>VWZO01005347.1:27162-39862 GCA_013396975.1 Bucco capensis | reverse complement strand
CTAGGAGAATCTGAATGATCTTTTCTCCTTTCTCAAAAACTTCCTTTGCTGTATCCCCACACACAATAATATCATCAATGTACTGTAGATGATCTGGAGCCTCACCCTTTTCCAGTGTATCGTGAACCAGTCCATGGCAGATGGTGGAGCTGTGCTTCCACCCCTGGGGCGATCTGTTCCAGGTTTACTGCACACCTCTCCAGGTGAAAGCAAACTGTGGCCTGCACTCTGCATCTAAGGGAATGGAGAAAAATGCATTTCCAATGTCTATGGTTGCATACCACTTAGCTGCTTTGGACTCCAGCTCTTACTGGAGCTCCAACGTATTCGATACAGCTGCACTCAGTGTTGGTGTGACTTCATTGAGGCCACGATAGTCCACAGTCAGTCTCCATTCTTCATTTGACTTGCATACAGACCAGATGGGGCTGTTGAAGGGTGATTGGGTTCTGCTGATTACCCCTTGGCTCTCCAGATTTTGGATCAGTTTGTGGATGGGGTTCACGGAGTCTCTGTCTGTTCTGTACTGCAGGCGGTGCACAACTGAGTGGCAATGGGTACTTTCTGTCCCTCTATCTGTAAAAGACCTACAACAGAGGGGTTACTTGACAGTCTGGGCAAGGCATTCAATTGTCTGGTTCTGTNAAATGGGAGCCACTGGATAACTTACCACCTCCCTATTTAATAATCCACCTCCGGCAGCTCCACCGGCAGATCTGCCCCCTTTGCCGACACCACCGTTGCCTCCACCTCCAACACCCACAGCACCAGAATTAGATCAACCCCCAGCAGCATGCACTAGGAGTAGAACTAAAATACTGGAAGGAGATTCTGTATACCTGATACGAGAAGTGCCCCTCGGAGGCTGTCTTGGTTTGACCAGACAGTTTTAGGAAATGTCCTGAACGCATTAGGGTGCACTGCGCACTGGTGTCAACTCGAACCCTATATTCTTGTGGCTCAGACGTACCGGGCCATTGAATCCACACAGTCCAGTAAATGCTATTATCCCTCTCCTCCCCCTGGTTGGAGGCAGGGCTCCTTTAGTCCCAGTCATAAAATCTGTGTCCATGAGAGTGTGAGTACACCTGGGAGGTGCCATTCACTGGGCCAGAGGGATCATAGTCCTGTCTGGATTGTTTTGACCTTGACCCACGGGAAGCTGGCACAGCACTCACCCTTGCAGACCTCGCTTGGGAATTCATTCTCTGTTTTAGCTTTTGCACCCAGGCTTCCAGGGCACAGGTAGGTTTCTTGTGCCAGTGATCCATATTCTCCCCATTGTCCATCAGGAAGTGCCACAGCTGGGATGGTGAGGAAGAGTTCCTTTGTTGAGACGGGGGCGTGTCTGTTCCTGGTCTGTATGGGTGCTATGCTATATCTGTTTTCCTTAATCTTCTCTTTATGCTTTCGATGGCTGTCTTTTATTCTATCAGTGACCTCCTCCTTGAAGTCCATGATACCATCTTTGAACTCCTTGAGGTCATCAGCTACTCTTTACTCAATCTTATGAACACTTTCAGTCTGTTTCTCTACAGATGCCACCACAGTTTGGAGTGGACCATCCTCACATCCCTGCAATTTCTTTGATGCATCACCCACAGTTTCATCTCCTTTACCATACTGGAGCCATGCTAGGAATTGTGAGTACATATGTGGTGAAAGCCAGCAAATCTTGGACTACATTCAGGGAGTGCATTTGATGTCATCAGGGCTCTTGGAGTCTTGGTCAGTACTGAAGAGGATCTCTAGGATGGCCAGCTCTCTGAGGCATCGGATCCCCTCTTCCATGGTTTCCTAGGGACCTTGTTGTTTCCGCAGGTCCTCTCCATGGCTGTATCTCTCCCTCACACTCTTTAGGAGGTGCTGCCAGACACTGGCAGGCTCCCTTGTTGCCACAAATGCTTGCTCAATGCCAGAGTCTCTAGACAGGCTTCCTAGCTGTTGTGTCTCAGTGCTATCGAGGAGAGTGTCATTGCCAAACAAGTCCCAAATTCAGAGCATCCAGGCCAGTACGGGCTCATCTTGTTTCCGGGAGAGTTCCTTCCGTAGAAGGTGCAGTCCTTCAATGAAAAAAGACTTGGTGATGACTTCAGGCTCTGATCCATCTGCTGGCTGAGAATGTCCTACTTGGCCGTCATCACCAACCAGATGTGCTGATTTGGCTTTATACTTTTGTCTTTGCACTGGGGCAACTGTTGGTTNTCTCAGTGCTATCGAGGAGAGTGTCATTGCCAAACAAGTCCCAAATTCAGAGCATCCAGGCCAGTACGGGCTCATCTTGTTTCCGGGAGAGTTCCTTCCGTAGAAGGTGCAGTCCTTCAATGAAAAAAGACTTGGTGATGACTTCAGGCTCTGATCCATCTGCTGGCTGAGAATGTCCTACTTGGCCGTCATCACCAACCAGATGTGCTGATTTGGCTTTATACTTTTGTCTTTGCACTGGGGCAACTGTTGGTTGTGGAGCCTGGGATTGTGGCAGGCTGCAGGCACAGGCAGAGCAGGATGGCAGAGGCTGTAGTTGGGCTGGAGGTGGTGTCAAAGGCTGGGTTGGAGACTGGTACATGCTGCTGGCAGAGCAGGATGGCAGAGGCTGTGGCTGGGATGGAAGTGGTATCAAAGGCTGGGCTGGAGGCTGTGTGCTGCTGGAAGAGCAGGATGGCAGAGACTGTGGCTGTGGCAGAGGTGGTGATACAGGCTGTGGTGGGCTGTTGACAGGGCAGGGTAATGGAGATTGTGCTGTGACACAGGCTGGGCCAGAGATGGTGGAGGCACAAGCTGGGCCAGAGATGGTGGAGGCACAGGTAGTTGCGCTGGTTCAGCTGGGGGCTGAGCCATTGTGCCATCTGCTGGTCTTGGCCTTGCATTGTTATTTGGTCCCCCCACCTGCAGGGGGCGCTGCGTAGCTAAAACCACAGTGCGGTATACATAAGCCAAGATCCAGCAGAGGGCGCCTGACTGCCCTTGCTTAGAACCGGACATGTGTCCCTTAATATATTGTGTTGTTTGTATGGGGGTTACTTGATCAGAGGAAAGTTCCCACTTTATTGGAGCAGAAAACTTTCTCAAAATTTGGCCCAATTCTTCCAATTCCCACATCCAATCAGCAAGGTCTACATGTGGGGTGGGTTCCCGGGCAGTATTCCCAGGAACCCTAATCCGATTCCAAAATACTGAGTAAATTGTGTACACCAAGCATGGCAAAAGCAAAAGCAAAAACATAATATCTTTGGTGGTCAGGAAGGGTTCTGAATATTCACCCACTCCAGCACCAAATATGGTGATGTAATTGGTGAAAGATGCAGAATAAGATGTTGTTGTGCCTTGGTGCCCAAACAGATTCTGGTAGGTTTCCCAGCCAAAATTCACAATCTCAATAGTTATGAAATCATAAACCCATTGCATGCCACATATTATTAAAAGAAGCTTAGTCAACATACCACCCATCCAGAAAATGTCTGCTAGGAGTGAAAATGGCAGCATTCAAATGATTGGTTGCCCCCCTCCCGGCATGGACAGATCAATTGNGGATGGCTGAAGAGAAAAAGTCCCAGTTAGATGGAAAGCAGAGCACCGTGTGGTCAAGATGGCGGAGGCCACGTGGCAGTTCTCTCTCCCCTTCTGCGTGTTCTCTCGATCAGGCAGGAGGCAGAAAGAGGAAGCAAAAAGAGAGCTTCTGTCCTTTTAAATAGTCAGAAGAAAGTATCCCAGCATCCCACATGGCAGGCGTGGCCGCACGGTCTTTCTTGTTCTGCTGATTTGCACATGAAAGTCACTTCCTTGCTTGTGCCTATGTGATCTGCCCGGATGCAGCCTTGCATGCTGCGGGCACGTGCTCCGTGCCACGCCAGGGAAGCTCCAGTGGGGGCTTGCGCCGCAGGTCAGCTGCTGCTCCAGCTTGCCCCACACGCATTTGTTACCATGGCTACCAGCGTCAACAACCTGGGGGAGGGGGCGGTGGCACCAGAGCAGTTTGAAAAACAAAACAAACAGGTTTGGGAGAAGGAGGAGGAGGTAAGGTGGACACAAAGAACTTCCTGTTTCATGTACCCCATCACACAGTGTTACACTGAGCACACATGTAACATCACGCTTTGACTCTTGCAGTCATAGCATGTAGCATTTAGCTAGGATATGGTTGGAGATTAATACGGATGTCTTAAAAAGCAGGAGGACAACGACACAAACCCCCATAGAAGCAAATTTAAAGTGCTTCTACCTTTGTAGAACTACACAGGAATTGCTTCTAAAATGTCCCCCCAGTGTTATTAAACCATAACATTACCTTGCAAATACTCAGAAAAAGAGGTTACAAATAAGTTGAAGACCTAATTGCCATCTAATTTCAATAGCGCTTAAACTCCAGAGTGCCATAATGACTAGGGCTTTGTAAAATCATCTACTTTTAAAAAGTTGTCTTGGAGGTGGTTTTGATTTCTCTAGTGTATAGTATTACCTGCTCAGATGTATAACATTCTGTAGATTATAAGGACTGAACAAAAGAATGTCCTCTTTAATAAGAGGAAGATGAAGGACAGAGAGGAAGGCAAGTTGTAAGAATGATTTCTTCCACTTGAATACAGTTAATGGAGGTGAACAAAGTTAATCAAGATTAATAACTTTAAACTTGAAAAGTTGATTTTGATGTCAGAGACTAGGAGTGTTCATTCATCAGATTTTAACAGTCTAACTTCAGGAACCTAAAGTGACACACCTATGTCCTTTCTAAAATGATTAGCTAGTGAAAAGCCCTTGAAATGGATGAATGATTTGGAGGAGGAATCTCATATGGGCAGGGCACCTGTGTAATGCTGTGGAGGAGCTTAAATTTTTCTCTTCCTTATTTCAAGTGTTAAAAGATGACCGTGTGCATAGTCTTTCTTTCCAGTATATGTTAAATTTTGAGCTCGTGTTCTGTATGTTAATCATATAACTTGAGCTGTGACTATAATGAAATGATCTCTCCCCCAGGGAAAACACAAAACCTTCATTTCCTCTGAAGACATTAGTCTTTGCTGTGTTATGCATGACCACACTTTCTTCAAAGTGCACTCTCTTAGTGTACAGCACTCAAAGCACTGTAAGGAATTAACAGTCCTCTTAAGAAAGAACTTCATTCATATAATTCATCTTACAGTTAGAATAGTCCAACAGAAATATGCATTTAATTATAGTATTTCTACCTGCTATACTGAGGGNCAGAATTACCTCCCTCGATCTGCTGGCCACACCTCTCCTAATGCAGCCCAGGATGCGATTGGCTCTCTGAGCCGCAAGTACACATTGCCGACTCATATCCATCTTTTCATCCACCATGACCCCCAAGTCCTTCTCTTCCTGGCTATGATCAATGAGTTCCTCACCCAATCTATAGTGGTACCTGGGATTTCTCCTGCCCAGATGCAGGACCTTACATTTAGACTTGTTAAACTTCATTTTGTTTTCTTGGGCCCACTCTTCAAGCCTGTCCAGGTCCCTCTGAATGGCATCTCGGCCTCCTGGCGTGTCAACCACACCCATCAGCTTGGTGTCATCTGCAAATTTGCTGAGGGTGCACTCCATACCCACATCCAGGTCATTAATGAAAACATTAAAGAGCACCGGTCCCAAAACCGAGCCCTGAGGGACACCACTAGTCACTGCTCTCCACCCAGACATAGAGCCATTAACCACAACTCTCTGGTTGCGTCCCTCCAGCCAATTCCTTATCCACCGAACGGTCCACCCATGAACGGTCCACTATGAACCTTGGCTACTACCTAGGAGTCAACTGAAAAATTTAAAATTTGTTTATGATTTTGTTTATGATTATGTTTAAAATGGATTTAAGATCATTGAAAGATGATTGGATGTAGACTTCTAAATCAGTTGAGCATTTCAAGCATTATATTATCTTTGAAATATGGCAGTTAAAATAACCCTATGATAGAATTAAAAGTAATGAGAAAGTGAATAAATTTAATTTTTACAGTTTACACAACCTGTCTAAAGAATGCATAGACCTGATATATTGAATGGTAATAAAAATAAGCACAAGTACACATGAAGGCTGCTGGATATATGTCCACCTACTCTGGGAAAATATTATGGGAAAAATTTTTTTGAATAGTTGTCTTAATGTGAACAAGATTTCATGTGGAAATGGATCTGTTGGGGTTTTTCTTCATTTGGAAACATAATTTAGCAAACCCAGAGTATTTTAAAACCTCATTTTACACAAAAAATTTCTTCACAGTATACAAAAATCCAAGATAACAATACTTGTATATAAAATGTGGAAGGAAAAAGTTATTTGACTAGACAGTGTATCCTCCTTCTTTCAAGTAGCAGCTTTTAAAGCACAGTATTTTTAATATTTAAAAATACGGGAGGTTTATTTTAAAAATTACTTGTGAATTCTCATGCTATTACATCTAAATACATCTTGAATAGGTAAGTTGATCTGCAAGTGCTGCAGAATTTAGATGTGTTCAGGTAACTTAGCAATATTTTAAAAAAAATTTATCTCTAAACATTTCAATAAATATGTATTTGAATGTAAATAGCAAATTACGTTTTATAGCAAACTAATGTCTCAAACCCCTCTTGTATACATTGCTGTAAAATTTTTTTCCCATGCAAAGATGAGAAGCTCTTATGGACCTATTTTCATTGCAGAATATCAAGAGAAATAAATTTTTTAAATAACACTAGGACTTGCAAGTATTATTTTGTAATGGTTTGTCTAGATAAAATCTATAAAACATTCCCCAGTAGATATAAAAGTAGAATTTTCATCTGGCCTGCTAAGGAAAGAAACACATTCAAAGTAACTTTTTATAGAACTTAGTAGAGTTGCCCTGCTGTTGGCTCAGAGATCAAACAATACTCCTACTCCATGTTCCAAGAGTTCAATCTCATATGCTCAGTCAACTTTTTATTTCGGTTCGTAGAAGTTTTTGGAATAGGGCTCTGCTTATTTCTAATGCCATAAACTTTCCTTGTTATCGTATGGCGTTATTGTATCGGAGTCGTTCAAGTATTACCCAAGTCAGCAGAGGAAGAAAAGATGGCCTGTGAAGTCCATTGTCTTCTGGCATAGTCTCTCAAATAGGTGAGCTTTCATTTTTCGATATCTTGGGAAACAAGAGCGCATGTAACATGGATTTGCTCTTTATCTTATTAAAATAAATGAGATCTCACAAAATTGTTTTTAAATTAAGAAACTCTGGTGTGTTTAGTTATAATTAATTGTTTGTTGGAACCAATCCTGAGGATGGTGAAGCAGGCACCAGCAGGAAATGTTTAACTTACCTACCCATGGGAATTGGACTTGATGATCCTTGTGGGTCCCTTCCAACTCAAGTTATTCTGTGATTCTGTGAAATCAGTGTACGTAATAATATAAATCATAAAAAACAGCATGTAGAAGGGAATGATTATTGTATAAACCATTAAGTTTGTAAAAGAAAAATAAACAGTCCTGAGAAGAAAGCATGAAAGGGACAAAACACTACCTACTGTGTGGGAGGTGTATAACTCGCACAGCCATGAACAGCTGCTTCATTCTTCTTTTTAGTCCCCCCCCCCCAATTAAACTGGAAATAAAGGGTGTTTGCCTTATGTTATGTTTTTCATCATTATATGAGTTCATTTTCTTTCTGTTATTTGAATCTCTTCCACTGAAGTTAAAAAATATAAATATTGACCACCTGGGTAGTGAGTAACCTGGAATCCATAGGAGAGCACTAAAGGTGTTTTCAGAAGCTCATTTGGCTGAAGAGCAAATGGAAATAAAAGTTGCTGTTGCCATTGAAACATGATCATGTAAAAATGCTATTCCCATGAAATCTAGTATACAAATAAAATAGTAAGCAGTAATCTATGAGAATTTTTAATTGGTTCTTGATAATTTATGCTAGTGCATCTTTTGCCACTATTTATAGTGAGATCATGCAATAATGAAATTGAATGATGTAAGATAAATAACCATATTTTAAGTGAGAGAACATAGAAAAGATTCAGATTCTAAAAATCACAGTAAACACAAATTAACCTCTTCTATTTTTAAAGGAAATTAAAGACTGTGGTATATTTAAGAATGCCAGTGACTTTAAAAAGTGAAAGAAGCAATATGATTATCATGCCTGTTGTGTTATCATTCTTTTTCATGTTCTGGTAAGTACATTACTGAAAATTCTGAAGAAAAAATGCAAACAATATAACTAGTATTGCAAGCTGTTATATTTTGTTCCATTGCTATAGAGAGCTGCTACCTCACTTCAATATGGGTTGGTGGTTGTAAGGCACAGAATCGTTGTTAAAATACATATATTCATGTAAATGGTGATGAAAACCAAATGCCTCTCCTTTACTCAACTCTGGATCTATTCTACAAAATTGCTTTAAGCATTTGGATGGCTTTGTCAACACTTAATGAATTTTGGCCATCATAAATCTCAGATGTCCTCGCTTGGTAAAACCCAAAATTATCAGTTTCATAGCCTAAGCTGCTCTTGTCATATGGTGAGTACAAAGGCTTCTAAAGCAGCAAATGTTCTGTCAAGGGTTCTTACTAATGTTTTTATTGGATTGCTCTATTATCTGAACAGGTCTGCAAAAAGAAAGCACCTGCACGATGAAAAGTGTGCAGAAGCTATCAGTCTGGATCAAGGGAAGGAAAGTGAAGCATGTAGTGACAAGTTACCTGTCATCAGAAGATATACTGAATAGGTTATGATAGATTCTGCTGCACACTTGATATCATAAAATACCTCTTGCAAGAAAAAGAAAAAAAAAAAAAAAGTGTGTGCGTGTTTGAAAGAACTAGCATAGCTCCAGGAACCTTCTGCCCTTGAAGATTCTGAGTTGTAGCTTAGTATGCTGTAACAGCTTGTAAAACAATGAATTCTTCAGTGGCTTCTCAGCCAGACCTTTCCAGACAGGTTACCAAACAGTAACTGACTCATTTTCCATATTCAGTTTTGTTTCAGTTCTAGGATGTTAGTGCTGTATGCAGTTTTTTATTCTCTTGGATGACCTGACCTGGATTATATAATTCACCTATAATAACTGATAGGTGAATATACAAATACATTAAAGAACTGACAAAATTAATAATTTTTCTTTTTCTGGGGAGGAATACTTATGAGATCCCTTTGCTATACTCCACTTTGCTGGACTGTATAACATCTATAAATAGATTAAAATTATGATTTGCACAGATAAAAAAAGTCTCACATGCACAATATATAACTGTAATCATTTACGTATGTTAGTTTGCAAACCACTACCATTTTTATCAGTGAGAAGAATACATATTTAATGTGCACCCATTGTTCTCAAGAAACAATGAAATTCAATCTTAATAGTAGCTAGAAGTGTGTGAAATATTGCCAGGACACAATCTCTGTGCAAATACCTTGACTCAGCCATTGTATTGCAAATACTTCTGTGTAGCTCCCTCATAGAACTGAGGGGAGAGAATTGTCCCAGAGAGGTCATCAGGTATTAGCTTGGGGGAACAGAAGTGGTCCTAGCCAGAATGAAAAAAAAAAAGCAACTGGATGGTGGGGTGGGGGATGGGAGAGCCCTCTTTCAATAAAGTAGATTATACCTCAGTGAGAGTAGATTAAAAATCCAAGGGAAAAAAAACAAACTCGAGGGAGCTAGTACAAGTATTGGTCTTAAGAGCTTTACAAGTGCCTTTGGGGATAGATTTTTGGTTTTATCCCCACTGTAGAGTGGGAAAAAACCTCTTGATTTTAGAAGTTTTGATTTAAGTTCAGCTCTACTTTTTTCCCATAGTAAATTTTCATCAAAGGTAAAAGGAAGAACTTGAGTATAATTCAGTGTTTAAACTAAAGTATTATCTCAGTGTATGTGATCTCCTACTCATCACAGTGTAGATATAGCTGTTACACAGACGCCATGTAAAATGTTAGTTCTTCACTGTCCAAATGCCATCTGTCCAGATGCTTTGACAGATTTATGTTGTAGGCCACAGTGTAACAAACTTGGCCAAGCACTTCATCAGTCTCAGGATCTGGATTGTTCCAGCCATTAGTAAACCATTATGTTAAATAAGCTAATTCAAAATTCCTAGAGAATCTGTCTTACTCTTGAAAAGTCCAATTCAAAATAAAAACAACTTTTGTTTTCTTTTGAGACCTGTCTGACAGAGGTAGAGCGGTCCCTCACAGAATCATTAAGGTTGGAAGAGACCTGTAAGATCATCAAGTCCAACCATCTACCTATCACCACCATGCCACTAAACCATGTAACATACTGCACTTTCATTTGAGAAGTAGAATTTTGGTAACCACATTGGTGTTGAAAATAATCAACTAGAAACTCTAAAAAATAATGGAAACACTGTTATTTCGTATTTACACTTTAGTGGCTACAACATTCACTGAAGCTTTGAAGGATGCTGATTTATTCCTTCCTTTATTGGAGGGAACGTGTATGTTGTGTAAGTTCCACTTTAGAATTGGGGACATTCAGATGTTGAACTAGATCCCTTGGCAGGGGACATCACCTCTAAAATTTAGGTGATCCTTGTGCCTGTGTTTAGGTACTCACCTTCAAAAGGTCTGCTACAGGCTTGCAGCACCTGGTAGAAGCAACAAAGAGGTGATTTCAGTGGAAGTCTGAAGGAGCAAACTCCTACTTCTTTTAAAATGATATCCAGTCTTATATACCAAGAGACTCTGTAGGTCAGACCTGCAACATCAGTATTGTGTCCAAGTAACTGGCAGATAGACTGTTTGGTTGTCTTAGCACAGATATCTAAAGCCTTGGGAAACAAGACAGAGGCAAGGGGCTGACAGGTACAACACGACATACAGTGATCTGTGCAACTCATAGAATGGTTTGGTCTGGAAAGGGACCTTGAAAGATCATTTAGTCCAATCCCTCCTCAACAAGCAGGGACAATTTTAATTCCTGAGCGACAGGAGAAACCAGGCACCTTTGGGTGATGGTGCCCCGAACACCTATGTGTAAACTACTGTGATAAATCCACAAAAGGAATAAGAAATACATAAATAAATAAATCAATAAATCAGGGCAGCTGGAGTCTTAATATCTTTCTGACTAAAAAGGAGAATTAGGAATTTGTCTGTAAATCTCTCAAAGCACTCAGTTCTGCTTACAATGCCATTTGATATGCAGTAATTCCCAACTGCTGCTGCAGAGGTGGTAAGGTCTCTCAAAAGTCCCCAGTTAGATCTACCTGGCCCCTGCAGATGTTCAAGATGCCTTTGGCAGCTCAATTTACGCTTGGTGTCTCCATGAGACACCTGAACTGAGTCTCCAGTGCTTGTCAGTGACCGAAAGACCTTTATAAATCAACCCAGGCTCCATAATTCAAGTATGAAGAGAAGGGCTGAACAAGTAAATTCCCTCCCTGACATTTTAAGGTGGATTCAGAGATTTCAGCTTGTGTCATGATTTTACTAGTCAGTGGTAAATTGAAAAAAAAAAAAAATCAAATGCTTTCCAAGAAGAACTTTTTTAGGATGAAGTAGGAGACAATAAAAATAGGAAGTATGGGGGGGTTGGACTAGATGATCCCCAGAGGTACCTTCCAAGCTCCACCATGCTGGGATTCTGTGATTCTGGGAATGAAAGATGCTCATGGAAGTTCATTCTTTATCATTGTGCCTATCTAGCTGAAAACCTTTTTAACTATTAATATTATTGTTACTTCACTCTGGGCAGGGAAAAGGGAAATTGACATCAGAAATGCGAAGTGCTCTCATGGGTTGTGAGTACTCCTTCATATAAGCCCATCACTAACCACCAGTAACATCAGGGTATAACTGCTTATAAGTGCAAGTTGTTTTTGTACAGCTCAAATACAAATAGGGATAATTTTTATTTAACCAAGGATTTTTTCCTAGGTCTCTGACATCTCAAAATTGAAAAACTTATTTGTTGGTGTTGTTTAAGAAGCATTTAATAGAAGTTCACAATGATTCCTGCATAGCACAATAGCTATGCAACCCTCATTTTGGTTTTTCTAGATGATGGAGATGAGTTTCACAGTGTCACAGTACCAGCATTTACACAATTCATAGAATATAGAAGTGATAATCTCACTTTCCTCTGCCTAAACTATTCTTTGGGTGTTAAAAGACTAACCATTTTGTCTTTTCTTTATTCTTCTCTGTGCATCCTTCAATAATTTGCTGAGTTTGAAGTTGACAAAATAGGGGGAAAAGCATGAAACTCTTTTGCAAAATAAAATGTTCCTAAAACACCTGGACAATAACTTCTTGGTACAGGTACTAAGGGAGTTGACTGAGACAAAAGTCTTCCTTGGTTTGAGGTTTGTTAACAGAGATGGTCGTGTGGGGAAAGTAGCAATAGATGACCATCTTGGCCACAGTGGCCATGGGGCAGTCAAGTTTAAAACCCCTGGAGACAGAAAGAAAACTGCCAGCAAAACTTCTTCTCTAGGTATGAGAAGAGCAGACTTCAGGCTACTCTGGGAATATTTCCTAAGAAAAAGCTTTTGAAGGTGCTGGGGTATATCAGTGCTGATTGCTTTTCAAGTTCTGCCTCCTGAGAGCACAGGAGCAGGCAATTCCAGAATGTTGGAAGTCAAGCAAACAAGGCACAAGGGCAGCCTGTATGAGCAGGGAGCTTCTTCTGGAGCTAAGGCAAAACAAAGAATGTTTATGGCCAGTGGAAGCAAGGTCAGGCAACATGGGAG
>VWZO01005347.1:0-27094 GCA_013396975.1 Bucco capensis | reverse complement strand
AATGATATCCAGTCTTATATACCAAGAGACTCTGTAGGTCAGACCTGCAACATCAGTATTGTGTCCAAGTAACTGGCAGATAGACTGTTTGGTTGTCTTAGCACAGATATCTAAAGCCTTGGGAAACAAGACAGAGGCAAGGGGCTGACAGGTACAACACGACATACAGTGATCTGTGCAACTCATAGAATGGTTTGGTCTGGAAAGGGACCTTGAAAGATCATTTAGTCCAATCCCTCCTCAACAAGCAGGGACAATTTTAATTCCTGAGCGACAGGAGAAACCAGGCACCTTTGGGTGATGGTGCCCCGAACACCTATGTGTAAACTACTGTGATAAATCCACAAAAGGAATAAGAAATACATAAATAAATAAATCAATAAATCAGGGCAGCTGGAGTCTTAATATCTTTCTGACTAAAAAGGAGAATTAGGAATTTGTCTGTAAATCTCTCAAAGCACTCAGTTCTGCTTACAATGCCATTTGATATGCAGTAATTCCCAACTGCTGCTGCAGAGGTGGTAAGGTCTCTCAAAAGTCCCCAGTTAGATCTACCTGGCCCCTGCAGATGTTCAAGATGCCTTTGGCAGCTCAATTTACGCTTGGTGTCTCCATGAGACACCTGAACTGAGTCTCCAGTGCTTGTCAGTGACCGAAAGACCTTTATAAATCAACCCAGGCTCCATAATTCAAGTATGAAGAGAAGGGCTGAACAAGTAAATTCCCTCCCTGACATTTTAAGGTGGATTCAGAGATTTCAGCTTGTGTCATGATTTTACTAGTCAGTGGTAAATTGAAAAAAAAAAAAAATCAAATGCTTTCCAAGAAGAACTTTTTTAGGATGAAGTAGGAGACAATAAAAATAGGAAGTATGGGGGGGTTGGACTAGATGATCCCCAGAGGTACCTTCCAAGCTCCACCATGCTGGGATTCTGTGATTCTGGGAATGAAAGATGCTCATGGAAGTTCATTCTTTATCATTGTGCCTATCTAGCTGAAAACCTTTTTAACTATTAATATTATTGTTACTTCACTCTGGGCAGGGAAAAGGGAAATTGACATCAGAAATGCGAAGTGCTCTCATGGGTTGTGAGTACTCCTTCATATAAGCCCATCACTAACCACCAGTAACATCAGGGTATAACTGCTTATAAGTGCAAGTTGTTTTTGTACAGCTCAAATACAAATAGGGATAATTTTTATTTAACCAAGGATTTTTTCCTAGGTCTCTGACATCTCAAAATTGAAAAACTTATTTGTTGGTGTTGTTTAAGAAGCATTTAATAGAAGTTCACAATGATTCCTGCATAGCACAATAGCTATGCAACCCTCATTTTGGTTTTTCTAGATGATGGAGATGAGTTTCACAGTGTCACAGTACCAGCATTTACACAATTCATAGAATATAGAAGTGATAATCTCACTTTCCTCTGCCTAAACTATTCTTTGGGTGTTAAAAGACTAACCATTTTGTCTTTTCTTTATTCTTCTCTGTGCATCCTTCAATAATTTGCTGAGTTTGAAGTTGACAAAATAGGGGGAAAAGCATGAAACTCTTTTGCAAAATAAAATGTTCCTAAAACACCTGGACAATAACTTCTTGGTACAGGTACTAAGGGAGTTGACTGAGACAAAAGTCTTCCTTGGTTTGAGGTTTGTTAACAGAGATGGTCGTGTGGGGAAAGTAGCAATAGATGACCATCTTGGCCACAGTGGCCATGGGGCAGTCAAGTTTAAAACCCCTGGAGACAGAAAGAAAACTGCCAGCAAAACTTCTTCTCTAGGTATGAGAAGAGCAGACTTCAGGCTACTCTGGGAATATTTCCTAAGAAAAAGCTTTTGAAGGTGCTGGGGTATATCAGTGCTGATTGCTTTTCAAGTTCTGCCTCCTGAGAGCACAGGAGCAGGCAATTCCAGAATGTTGGAAGTCAAGCAAACAAGGCACAAGGGCAGCCTGTATGAGCAGGGAGCTTCTTCTGGAGCTAAGGCAAAACAAAGAATGTTTATGGCCAGTGGAAGCAAGGTCAGGCAACATGGGAGGATTACAGAGATGCTGTTCACCACTGTGGCAAAAGCCCAAATTGAAGCTAATCAGTATTGTGGGGGACAATAAAAAGGGCTTTTTTGGAATAGTTTAATAGCAAAAGGCAGACCAGAAATAGCATTGGTCTGTTCCGTGATGAAGTCACCTCACAAACAGGGACATAGACAAAGCAAAGATACTTAATGACTTGTTTGACTTCATCTTCAAGAACAATGATGGGCCCTGGAGGTCCCAGAGCCCCAAGCTAGAGACCCATGACTATGAGAGTGTTAAACTCTCAGCCAACCCTGAATTTGTGCCATCTGGATGGGTGAACAACTGGGTGATGGATCAGGCTCAAAGGGTTATAGGAAATGGGGTTACATCAGGCTGGTGACTGGTCACTAGTAGGGTTCCATAGGGCTCCTTTTTGGGGCCATTGTTCTTCAATATCTTCATAAATGACTTGGATGCAGTACTGGAAGGTATACTAAGTAAATTGGGAGGAGCTGTTTACTCCCTCAAAGGCAGAGACACCCTGCAGAGAGATCTTGACAAATGAGAAGACTGGGCAAACAGCAACCATATGAACTTTAACAAGGACAAGTGTGAGATTCTGCACCTGGGATGGGACAACCCTGTACATATAGGGAGAGATTGGGGAAAAAGAGGCTGGAGACCAGCCCTGCAGAAAGGNAAAGCACTCAGTTCTGCTTACAATGCCATTTGATATGCAGTAATTCCCAACTGCTGCTGCAGAGGTGGTAAGGTCTCTCAAAAGTCCCCAGTTAGATCTACCTGGCCCCTGCAGATGTTCAAGATGCCTTTGGCAGCTCAATTTACGCTTGGTGTCTCCATGAGACACCTGAACTGAGTCTCCAGTGCTTGTCAGTGACCGAAAGACCTTTATAAATCAACCCAGGCTCCATAATTCAAGTATGAAGAGAAGGGCTGAACAAGTAAATTCCCTCCCTGACATTTTAAGGTGGATTCAGAGATTTCAGCTTGTGTCATGATTTTACTAGTCAGTGGTAAATTGAAAAAAAAAAAAAATCAAATGCTTTCCAAGAAGAACTTTTTTAGGATGAAGTAGGAGACAATAAAAATAGGAAGTATGGGGGGGTTGGACTAGATGATCCCCAGAGGTACCTTCCAAGCTCCACCATGCTGGGATTCTGTGATTCTGGGAATGAAAGATGCTCATGGAAGTTCATTCTTTATCATTGTGCCTATCTAGCTGAAAACCTTTTTAACTATTAATATTATTGTTACTTCACTCTGGGCAGGGAAAAGGGAAATTGACATCAGAAATGCGAAGTGCTCTCATGGGTTGTGAGTACTCCTTCATATAAGCCCATCACTAACCACCAGTAACATCAGGGTATAACTGCTTATAAGTGCAAGTTGTTTTTGTACAGCTCAAATACAAATAGGGATAATTTTTATTTAACCAAGGATTTTTTCCTAGGTCTCTGACATCTCAAAATTGAAAAACTTATTTGTTGGTGTTGTTTAAGAAGCATTTAATAGAAGTTCACAATGATTCCTGCATAGCACAATAGCTATGCAACCCTCATTTTGGTTTTTCTAGATGATGGAGATGAGTTTCACAGTGTCACAGTACCAGCATTTACACAATTCATAGAATATAGAAGTGATAATCTCACTTTCCTCTGCCTAAACTATTCTTTGGGTGTTAAAAGACTAACCATTTTGTCTTTTCTTTATTCTTCTCTGTGCATCCTTCAATAATTTGCTGAGTTTGAAGTTGACAAAATAGGGGGAAAAGCATGAAACTCTTTTGCAAAATAAAATGTTCCTAAAACACCTGGACAATAACTTCTTGGTACAGGTACTAAGGGAGTTGACTGAGACAAAAGTCTTCCTTGGTTTGAGGTTTGTTAACAGAGATGGTCGTGTGGGGAAAGTAGCAATAGATGACCATCTTGGCCACAGTGGCCATGGGGCAGTCAAGTTTAAAACCCCTGGAGACAGAAAGAAAACTGCCAGCAAAACTTCTTCTCTAGGTATGAGAAGAGCAGACTTCAGGCTACTCTGGGAATATTTCCTAAGAAAAAGCTTTTGAAGGTGCTGGGGTATATCAGTGCTGATTGCTTTTCAAGTTCTGCCTCCTGAGAGCACAGGAGCAGGCAATTCCAGAATGTTGGAAGTCAAGCAAACAAGGCACAAGGGCAGCCTGTATGAGCAGGGAGCTTCTTCTGGAGCTAAGGCAAAACAAAGAATGTTTATGGCCAGTGGAAGCAAGGTCAGGCAACATGGGAGGATTACAGAGATGCTGTTCACCACTGTGGCAAAAGCCCAAATTGAAGCTAATCAGTATTGTGGGGGACAATAAAAAGGGCTTTTTTGGAATAGTTTAATAGCAAAAGGCAGACCAGAAATAGCATTGGTCTGTTCCGTGATGAAGTCACCTCACAAACAGGGACATAGACAAAGCAAAGATACTTAATGACTTGTTTGACTTCATCTTCAAGAACAATGATGGGCCCTGGAGGTCCCAGAGCCCCAAGCTAGAGACCCATGACTATGAGAGTGTTAAACTCTCAGCCAACCCTGAATTTGTGCCATCTGGATGGGTGAACAACTGGGTGATGGATCAGGCTCAAAGGGTTATAGGAAATGGGGTTACATCAGGCTGGTGACTGGTCACTAGTAGGGTTCCATAGGGCTCCTTTTTGGGGCCATTGTTCTTCAATATCTTCATAAATGACTTGGATGCAGTACTGGAAGGTATACTAAGTAAATTGGGAGGAGCTGTTTACTCCCTCAAAGGCAGAGACACCCTGCAGAGAGATCTTGACAAATGAGAAGACTGGGCAAACAGCAACCATATGAACTTTAACAAGGACAAGTGTGAGATTCTGCACCTGGGATGGGACAACCCTGTACATATAGGGAGAGATTGGGGAAAAAGAGGCTGGAGACCAGCCCTGCAGAAAGGGCTTTGAGGGGATATTCTGGTTGACATAAAGTTGAATATGATTCAGCAGTGTGCCCCGGCAGCCGAAAGGTCCGATCATGTCCTGGGGTGCATTTTTAGCTGGTCAAGGGAGACGATAGTCCCACTCTGCTCTGCTCTAGTGCAGCTTGACCTTGAGTATTGTGTGCAGTTTTGAGCACCACAGTATAAGAAGGCAATTAAATTGTTGGAAAGCATCCAGAGGAGGTCCATGAAGATGGTGAAGGGTCTAGAGGGGAAGCTGTATGAGGAACAGCTGAAGTCACTTGTTTTTTTTCAGCCTGGAGAAGAGGAGACTGAGGGGAGACCTCATCATGGTCTACAGCTTCCTCCCAAGGGGAAGTGGAGGGGCATGACCTGATCTCTTCTCTCTGGCGACCTGTGAAAGGACCCAAGGGAATGGCAGGAAGCTCTAACAGCGGAAGTTTAGGTTAGGTGTTAGGAAAAGGTTCTTCACTCAGAAGGCAGTTGAGCACTGGAACAGCCTCTCCAGGGAAGTAGTCATGGTAGCAAGCCTGACAGAATTCAAGAAGCATCTGAACAATGATTTTAGACACATGGTGTGAACATGCAGAACAAGAAAAAGGTTGTTTCATCCTCTAAGTCTTTAATTCAATTATATCCTAAAACTCATTGTGTACTTCAAAAATAAATTAACTGAAGATGTTATTCTTCTCTCCATCTGCTGCATTTCTTTAAATGCATTCCTTCCACTCACAGATCAGTTTAAGCGATTTTATTTCCATCAAAAGCCATAGGCATTTTTTCTTGTTTGCTTTTTAATGTCTCTGTTATAGAAATTGCCTCATAAACCATGTGACTCTCTTGTTTTCTTGTTTTTCTCCTACATGAAAAACAGCCAGAAAAATGCAGCTAATGGCTGTTTTTTATCTATGGTGCTGTAGCTTGTTTCAGCATGTTTTTCATTTTCTGTGGTTTGTGTCTTTTCCCTGTAGAAGATGATGTGTGATTGTAGAGCAAATGAAAAGTACAGTTGCATCCTTACCCCTTGATACTGAGAGGCAGAAAATGGCAGAAGGAGTACTTGAAATAACCAGATCTTACATCTAAATTCAGCTGTTTTCCTCAGAGATAAACATTCCCTTCCCAAGTATTTCTTTCTCCAGTTTGATCAGTTGTTGCTACCCACAGTGTTAACAGTAATATTAGCCATGCTAAACGTGTTTCCTGCCTGCTCTTCCTGATAGAAGTACAGCTTTGAAGTCTGAGGAAGGAGCAGAATAAAGTCATGAAGATTTCTCCTAAATCTTAAATGAATCTTGAGTTAGTAGCATAGATGAATATTTTTGGTGAAGTCATAAATTGCAATTACATCTGGTTGATTGGAGCTCAAGAAAAACTCTTTATAAATGTCACTAGTTACAAAACTGGGACTGGTCAGAAAAGCTCCAGCACTTTTGCTAAAGATTATAACTACTCTAATTGCATTGTCCGACTTTGACATAGATACACATTTGTATTCAAAATATCATACATGGAAGTCAGTCATGCTTTTATTGGGTTAAAGGTAGCCTGTCCAAGACTTTACCCAGGAGGTTAAAGAAGTTGGCACAATTTCCTTGAACAGAGTAAACACTATTTTGTCAGGATTAGAAGATTCCTTTTAACCAAGTCTAAATAGTGATTTGCAAGATGAGTCTTTGTCAAGAACAAAGTAATTGAACAGCAGTGATGAAAATATTGCTGATGCCAATTCTAATTATTTTTAAGAGTCATAAGCCTCTTTGTGTGACAGTCTTAAACAGTTAAATTCCAACAACTCAGGCAGTCTCCTACTTTGCATGTAAAACCAGATGAAAAAATCTGAACTTCTTAGGCCTCTCTTTCAATTGTTTTACTATGGAACAATAACTGAAAGGTTTAAATGTGACATGTCATACCCATTATTTCTCAAAAAATAAAATTTGGTTTAAAAATCAGTAAGTCCTAATACTAGTATGTCTATTTTTAATTACAGTCATAAAGGTTAATTACTTTTTTCACTTCAATATGTGACATTACTTGCCATTAAAAAATTAACTGTTTTTATACAGAGATTATTTGGGGATTATTTTAATGTAAGATTTGTATTCAGAACTGAATTTTTATTAAAAATATGTTTGTTATAAGGGAAATTACATAATTCTATAGGTCATGTTTATGTAATTCCAATTTTGAACTGATATTTTCTTGTAATTTGTGTAATTTGAATCTTTAGATTGAAAAAATGAAAGATGGAAATTTTTTTCTGAAAAATTCCACTTTCCCTTAACTACATCATTTTCTTTATACAAGTCTGTTCTTATAAACTATATGAAATTTATATATTTCTAAAATACAGGCGTTTAAGGAAGATTAGTGTCCTCCTGCTTACTTTCATTCAAAGTGTTCTTATTTAATGGCTTTACTTTAATATTGTCTTGTAACCTTTTTCTAGAATTAAAGTGCAGAATGAGCACACAGAGGCAGTGAATGACTTTATGTGAAGTTCTCTCCCTTGGGATGCAGCTAGAAAGCAGGCATGGAATTCCCTGGGGCCAACATCTTGGTTTGAGCAGTAGGGCTATAGGTTGCTCACCTGGGCCTTGCTTTTAATGTATTCGTTGAGCCTGGGGCAAATCACTTATTCTTGCCTCTATGAAAGAAATGTATTACCCTTTATGAAATACATTTATTACTTGGATACATTANTAAAAGGTGCTGATGAGGAGCGTGGATGGAGATTTTTATGTTCAATTTGCATTTTTTAATGTTTTTGGCATCCTTAAATGAAGATTTATTTAGAAACACAAAAATTAGCAATATAGATGCATGCACAGTTGAGCAGATGTCTGTCTTGATACCTTTATGCTACTCTAATATTCCCTTCATAGAGACAAAAATTGAACAGCTATTTAGTTTTCAAATGAATGTAGTGAAATTAACCATTCATATCATTGATAGTTATCCTAACAATAAAAAAGGCCACCTTCATGCCATTGCTTTGGTGTTTAGTACAATCAGTTTTAAGAAGTCCTGTGTAATCTGTTTTTCATACCTGTGTTAGTTGAGGTTTTGAGCTTTGACTGAAATGAATAACTGAATAAAGTATTAGCTCCTTCTCAGAGGAGATAACTGTTTTTAACAGTCTTAACATTTCACTGGATGTCAATTTTTATCATACATGGCTTGTTTGATTCAGAGGCTTCTAGCTGAGTTACAGCTGAGAAATTCTAATTTTCCTGGTAAAGAATTTACTGGTAGCAGTATGGAAGCTGTTCTGAGTTTCTTTCTTAGAAGTAGTTAAGGTTAAGAAAAAAAGATATTTACGGTTAAGGTTAAGAAAAAAAGATATTTAAAGTCACACACAGACTTTTGACACCTAGTTTTCCTCCTTGAAGAAGGAAAATTTTATACTATTGAGAGAATGTAGAACTTATAGATATGTATTACTGCTGGTTTCTTAACATCAGTTAAGATAATATAAATGAAAATATCTGAAGATTTTTAATTCTTATCTTTCGATAATATGATCTACAATAAAAGGCCCACAAGCACAAGCTCCATGCAAATTGGTTTTGTTTCTGTAAGTCACTTAGCAAGTTGTCTTAGTAAAATTACATTTCAAAATGGGGATTTCCCACCCAGAGGAGACAGGAACACAAAGTTTGTCTCCAGAACGCATAAACTATTTAACAGTTCTTGAGTCTATGTTTTCCAAAGCTGAGTAAGCAACAGTCTGTAACTGTAAATGTTAGAAATCTAATTTGACTGGAAATTCTGCAGATTGTACACCCTAAGAGAAATTCACCATTTTTATAACAACCAGACCAATTTTCTGAGAAAACTCTTATTATTTTCAGTTCCTACTCTGTTATCACTTTGACTGGGATCCTTTGTATCTAACTGATGATTTAATGCACCCCAAAGTATCCTCCTCATGAGAGGGAGTATTGTGAATTTTCAATAGTTTGTTGTTGTTTTTTTTTTCTTTTGGGAAAGAAGGCACCTTGTTCAAACAGCAAATGAACTTACGGGTAGCAGTGGTATTCTTTAATTCATACTAGCAATTCTTACTTTCCTTAAGGGAAATTACTTCTAACGTAGAAGGGAATTCTCTAGATAAGCAACAGAGGTGTTAATAAGTTATTTGTTACCTTAGCTTCTTATTTCTAAACAGCTGTAACTTTAGCTATTAAACCCTTTGTAAATGTAGAACTACTGTGTATAAGGATGTTAGCCATTTGTATTGGGTTTGGTTGAGATGGAGTTTATGTCCCCATAAAAGTTTTCAGAAATGCTGTGCCTTGGGTTAAAGATAACATGATGTTGTGACTGCTGCAAGGTTGGCACAGCACCAAGGGGATGAGGTGGGCAAGACCCTGGGAGGGGACACAACAGAGACAGCTGACTCAAATTGACCAAAGGGTTATTCCATACCATATGACGTCAACTCAGGGATAAAAGAGGAGGATGGATGGGGGTGTATCGGCGGGAATCAATTTGGCCTTGTCGTAGGCCCTTGAACAATCACAGTTCACTTACTGCACTGGCCGGGACTTGAACCCAGGCCTCTCACATGCCATGCAAAAAAATACATCTAAATAATTTTTTTTCCTCATTTACTATATGGGCCACTAACTCCAGTGATTAAATAACTGAGCTACAGCAGCTGAGGCACTTTTGAAGTCATTTCACTCCATTTACATTAAAGTCTTTCTTTCTCAAAGACTCTCTTTCAAATAAAATTGTAAGTATATGACTTTTGTTTCAGACAGTAACCAAAAGTATTTCCTCCTTTGAGAAAGAAATATTCGGCTATCAATCTCTATACATTAATTGCTTCTAAACTCTTCTAAAACATAACCACTGAAAAGGAAAATATTTCCTTTCTGAAACTTCACTAGTAAAAGGCTGACAAATCCTTAAATGTGTAAGAGTACACCACTATTTTCTCAAATACATGAATATGAAAATCTTATTAGCTGAAAGTTCTGTAAGTGAACAAATGATCAATAACGTTATGAAATAATTGCATTTTTCTAGAAAAATAATTCAGCATTTCTAGATGTAATTTAGAAACTATAAAAAATTTGAAATAGTTGATTGAGTGCAAATGAAGAATTATTCAGATTAACTGATTCGTATTCTATTACAACACACTGGTTTATTTTTAAGACACATGGAAATTACTAGTTTATGCATTTATGCTATTTATAGCTTTTCACAAATTGCAACCTTCACTAACAAAATGAAATAAAGGGTAACTATAGAAAAGTGTATGTAATAAAACCTTTTTCATTGTCAAAAGTAGGTGTCGACCAAAATACAATAAATGCATTTAATATGATCATTGAGGAACATATGCAACTCTACAGAAGAGTCAGCAGTATCTGCCGTGTGGATGAGAATGTTGAAACTGTGCAATCTCATCATGATTTCTACCCAGCTCTATTCTCTTTTTAGCCAGAAGACCTTACAATGTTATTTATACCAATAAGTCAATAAAATTTTTATTTTATGTTTTGGAAAACTGAGGTACAGAGAAGAATAATGGGATATTCTTGATACCTTGTCAAGCCTATAGCAAAGTGGAAATAGAATTTACAACTCCCAAGTCCTCTATCTTGATCCAGTGAAAGGAAATAATTCTTATACTACAGTTTAAGAAGTAGATTTGTTTTGTTGAGTAAGCTTCCTGGTTCTACTAAAATGCAGAAATACTTCACATTAGTTGAAGCTGTTTTATGCACTAAGTCACATTTTGGGTACCACATTATTAACTTATCTCCAATTATCCTTGACTTTCATTCATCTATTTATACACATATAAAAACTAGTATGAGAGGTTACTATTAGGTCATTAGGGGAATAATTTTCCATGTCCATGACATTTAAACCCCAAATTTAGGAATTTAATATCTCAATATAATAGATCCTCATGACTATAAAACGCTCTGCTATCTGTAATGAGAAATCACGCATGACCTTATTATTCAGTTTTTTAAATGTTCTCCTGAACCTAGATGACTGATAAGAAAATATTTAGCAAGCAGATGGAAAGTCAATTTTCACTATATAATTGGACCAGGCAGAAAAACAATTAATCAGATCATCATAGAAGGTAATGGTGAAAGTAAAATTCTGAATGGTGAGGCTAATGCAGACTTTCTGCAATACTAAAGAATCATTGAGGATGTTTTGCAATTTGCCTGTTTCTATCTAGTTGAGAACAACAGCAAATTGTTTGGAAACAAAGTAAGAATATTGGAGGACTAAGTACTTAATCAGTTTCGAATCACAGAATCACAGAATGGTTTGGGTTGGAAGGGACCTCTGGAGGCCATCTAGTCCAACCCCTCCGCAGTGGCCAGGGACATGCCCAACTAGATCAGGTTGCTCACAGCCCTGTCAAGCCTCACCTTGAATGCCTCCAGGGATGGGGCCCCAACCACCTCCCTTGGCCACCTGTTCCAGTATTCCACCACCCTCATGGTGAGGAACTTTTTTCTAAACTTCCAGTCCTAAATAATCAGGAGAAGAATCATCTGTGAAGAAGAATGAAAAATGTCCTTGGTCCAAATCACTATCTCCAAGAAGCTATGGGATGAAATCCAGAGGCAGGAAGGGGATAGTATCCCACTGCAGTGAATAAGCAGCTGCAGAAGGGAGCTGCAGAGGTGACAAAGGAAAGAAAAGGTGAATCCCTCCTAATTATTGAAATGCCTTCCAGATATCATCTCTCACAGGCACTTTCACGGGGGTAGTGGTGGGGAAAAACACAGCAGCTGATGAGCTATGAAACTGATGGAGCCAGTACCATTAGCCATGGTGATTAAACTACAAAGGAGATGGAATGACATATTCCATCACATGATTAGGCAGCTGGGATGCTCCATTAGCACAATTAACAATTTTTTTCATTATATAAGATCTAGGATATCTCATACACCGTTTTCCTACATGAGTAAGACAGTGTGTGGTCCTTTAAGCACTGTAGGCCCTCTTTCGCCATCCCCAGACAATATTGCGGCCAGGCAGGACCATCATTGTAAAAAAGGGCTATCTTGCCCTAGAATGGCAAGAAATGTGCAATAGTTATGCAAAGAAGAATTTGTCATCAGATGAATCAACCTCCTAGTAGCAAACATGATTAGAAAATCTCATGTTTAGGAAACTTTAAGCAGCTGAAGCTGATGGGATTCATCATCATGGCTAGGCTTCACGAACAAAGATCGGGGGAGGGCTCTATCCATGCTTCTTACAAGCACGCTGATGGCTGAAAAGGCCAATATGAGATAAACAAGATCGGTTGCAAACAAAAGGCACAGCAGAAGGACTCCTTAGGAGGTATAATCTGCAAGACACAATTCTTTCTACACTGTCTTTTCTCCTCAAGAGTGATCCTGCGTGCTTTCTTAAAAACATCAGCTGCATTAAAGATAGTATGTCTCCAGACCTCCCGATTGGAGGCTAGAGTAGACCAGTTAAGTTGATCAATAAGGCCAGGGCTGAGATGTTGTTTCAGGGAGTCCTTGTATCTCCTCTTCGGGGCTCCTCTCTTGTGACAGCCAGTGGCAAGTTCACCATAAAGAATATTTTAGGAAGGCAGTAGTTCTTCATCCTGGAGACATGACCTGCCCAACACAGCTGCGTTCTCAGCAGCATGGCCTCAATGCTTGAAATTGCTGCTTGTTCTAGGACAGACGTATTAGTCACATAGTCTGATCAATGGATGTTTAGGATTGTATGGAGACAGCATTGATGGAAGCGCTCCAAGAGACGTAGGTGGTGGCGATAGATGACCCATGATTCGGAACCATATAAAAGAGTAGATAGCACAATGGCTCTATAAACATTGATCTTTGTACTTTTCTTCAAGTGTTTATTTCGCTAAATGCTTTTAGAGTTTTCCAAAAGCACTATATGCCTTTGCTAGCCTATTGTCCATCTCTCCATCAATCTTACCATCTGAGGAAATGAGGCTGCATAGGTAATTAAACTGCCAGACTGATAAGCTCAGCAGTGGCTGCAAAGCAAGATGTTAAGCGCTGCAGAGCTACTTCTGTATGGGCAACAAGGGCAGCATCATCAGCATAAAGCAGCTCCTGGATAAGATGGTTTATGGTCTTAGTACGGGCCTTCAATCGCCTTAGGTTAAACAGGCTGCCGTCAGTATGATATCTAATGTAGATGCTATCCTGGTCATCAAATTCTGCCATGGCCCTTTGGAGCATCATGCTAAAAAAGAGTGTGAATAGAGTTGGTGCAAGAACGCAGCCTTTTTTCACACCAATAGTTATTAGAAAGGGCTCAGAAAGTGCATCGCCATATCTGATTTGGCAATTCTGATTCTCATGTAATGAGATAATCATTTTAAGAAACTTGGGGGGACAGCCTAAACGTTCCAAAATCTGCCCTAGACTATTTCTGCTCACAGTGTCAAAAGCCTTGGTGAGATCAACAAAGGTTACACAGAGACCTTTGTTCTGTTCCCTACATTTCTCTTGCAGTTGTCTGAGAACAGATATCATGTCTGTGGTACTCCTGTTGGCTCTAAAACCACACTGGCTTTCAGGTAAAATTTCTTCTGCTGTAGTGGGAATTAGTCTGTTCCAGAGTAATCTTGCCAGGATTTTACCAGCAATGGAAAGCAAAGTGATCCCACGGTAATTGGAACAATCTGATTTAGCTCCTTTCTTCTTATACAAAGTGAATTGCTGAATCTTGAACTACATGACTAGTACTGAAAAGAGTCTGAAAATGTTCTGACCAATGATTCAAAATAGAGGTTTTATCTGTCAGAGGTGTTTGATCATCTGTGCTGAATAAGGACTTTGAACCTGTTAAGTAGGCCCATATGCTGTTTTCAAGGCCTCATAAAATCCCCTATAATCACCCATATCTGTGCTTAATTAAGTTTTTTCTGCTAAATTGATCCACCACTTGTTCTGGATGTCCAGGAGTTTCTGTTGGAGCTTACTGCACGCAAGACAGAAAGCTGCTTTTCTTACATGACAGGATGGCAATGTAAGGTGTGCTTGGTGAGCAGATCTCTTCTTGCTCAACAGTTCCTGGATCTCTTGATTGTTTTCATCAAACCAGTCCTTTTTTTTCTTAATGGAGAACCCAAGGGATTCTTCAGAGGACTGCAGAATGCTGTTTTTAATATGATTCAGCAATTCAGTTTATCTCACAGCAACCGGTGAAGAATGAATTGGATATTGCCAGTTTTTTTCAACTTATTTCCAAATATTTTTCATTCAGTCTATTGGATGCATGCTGCTTTCCTCAGTGGTCTTGAAGTAAAGCCAAACTATTTCTCTTGAGGTAACCTAGGATCTGACTTCTTCTTCAACATAAAAATAAATGAATTATGACATTTGTTTCTGACAAATTGAGATTAGAGATAGAATATAAGATTAAGATTAATGTTATAGAGATTAAAGATAGAATATAAGCAAAACACTTTTCAAATCCTGGGAAATGGAATAATAAGCAGTGAGTAATTCATAGGTTGAGGAACTTCTATTGTTAAGAAATTATTTTCAAAGTCTTCAAAATGGACAAGTACTACTAAATATCATTTCTCAACTGCCACCCTGTAAAAAGTTTAAATGGACTATTTTCCCTGAACAGAACTTGCAGTTGTTGTAACAGTAAAGTAAGCAGTAATTGTTGGCAGATGCAGGATTTTTATATCTCTTGTGTAGCCCTGCAGTTTCCAATACGCATTATCTTCCTTAGCAATTACACCAATTTCTTTACTGTTGTAGTTAATAAGTCATGCCATGGATGTTGAATTTTTTTGAGACTTTCTCTACATAGCCTTTGTGATCCAGATTTCCCCACAAGAAACAGATCCTTTCCCAACCAAAGGAAGAGAGAGCAAGTGAAGTTCTTGCATCAACAACAATTTTGGATTTCATTTGTGAAACAAATGAAAGGTAACACCTCCATTTGAAGTTTTAATCTTCCATCGATATGTTTTCCTCCATTGGTAAATGAAAAATATGTTGGCTTTGTGTCAGTGAGAAAAAACTATATTTGCCTTTCTTGTTATTTTGTATTTTATTGTAGCACTTCAAATGAAATATAAAGGTCACAGAGTAATTCTGCAGAGAAGTTCTATATGAAGCAATCATAAGGATCATAATTTATGAAAGGAATCCCCATCCCACAAATAAATAAATTCAAGCAGACAACCCCCTGAGAGATACTGATGTTAAAGGAAAATCCCTTTGCAATAGGAGCTGCCAAAATATCTGACATGCTCACTGCCAGTATGATCCTTATGAATTAAATCAAACCACAAAGCATTAAAAAAAAAAGCATTATTTAGATTCCTCTATAAAAGTTTTTGACAAAGTTTCATCTCAATAAGATGAAAACCATGACTGAATTAAACAATATTCCTCTTACCTATGTAGAAACTAATGGGCAGAATCAGTGGTCTTTGTTTTCTTATGGAAAAGATAACTGAATATTTATTGGCTGTGGAAATGAGTGTGTGATAAAGCAAACAGTTGCAGAGTTAGTGAAAGAGCAATGACTGGAGAAAATCTACTTCTGAGCAAAAGAAATTCCTTCTTTTAAGATTTTTTTTTCTAAGACCTTTGGCTGGAACAGAAAGACCATATAGCAGAAATTTATATACATCTGAAGAATTGTGAAGCTGGATGGATAAATATAGTTCAGTTGCTATCACCAGAAACATGTATTAAAATCAAAGTTTAATTAATTTCAAAGTTCTTAATTAAAGCATCAGTTCTAATTCCAAGAGAATCTATGAATAAATAATTAAAAAATTGTTTCTATACATTTTCTTCCAATGTTATGTATTTCATGTGATTATACTTGCATGTGCTAAAGTTAATGAGAGCTAATTATTATGGAAGTAGGATGTTAAAGGGCATAAGCAATGGAAAAGTATTTATAATACATGAAATATTTTATGATTTATGTTTTTATAATTTATGCAATAAAGATATAGCTTTGGGCACTAGTTTCTTTTACGTTAAGAAACCAAAAATATTTTTTGAAGTGAGCAACCTTGGGCTTTGGTTAAGGCAGTATACTAGGAATCATAAGATTTTTGTTTCCGTTACTTTGTTCCCTAATGTCACAAACTGGTGTGTAATTTAGGTAAACCAGCCTGATGATAACTCAGTTCACTTTGCAAAATGGGCATAATGCCGTCTTTCCTCAATTTATCTTTTTTGTTTGAATTAAAGACTTTTTATTTTATTTGGTTACCTTTTGTGTTACAGTTGTACAATTCTTAAAGTATTGCTATTGTCTAGGTTGGAGCTTTTAGATGCTATTGAATTACAAAAAGTAGGTTTGGGGGTTTTGGTGTTTTTTGGTTTGGGGACTTTTGTTTTTTTATTTGTTTGTTTGTTTCTCCTGAAATGTGTTCCACCATTCTTGAGAAATGCACAGGGAGGTAATTTTAGATTTTTGAAAAAATTTTTGAAAGAAAAATCTCTCCCTGGAAGAGTAACTATCGAGGTACCTGTAAAAGAAAAGTGAGAAATATCATGCATAAGACTTGCCAATGGAAATAGCTGAGTTTAATGAGCGTTCAGCAATTTCTAACATTCTGTCCTCTTCAAACCACAAGACTTACTGAGCCACAGTGCAGTTTATTGGAAAGCAACAGAAACTTAATTCACTAAATTCTAATCCTAAATGATTAACTTGTGAGTCAACTTTATAGCATCAACTTTGTTCTGCTTTACAACACCAAGTAGCACAGGTTGAGTAGATTGTAGTCAGCAGCTAAACTGCATTCACAGCTATTTTGTTTTGCCAGAATAGCATTAAAGTAGCTGAAGTACATTCCCCAATATCTCTCTACCTCTTTTCTGTCAGTTCCTCATAGGCACAGTCTGAAAATCACTTGGGGTCTTCTGTGGCCGCTGGGGCGATAACTGTGCCAACAGCAGAGGGAGCATTAAACTCATTGCCCACGGGAAAGTGTGGGGAGTGATACCCATGTTCCTATAATCCTTGTATGGGTAGGATGAGCTCATTAGCCTTCTGGCAGTCATCCTAGGAGAAGGACAACTCTGATTCCAAACCCGGGCAGATGGAGCTCGTTTAGCCCTGGAAGGCCTTCCATCTAAGAGAAGGACACTCTAATAAAACCTATGTCCTAAGGACCTCGCTGCCAGTGTCCAAGCTTGCTAGGCCCTGGCAGATGAACCTTAGGACTAAAGGGTGGGTTCAGCTCTGCGCATGCTGTGTCTCACCTAAAAAAAATCCATAGCGCAGGCTCGAGGGTGCTCTCTGCTATCCTCTTTTTATCAGCGCGTTTGGAAAAGGCGCTGATGAGGAGTGTGGGTGGAGCCCTCCCTGGATCTTTGTTCGCGAAGCCTAGCCATACAGGATACATACAGTTCCTCATTTTTCTTCCACAACCACACCATCCCTCACAAAGACACTGTATTCCTTTTCATTATTGTTATCATTATACCTTGCCGTCTCTGTCCTTTTCTTCTAGCTCATCTATTCGTATTTAACACTCTAACAGCCATCCTAAGAAAGAAAGGAAAAAACACATTTTGAAGTCGCTCTCCCAAGGACAGGAAAGGTCTTACCAGCTGTAGTTGTTCACTGTTATGCAGGGAGGGAGTCTCCCTGGCCTGAGGGTGATGGGTAAAGAAATAATTCTTCTGCAACTTGAAGGTACCAAACTACTACAGGAACCAAGTGGCAAAATGATACAATGTGTGAGTGTAATAGGAAAACTCTATTTCCTTCTATGTGCACGCTGTCACATGCACAAATTGTATGCAGGCAAACTTGGCACTATTTCTAAGTGTCAGAATATCTTGGTGAAAAGAAAGTGTTCAGTAGAATTGAGTGCAATGGAGAATTACTGAAAATAAATATTTTTACTTATACGGACATATTGGGCTGCTAGACATTTGAAACTTGATTTGTCTATCTGTAGAGGAATTACATAAACTTTCTGTTCCAAGAAATGTGCCACAGTTTCCTTCCAACATGGCTGCTGCAACTCACCCTTCTCAATGACACTGACTTAAACAGACACCTTCCAAAAATCATCTCTGCCTCTTGTTATTTCCTCTGACAAAGAAAATCTAGGAGATATTCAGGCATCTTAAAGTGCCAGGAGTCAGAGGCACATTGAGAAGAATGTGAGGTAGCAGCCATTTTGCAACTTGACAGTCCTTTATGGAGTTTTCCTTTTAGAAAAATTATTTTAGGCTTTGTGTGCTATTTCAAGGACTTATTTGTAAATGGATAGGATACATATTTTAGTCAGCATCATTTTGAGTGAAAATAGATGTTGGATGAAATCTGCCCAGACCTCACAAAAGAGGGACAGAGAGCCAGCAGTGGTTTATCTTATTACCTCTTAGATACCTATATATCCATTATCTGGGATATATTCTGGCTGCTGCAGCAACCTCCACTGTTTTACTTGTAGGTTTAGTTTACCTCAACACCTGTTTTGGTAGGAAACTCTTCACAGGCATTGAATTTGGACAGGAGTGTGCATGCGTATGTGCATATTTGTTCAAGAGAGACTATGTGGCTAGGGTGACCAAGGCCTGTGGGAGTACTGCAAACTCATGCACCTTCCCAAGAAGCAATTTGCTGTTTGTTTTTGTGTGCTTCTTGTAAGGCTGCTTTCAGAGACTTTTCTTTTTGCTGTTCTGTACTGGATTCACCAAGGGGAAATCATACTTGACCAATCTGATAGCCTTCTGTGATGATGTGACTGGCTGGGTAGATTAGGGGACAGCAGTGGATGTTGCATACCTCAACTTCAGCAAGGCTGGAGAATTGGGTGAAGAGGAACCTCATGAAGTTCAACAAGGGCAAGTGTAGGATCTTGCACCTGGGAAGGAATAGCCCCATAAACTATGACAGGTTAGGGGTTGCCCTGCTGGAAAGCAGCTTCATGGAGAAGGATGTAGGTGTCACAAGACAGCATTGTGCTCTTGTAGCCAGGAAGGTTAACAATATCCTGGAGTATATGATGAAGAGTGTCCAGAAGGTCGAGGGAGGTTCTCCTCCCCCTCCACTCTGCCCTAGTAAGGCCACATCTGGATTAGCATCCAGTTCTGGTCTGAACTACTGGAGAGAGCCCAGTGGAGGGCTATAAAGATGATTAGGGGCCTAGAGGGTCTCCCTTATCAGAAAAGACTGAGAGATCTGGAGCTGTTTAGCCTCAAGAAGAGGACATTGAGAGGAGGTGTTATCAACGCTTATAAACATCTAAAGGACAGGTGTCAAGAGGATGAGGCCAGTCTCTTTTCAGTGGAGCCCAATGATAGGAAAAGGGGAGACGGGCACAAACTAGAATGCAGGAAGTTCCACCAAAACATAAAGATTAGCTTCTTATTTTTGAGGATGACAGGCTGCCCAGAGAGACTGAGGACTCTTCTTCTCTGGAGACTTTCAAAACCTGCCTGGGCAAATTTGTGCATGATCTAATCTAGGCAAACACTTTAGCAGAGTGGACTAGATGATCTCCAGTGGTCCCTTCCAATCCCTACCATTTTGTGATAAATTGATATTGTTATTTTTATACCATTTCTCCTCATTTTGCATATGAAGTGATGTGTGGAATGAGATGTATTCTGCTAAGGAGATGTGCTGCTGCACCAGAATGGAGATTCATCTGTATGTCATGCATGTTTGTGCAATTGCTACACACCAGAGGAACACAGCCTTGTAAACCTCAGCACCTAGTACAGAAGTGTCATTTGGTCATGCTCAGAAACTCATGAGAAACTCATGGATATGGGACTCAATTTATGGGCTAAAGAAATAAGGAAATTTTATTAAAAATAAATAAAAGAAAGTCAGCAAACTTTTCTGTACTTGGATTTTGGTTCCAGATCTTTAGTAAACATGACTGAATTCTTAGCCTTCCAATTTACGTCTTTTTGAGTATTTCATTGAGTATTTCATTTCCTCACAAAACTCATTTTTACTGTTATTCTTTTGTTGTTGTTGATTTTAAGCAGGCCAATGCACTTTGTTCAAATCAAATCACAGTCAGGAAACAGAATTTTTAAAGGCTTATATTTATAAAGCTGGCAGCCAGCCAACCAGTCAGTCCTATGACATTGTTCCCTCAAAATACTCACTCTGAGTTTATTGAAATTTTATTCCAACATTATATTACATAAATTCAAAGAAATGCTTTTAACAGGTGAAAACTCTTTTCCACATACTTCTGGTTTTGGTCTTGTGTGGGAAGTTTTGGGGTTTTTCCTGTATGGAGCTGAAGGATGCTGAATGGGCAGGATTGCTGCAGGATACATACACTGCTGTGAGCAGATCTGTGGATGCATCCAAGGGGCTGAATGTGCAATTCCCAATACTGTACAGCAGCAGCTCCAAGCTGACCACTACGTGCCTTGTGCCACCATGTCTGAAGGAGGGCTCCTTGGGAAGGTCTTGCCAAGGCTTATGCAGGGAAGTGAGAGATATAACACAGCTGGACACAACTCACAGAAATGAATAATTCCCTAATTATTATCCTTTAGAACAGATTTACTGCTTTCTTATGTTTTGTACCATTATTTGCATCTGAACCAGTGTTACGTGCACTGATATGGTGACATTTTCACAGAATCATAGAATATTAGGGGTTGCAAGGGACCTAGAAAGACCATCTAGTCCAACCACCCTGCCAGAGCAGGATCACCTAGACAAGGTCACACAGGAATGTGTCCAGGTAAGTCTTGAATATCTCCAGAGAAGGAGACTCCACAGCCCTCCTGGGCAGCCTGTTCCAGTGCTCCGTCAGCCTTACCGTAAAAAAGTTTTTACTCATGAAAATGCTAAATCTCCTGTGGTCCAACTTGCTCCCTTTCCCTCTTGTCCTAACATTGGATGACACTGAGAAGAGCCTGGGTCTCTTCTCCTGACAATCACCTTTAACATATTTGTAAAGATTAATGAGGTCCCCTCTCAGTCTCCTCTTCTCCAGGCTGAAGACACCCAGCTCTCTCAGCCTGTCCTCGTAGGGCAGATGCTATACTCCTTTAATAACCCTCATGGCCCTGTGCTGGACTCTCTCCAGCAGCTCCCTATCCTTCTTGAGCTGGGGGGCCCAGAACGGGACACAGTATTCCAGATGGGGCCTCACCAGGGCAGAGTACAGGGAGAGAATAACCTCTATCAATCTGCTGGCCACGCTCCTCTTAATGCATCACAGGATGCCATTGGCCCTCTTGGCCATAAGGGCACATTGCTGGCTCATGGTCATCCTCTTATCCACCAAGACTCCCAGATCTTTTTCCCTAGGGCTGTTTTCCAACAGATCAATTCCTAACTTGAACTGATACATGCAGTTGTTCTTTCCCGGATGCAGTACTTTACATTTAGCCTTGTTAAATTTCATTAAGTTTCTCCCTGCCCATCTCTCTAGTCTGTCCAGGTCATGCTGGATGGCAGCACAGCCTTCTGGTGTGTCAGCCACTCCTCCAAGCTTGATATCATCTGCAAACTTGCTGAGAGAACACTCTACCCCTTCATCCAGATCATTGATGAATATATTGAACAGTACTGGACACAGCACTGACCTCTGGGGGACACCACTAGTCTCAGAAGCCTCCAGTTAGACTTATTCCACCAACCACAACTCTCTGGGCTCTGTCCTTTAGCCAGTTCTCAACCCATTTCACAGCATAGTCTCCAATCCATACTTCTTAAATTTGGCAATGAGGATAGCATGGGAGACAGTATCGAAAGCTTTGCTAAAGTCAAGAAAAAACACATCCACTGCCTTCTCTTCATCTATCCATCTAGTTATGCCATCATAAAAGGCTATCAGATTAGTCAAGCATGACTTACCCTTACAGAATCCATGTTGACTGCTTGTGATAAGCCTCCTTTCCTCCAAATGATTGGAGATTGTGGCAAGAACAAGCTGTTCCATCACCTTTCCAGGGATGGAGGTGAGGCCGATGGGTCTATAGTTACCCTGGTCGTCCTTCTTGCCGTTTCTGAAGATTGGGATAACATTGGCCTTCCTCCAGTCCTCAGGCACCTCTCGCATTCTCCAGGACCTCTCAAAGATTATGGAGAGCAGCCTAACAATGACCTCTGCCATTTCCCTCAGCACTCTCGGGTGCATCCCATCCGGGCCCATGGACTTGTGGATGTCCAGTTTGCTCAACTGATCTCTGACCTCATCAACTGAGGTAAAAACTACCTTCCTCCCATCTTCCTCTGCAGTTTTGAAGGTCTGGTACTCCTGGTAGCTGGCATTAGCAGTAAAGACCGAGGCGAAGGTGGCATTGAGTAATTCCATCTTCTCTGTATCCTTGGTCACCAGTGAACCCATTTCATTCCTCAAAGGGCTCACACTACCTCGAGACTTTCTTTTGCTTCCAACATACTTAAAAAAATCTGTTCTTGTTATCCTAGACCTCCTTTGCCAGGTTAAGTAGTTTTCCTCGTCACCTCCCTGCACCCTCTGACAACTTTCCTATAGTCTTCCCAAATGGCTTCCCCATTCTTCCAGGTACTATACCTACCTTCACATCCTCAGTCAGTTCCTCTTTATCTATAGGAATTTTGACTCAGATTCTAAGAGGTATTCAATTTAATTTTATGCAATCATTCATTCTTTACTGCCATGGCATAATTTACTTTATATCATCTCTATATTGAACTACCTATTGAATAACAGAGGGAATTTTGTTCACAAAACTTTAAAATTTATCTAGAGGAGAGTAAGGAATTATTTTCTCTATCTGACAATGGAAAAATTAGGCACAAGACAGGGTAAAAATCATTGAAAACATTCACAGATTTTGAATCTTAATCTGAAATTCCAGAATTTTTTTATTTTTTCTTCTAAAAAGTTTATTACGATTTGAATAGCATTTAATAATTTTGAGCCACTTCAGTGATAGCCATGGGTACTCACCAAATTCTGTCAGTTCTGTGTTTCAATTATTTAAAGAAATGCAGCAACAAAATGATGACCAGTTATGTAAAGTATTACTGGAGAAAAATGTAGTTTATTATAGCTCAGAAATTTTGAAAGAAAAGAGAGCACCTACTTCTCCAGGATAAAGTGCAGCTTCCCATAGCAGGAATGCATTTTCTCTGTTTCTTGTGGGCTTTTTTTTTTTTCAACATCTTTCTACTGTAAATAGATAACTTAGTGTACAGTTATTGTTTTGTTCCTTGAAGTGGCTCATTCTATGTATGGAGACACGAAAAAATTGCAGTGAGCCAACTACTGAATCCTAAGAAAAGTCCTAAGAAAAATGGCCATTGGAATTGGACAGGTAATTTTAATTTCGGTCTTTGAAAGTTTTGTAATCTTTGGTTTTGTGACTTTTTAAATATATCTTCTAAAACTAGTCATTTTTGCTGAGCTACAGAAAATTACATATTCGAAAACTTAGGCCAATGCAAGAACTGTGAGAGATTTATAGGATTGACAGCTACTGGCTTAGGTGAGGAATGCTGATGCTCACAATAACAATAACAATTTCTATTTTAGAGGTAGATCTTTTTGTGTTCAGGAGTACTGTTAATTGTGGTTTGTTTCCACTGCCTCTTACTTTTATTTTTGCTTTCCCCTTTCATCCAGAACAATTAGTTTTGAAGAGGCAGAAACACAGGAACCATGGGACGAGACATGACAACTGTAAGCCAGTGCTCCTTGCTTTCCTACTGTGTCTGAATGTGTGTTCCAATAATTCTCACTCATGCTAGAGATGGCACAGGTATTTGTGGGTTTGCTGAAAACAACACTGCTAGAAAGCTTTTGACTGGCTGAGCTGCACCTGCACTTTTGTGGGAAGGAAGGCAGGAACGCAGAGCAGAGCCTGGTAGAGAGGGAAGGACTGTGAGGGTCTCAGGTTCAGCTCACGATGCCATTAACAAGATGCAATTTCCTAGTACCTGTCTGCTGGCTAGCACAGCCAAGGCTCTCAGTTGCCAGAGAAGCAATTTCTGAAAAGTATCTCGTTTTTTGGTATAGGCTGAGAAGCCAGATGAGGTGAAACAAGCTCTACATAGGCAGTTGTCAGAGGAAGAGCCTTAGCAAGGGACTACTGTAGAAATGCTGTGCTTGGGTACCATTTTCCAGAGGAATGGCAAAGTGTATAACCTTGAAAAATTGGCGATTGTAAGTGTTAATAAGATGAGGTAAATGTCTATGATGGGAAATTTCATCCTACATACATGAAGTTGAATATAATTATAATTAGTTGAATATTGATTAAAATATTGGAAAATTATATGTAGAATCAAGTATAGGTGAGCTAATACTTACATTGTAAGTTGAACAATAATCTAGAGAAAGTATATGAAGTCTGCAAATGAAGCTGAACCATAAATATTAGAGAAGGTGTATCCATATCTTTTCAAGAAAGAATTAGGATAATCTATTAAATATCAAGACATATGACACTATTTTGACCTTACTAGTGAGTCTGTGATGCAATTCTTATGACTATATTTTGAAATAAAACTATACTACAATAAGGCCTTGCAAACAGTACATAGAGAAATTGAACATTGTTCAGAGATTCACCTTTCACATATTTCTAACACTGCCAGGTATACTATTATTCTAAGTGACATTATGGTGTGAGTCTACTGCTGCTTTTGTGGCAAGGTGTGATACATACATTACCTCTCCAGCACTGTATATGCCTGGAATTGCTTTCATTGTTATAATCATATTCATGGTGCATCAGAAAATGTATTTAAAAGATTAATCTTAATATTAGTCAGAATTTCTTCCTTGAATTATTAAATTAGTAGTTATCTGAAACATTCGCAACTCTCTTGGCTTCTGATTTGTAGTATAAAATCTTGTTTATTACAGACAAAGTGCTCTCTTGTTAACCTATATTCATGGAAGTCTAGAAGGAAATAATAGGCAGAAATTGCTTCTGAGTTGCATCAATACAATGATGAGTTTCAGAAGTGCTAGACTAGTTTAAGGGTTATTCTTTTTTTAATGATGTCACAGAAGCATTTAATTTTGTATGCTGTAGACCCGTATATGCAATTAACTCAGTTCACTAGCACAAAACTTTGCTAATGTAGAGTACCTAATGCACTCATCTTCTGAATATTGCCCAATGAGGGAGAATTTTTGAAGCCAAAAGTTTGGTTCACTAATGGCAATTTGGCAATTTTTTACCTAAAGTTTTGGTTCTGTTTATAGTGTAAGGATATGACTGTAAGAAGGATTTCTATAAAATGAAGCTTTCCCTTCTTCCATATGTCAGTTGAGCTAAAGAAAGGTCAACTTTAGCCTATTTATAGCTCTACGTCTTTGGCTATCACTGTCAACACATGTAAAACTTGAAAAGACTGTAAAAAAAAAAAAAAGAAAGAAATAGGCCTAACATAGAAACTGATTCTAGCTCTTACTAACAAGAGTTCTTAGTACACAGAGCTACTATGTGGTCTTCATTATGTCTCTCAAAAATTCTGAGATTATTGAACTGTGAAGGCCATCCTATTTAGAAACTAGTGGTCCTTATACGGCCCTTTTTGGGTGTTTTTGGCAAATGACAGAAGAAAAGTGTTGACATTTTGTATCCATCAGTGCTCAGAGATGATGATAATTTTATGAGACTTACTCTTTGAATTGGTAGGAATTTCAGAGAATTTATAAAAATACATGATCTTTGCCCCACAGATAACATAAGATATTCCTTCTGCCAGAGATAGTCTCATACATATGCATGAAATAGTCAGTGAACACAAATTATAAAACATTAATCTCCAGAATTCAAGGAGGATACACAGATATTACACTAAGTAATGTCCACCCTCCTAAAACAGAGTTGCGTTATTTAATTTGTTAATCATAGCATTGTCTTCTGAAATTCTGCATGATTTGACCACAGCTGAAATCACTATGTGACATTTTCCTTCCCTGAATTAGATTAATATGCTAGGTAGAGCAATTGCAATAGATTTACCATCAGAATTCATCAGGATAGGATGAGGAACGTAATTCTTGATTGTGTGACTGCAAGATTTTCTTGGTTTTCAACTGTTAATTTTCCGTGCAATAGAATTAAGATATTTCCAACACCTAGCAAATTTGCATACATTACATTGATTTTGTGTTGCCTAGAACAAACACAATAGCTCATTATCTGATTAAGTAATAGCTAACTTACTGATCACACCAATATCATTCAGTGAAAATTGAGTAGAAATCATGATCTCAGAGAAGTTATTAACTATGGAAATTATTAGTATGCTGACTACTGGCTGCCAAAATCAGATCATGACTGATTTAAGAAGGTTTTCTTTTATTCAGGTTTGTTCTCCTTTTTACTGTCAGAAATTTCGAGTTAGATAGTGTTTCTGAAGAATCTGGAAAAAAATGTCATCTCGAAATTTGAATTGCCTTCTTGATCACATTCAAGAGCATTTACAGGTATAATAGAGATGCAACCTGGAGTGTCACTTGTGATTCTTTAAAAATTAAATTGGCCTGTTGAAATACACTGTGAATTGTTGTGGATATCTAGTAGAAATTTCTGTTGTCATTTTTGTGGTTTAGGCCCAGTCATCAGCTGAGACCCACAAAAACTGCCTGTTCACTGCCCTCTACTCATTCCCTCCATGATGAGATAGGAAGAAGAATCAGCAATACACACAGGCTGAGGTGAGAAAAGTTTAATAGAATACCATAAAGAACAGTGAAACAACATGATTAACAAGAAAACTAATGAAATAATATATAAACAAGAGATCACAAGAGGAGTGAGCGGAGCGGGGAGCACCGCAGCAGTTCAAAAGCCATGTGACCATTACAGGCAGCTAGTCTGCGAGACAGAGCAGCGAGCTGCACTGAGAGAGCATTCATCCTGATTAAGGAGAGCCGGGGGGAGAGTTTTAGACCGCTGTGCAGGGGGGTTGCTGATAACAGCACTACCTGAACAGCCCGAGCTGTGGTGGAACCAGGAAGTCCACACCAGGCAATCAAGGCGAGGAGTGGGCAGAGCAGGGAGCACCACGGCAGTTCAAAAGCTGTGTGGCCTTCGTGCAGTGCAGAGGAAAAAAAATAAATTATTATTATTTATTTTTTTTTAAGCAAGGAAGGATTAACTTCAAGGCAGTTG
>VWZO01005345.1:13065-29206 GCA_013396975.1 Bucco capensis | reverse complement strand
TTCTAGGTCCCTTCCAACCCCTAACATTCGATGATTCTGTGCTTCTGTGATATTCAGTTTTTTGGTAATACTGAAGGATTAACCACATGACAAAATTAAAATACAAACAGGTAGTTAAGCAAAATTACATTGCACAGCATTTGTAACTCAGTGTAGTAGAATACTACATTTTTCTGTCACTGAAAAGGTGTTGAAACATAATATTAGAATTATTGCAGTATCTATATGCACATTTTCCAGTATGAATGGTATGCCATAAACATAACTCATTCTACTACTGCATGATTATGTTGAAATAATATAATATAGTCATAAATGAAGAGAACAGATGTTAAATTCTTTGTTGTATTGACATACTAGTCAAGAAGATCAGAATTAAAACAGGGACAGTTAGTAAATACTGCAGAAATGGCTTTATTATTTGAAAAGTGTCAATTGTACGTGAAAATGAAACTGCAGATACACTTCAACATTTATCACACCAAGTACTTCTTTCACATTCTAGAAAATAGCCATATCAATGGCAGAAATGAGGTATGAAGTTAGCTTGTGTAGTGGATAAAATTATAGTCTGGTGAGGTAATGGGGAAAGAAAAAAATTGCTCTCTATAAATCTCCAAATGAAAAATAAAATATACGGCTTCATAATGCCTTATCATTTCGATGCACCTATGAACTGGATGAGCTAGGCAGAAAAATGAATATGCCTAATATGTCATATGTGTTTTTTATATTGGAAAACACTCTACATAACTCAGACACATTACAGTTATCTAGCTGTTTATAGAAAACATGTTAAGATAAGCTGTGAGTGAGACAGCTGTGGATGAAGAAGCAGAATTGTCTCAGGGTTAAAATAGGCTCTGAAAGATGGGGTCAATTAATTCAATTCTTCTTGTTGCCAGTAACAGATAGTGATTTCTTGGGCAAGTCATTTAACTCAGTTTTATCTTCTCTATCTACATAACAGATATGCTATTATTAGGTCCCTCACAGAGATGTTATATGGTTTAATAGTTTTAACATTGAGGTCCTTGAGTGCAGGTTTCTACTTAAACACAACTATATTTTTCTGACAGATGGCAGCACCTTTGAGCTAAGTCTGCAACCAGCTTGCACTTACAATTTTCTTTTATAATTCTCATTTGGTGAGTGACCTGGCTTAAAAATTGTTAGGTTTTTTCCTAAATGCATGCAACATTGCATCTGTTTCTGTCAATAGAATTGACAAAGGAATAAAAACAAGGACGAAAATAAGGTGCTAGAGGGCATGCTTATACCACACAATCGAGCATGATGCAGAGACTGCAGAATTAATGCTAGCCAAGGTGATTACAGACCCAGGTAACCTGGCTAGTTCACCAAACTTCCCAGCATTGATCTGAAGATTCACCACGCACTGTGAGGATTCACTATTTCATACCAACTCAACTGGTATACCTTGAGGAGTCAAGCTATTTATTATGGCTTTGGCTTGCCTGGAAAGTACTAGCAGCAAACCTCCAAATTACCAGTGCTACTTCTGAAAAGTGAAAGAAATTTGATGGAAATTTTCTCTACCTAAAGCCACAAAACATATCCACTCAACATATAAATACAGAAAGACAATTTGCCAGAGGTCCTCTACCAAGATCTCCTTGCAGAGCATAAGGAAATCTCTCTGATACCACCATACAGGAAATATATGGAAGATGCTTAAAACTATCAAATTATTAAACCAAAGCAGTGAAAGGTGCTAAAAGATGACAGTACCTCATATGCAAATGTTCAGCAGCATCAGAAAAAGTATGAGTATCACTGATCTTATACAGCCCATATAATAAACAAATATTTTCATTAAGCATTAAAAATGCCTAGTCACCACTTCAGTAATATAAATGCAGGCCAGGAGCCAGCTAGATCTTTCAGAACAAAGCACTCGTCCAGAAACAAGCATATTCTATTCATCAAGTAAAGAGACAAATGTAATGTTACAGCCTGATATTCTGTGCCAAAGAATTTTGTACTTATCAAGCCCCACAATGCTGTCCTGATTCTATGGAGCGGACAGGTCCAGCAACAAGACCATGCAAGGGAATTACCTCAAGTGCAATTGAAGGGAAAAAGAGGGTGGGCAACTGGAGAAGTCCATGGTATGTTTAAAACAAAAGTAAAAGAATTCTCACTTTCCCCCTTCTCTACAGAACCTAAGAATATTCTGATAAGAGACCTGCAAGACCATTAGGAAGTTCAACTTTGGTAAATACGGGCTTAGACCATAAACTTCCAATCTAGAGCATTGACATGTCCCAGCAAAGTTGTTTAGAAAGATGAACTCCATCTGTTCAGGGAGAATTCTTTCTTGGAAAAGAATCAAATAATGAAAGAAATAAATGAAAGAAACAAAGAAAACCAGCAGGAGTGAGAAACCCTCAGGAAACACAAATCACCATAAAACAAAAAGGAGAAGAAATTGATATGGAGAAACAGAGTCATGAACAAGTATTTTGTTGTTGTTTTGTTTTTTTTAAAAATGAAATGTGAATTAATCCTTGTTGTCATTACAAGTTAATTTCCTCCCCGTGTGTACCCTTTATTAGTAAAGACAACACGCAACACCTTTACTAAGAGGCTCTGAAGTTGATCACTTGGTCTTGGTTGTAATACATAGGTCTAGGTTGCAGCCTGACATCGCATGTTCACAGGTGAGTGCAGCAGTGCCTGCATGTGTGCTGCAAGAGCAGAAGGAGAGGGAAAGGAGAAGAGTGGGAACCTCTCTCTCCACTATGTCCTGGGTTTATTACAGGCATAAACATATCACATCTGCTCAGCAAGGCATCTGCTCAACAGGCCATTTAAGGGGATGAGATTTCACAGAAAAAACCTCCATATATCTGCAGTTACACTGATCTGTCTGCATCACACATCTTGGTATCTGCAACACCTCTCATCTACCTCATTTTGTCCTGGATTTCCTAAACAGAAGTTTGGGCCATGGCTGCAAATAAGGGGAATTTCAGTTTCTTTGGCACAGCCTCATAGCCTCTCAGCAGAAAGAAAGGAGCTTCAGGAATGGCACAAGAAGGACATGGTGGATCAGTGGCAAAGGCTGTAACCAGGTCACATTGGACATCATCCTGCAGACAGACTTTGGGTTTGCTGTACAAATAATTAATTTTGTTGACTCTGTCCTAGCTTGAGTTAGAAGAAAACTAATTCTATTCAATGATTTTACTGTTCAGCTAAAGCTCTTCTCAGTAACTCATTTTCTGAAACTAACAGCATGTTTTTGCAGACAGTGCCTGCTTCTAGCAGTGATAAGACCTAATATTTAGATTTAGTACCAAGGATTGATATGCAGACCAAGGTCACTGCTAAATCTTGTGTACCACATTGGTGGGTGCAGAAAAAAGGCTGCACCTGTGGGGAGGAGCAGATAAGGACAGGTGACTCTAAACTGACAACCTAGGTAATCCATTCCACATATGTTGTATTTGATACAAAGCTGAGGTATCACGAGGGTCAAGCTCTCTTATTCAATGGCCAGCATCCAAGGAAGACTCTGTCTGTTCTGCCTTTGATGCTGATCCGTGAGTTCCTAAATCCAGTTCCAGGAGCTAGTCCCTGAATCTGGTTCCCATCAGCTGCTGAGTCCACTCTGGGAATTCTGCCACAGCATCGGTGGTGATACTGACCAAGTTGTCATTGGGGCGTATGGATTTGGTATTGGTTTTATAAATATTTGTGTATATATATTTCATTTTATTATTATTTTTTTCATTAAAGGTAGTGGTTTTCTTTCCCAATCCACAAGACTCTCTCTCTTATTCCTTTTTCCCTTTCTGTGGCAGTGGGCTGGGGAGAGAGAAAGGGTAACAGAGAGCTTCTGTCACTCAGTTCGTGGCCAGTCCAGCCCTAACTCTTGATAGATTCCTGCTCACTTCCAGCTAAGTTTGGCAAGTACAGTAAGTTTGGGGACAAGACTGGGAAAGAACAGAAGAGTGGAGCAGGATGTAGGTACATCCATATTGCGTGCTTGGGCAGCTTGCACACACACCTCCCTTCCTCTTGTCACATGCATCCCTCCAAGGAATGGGTGTTTCCTGTTTGCTTTTGCTTTTTCCCCTGGGTGTGCAGGGGGAGAGAAAGGGAGCAGCCATCCTCCGATACTGACTCTGTCTGATCCTTGTCATAGCTCACTCCTAAGTGCACAGGAGACAGAGAGTTTTCCCACAAAACACACTTTTATGACAGTCTAGAAAAGATTCATTCTGGAAAAGCCTGGGCAGATGGAGGAGTCTGCTATCCGTGCCAGTCAGCAAAAAGGATACTAGGAAGAAAGGTAGGTGGAAAGACAGAGATTTCTTGTTTAAAGGAGTTGAGAGTAAAAGTTTGGAGAGTGAAGGCAAATCCAGAGGCACAAACTTGTTGCGTGGTGCCTAGGAGGCTGTGATTTACCTGCAGAAGCAAAGTGTGCTGAAGCTATTACAGAGATTAATGCTGGGATGGCTAAAGGCCCTCTATCACCTCCTGCAACTCCCGTATTTGAAATGGTTCCTCATGTCCATATAGGCGGATCCTATAGCATTTTTCACACTCATGTCACCCTGAACTCACAGACAGTCTTGAGGACAGCTAATACCCAGCAAGAACACAGAACCTGAGTGGGTCCTCTGTTTGTGTTGTGGTTGTCAGTACTTGCCAGAAGAGATCCTGCCAAAAAAACCCCTCACACTTAACAGTTCATAGAAGTCCTTACAGACTCTGCAGGAATGTCAGGGTATGGTGGTTTAATTTGCATTGAGTGAGCTTCCAACTCCTAAGGATGGCATAATGACAGGAAACTAACTGCATTGAAACCCAAATGCTAAATCAAGTTAAATGCCACTAAGAAAAACAAATTCCAAGAAATCAGCATCTGTTTAGAAAAACACAAGCTACTACAGTCTGAGAAAAAGCTGGTATAGTCAGAAGGAACAACATGGAAAGTGATTACAGCAGAAAGGCTGCTTGATGGAGACAAGGAATACACTTGCGCATACACCACATTTTTGAAATACTGTCTTAGAGCCAGAACATCACTGCTGTGGAACTTGATCTTATTACCATTCCTCAAACCAGGATCTCTGCTTGGATTTCATCTTCCATTGGAGTGAACATGTCATGGCAGTACATGGTAAAAATTAGCAAGGAACCAGTGAAGAGAATAAGGCACCCTAGCTACAGCTACTCTGGTAGCAATTTCAAATATAAATATCTCAGTGTTCTACTGAAGTATTTGTTTTTTCTTTTTTTTCTTTTTTTTAATAAAAATCAAAACTGTTGCAGAACCTTTGAAAAGGAATATTTTCTTCAGTCAGAAAATAATTTTTCACCAAAAGTTGTATTAGAAAATCTTAGCCTTAGCAACTGATGTATATTTGGATGAAAAACTAAATAGGACTCAGAGAGTTGAGATTCTTGACATATGTTTGAGATTATACATCAGAACATAGATGCTTGAACTTTTTTCATTGTACTTGTTCACTGATCACTTTGTTTCCTCCTTTTTAAAAGCAACAGCTGTAATTTTACTAGAATAACAACAGTGAGAAAACTACCAACAGCACTGAGCAGAACTTTGGAGAAGAAAACATAGACAAAATACCAGAGAAAAAAGATGCATCAGACTGTGCAATATTATCTTAAGTAACTTATTGTTCTCCTATTGAAAACTAGAAGCACTAGAAAATGTACTTATCCTAACATAATATTACATGGACATCATTAGTATCTGTAATTAGGAAGAATTAGAAGAATCGCTCATCAGATTTTTCTCTGACCAAATAGATCAGACATATTAAGCAAAAGCAGTGCAGCTTAATATATGAAAGCATCCTTCAGTCTCAGCCAGATTGCAAAAGCCACATGAACATGTGGCTCATTGACAGCACTGCAGGGGCTCACACAGGGCATGACACTGACTTATCTGTAAGAGGGAGGTGAAGTACAGCCAGGCTATGTATTCTGCCTTTCTCTTGGAAAAACAAATCAAATTATTTTCCTTTGCTGCACAAATCTTTTCACCTCAGCTGAGTAAGCTAATATTTACTAATGTAGAAAGTTCACATCTGAGTTTCCATGTGCCCATGTTCTTGCTGATTGCAAATTGAGTTTGGCTTTCCAGCACTTTCAAGAAGATGTAAACTTTGTTTCAATTGCAAAAAATGAATATTTCCCATTTGCCTCCTTCAGTTTGAATTTTAGAGACGTATAAATATCTCTGAGAGTTTGAGAATGGTGCCCGGTTTCCACTGCTTACTTTGTTAGAAAGACAAGCAGTAGAGTCAAAAATAATGAAAACCAATTGTATTACCTTGTAAATTATAGTACTTAGAAAAATAAAATAATAAAAGTAAAATGTAATAAAATAGGGAGTGGTAAGTAAGAGATATGAACCATGCAAAATATAAAACCAACCTGGTATAAATATTTTGGCCACTGCACTCTAAACAGTAAAATACTGATTTCAGAGAGAAAATTTTCCTATCATATCGCTGTTGCCCTAAGTAGTAGAGTGTTATCTTCCAGACATCCTGAGGTGATGTGGGGGCCAAAGCAGGAGGATATATGCTTGCCCCAAGAAGTGTAGCTTACAGACTTCAGCCATAGGACTTGGACTGTTAAAGAATTGTGCCCTTTTGTTTCATCATCTTCCCCGGCCTGAAAAAGGATTGCAAAGCTTAGGCCAAATTTTGTCTTTAATGTGCAATTGCCCATATTATTTTAGAGAAGAGATGATTAGTCTAGAATTTTATACTGAAATGAAACTATAGCTTTGAAAACACGAACAATGACTTAAAAGCACACTTCAGCCTCATGCTGAGAGTCTTAACTGATGCAGAGAAACTCGTAGTAACAGCAGTGACAGGTCTCCAGTATCTCTGGGAGTGCTACATATATTAAAGTAACTATTGTGGAAACTTTACTTCAGAATGTGGAAAAATATATCCTGCATCACCTGGGAGAAGTAGCAGAAAGGTAGGTGAGCATCACCTAATTCACATACCGGCATGTGGTTTCCTAGATGATTATGTAAGTTTATTGACATTGGGCAATGTACTCCAATTTAAGTGTCCACAGGAGAAAATATTCTGTCATAAATCTTGTAAAGAAGGGGCAGGCCAAAGGGTTCCACTGTCCTGGGAACTCTGCTGCTCACCAGAAGGAAGGCATGGCAAGAATAGTGACTTCTGCTTCACCTGCACAGTATATACAGCCAGAGAAGCCTGTGCATTCTGGGTCCAGAAACCCAACACCGGGACCTTGGGAACATATCATGGTCTCTGATGTCTGCTAATATCCACTGCTATCATTACCCATGTTCACTAGATTACCTTGCACAACCTTCACCTTCATTCCACCTTTGTAAAAGGATGCCCAGTCTCAAAGCTGAAGCCTAGTCCCACTTCCTCTGTAGGAACAATCAGACCAATTTACTCATATGAAATCATCTTTTGTCTTTTCACATGCAGAAGTCCTAGAACAGAATGGTTCAAATAGCACAGATGGAATTTAGATTCTCCTACAGAATTTTAAAAACTGCATCAAAGAATTCCTTTCTCCTTCTGGGGAATGAAAAGATGTAAAATGTCAAATCTCACAATGTGCCCCATTAAGCACACAGAGGAGGAAGATTTTATGCATTTACTACCTTCCGTCTTCCTACCTTGAAAATATTAATTTACTTTTTTTTCTTTAGCTCCACTTGCCAGATTCAGATCCCCTGTTATTAACACTGAAGTTGATAATAAATACCTACAGCCTTTCCTGGAAGCAGGTACATAGTATCAAGCTCAGCCTGATACATCATTCACTACTGCATACAAGTGTAAAGATATCAGTATGTAAAGATGTATGTTCATTTATGGATTATTAGTTTAGTTTATAGGAAGAAATTTATGCCACAAAATCCTCCCCAGTTAAAGGCATTCAGAAATTTACCACAAAGCAGCAAAGACATGTCCAGAGTTCTGCTAGCAATGTAATAACAATCATGTATTTTCAAGGCTGCCACAAAACAACAAAATTCAGTGTCATCCAGGATATTCAATATTGCAATGAAAAGCACAAACTGTAGTTCAAATGTCTTCACTATGAATGCATTGGGTCATTTACCTTAACAATGTGAACGTGCTCTCATTATTATATTCAACTTGATTAGTGTGTAGTCTAACATTTAGAAGTGCACTTGAGATGGAAAAAGGTATGAATGCATGATTGGTTCCTAATAAGTTGAGCAACCCCCTAAAGAACTGTGAGGGATCTGTAAGAAACTGGTAGAGGCTAGACATAGGTACTCAGAACCAGAAAAAAACCCAGGTGTAATAGCAAGAGAAAAAGAGAGAACTTCCCAAATACATTTTACAACTGTACTGTAATGCAAACTGCCATCTGAAGCAGTAGCAAATAGGAGGGTGTGTGGTTCTAGAAGAAAGATATGAGAAATTTGCTGGGGAAAGGATTGTTGTTATTAGAAGTCAACACGTAAATAAGCACTTTGGCTGATGTGATTTGGAGCCATGTTACACAGCCATATCTTATAATGGAGCAGGAAAACAACATTCCCTCTCCATTGTCTAGGCATGTTTTCTTTGAATGATATTGTCACACAAAATCAAGTCACAAGAAAAGTAAAATCTGTATTCAGGAGACTGGACTGATTTAATAGGGAAGATAAAATAAAGAATTCAGCTAAGCAACAATAAAGAGAGTCCAAGTCTACAGCCATTTCAAAGTAGCAGAGAATTCCTTTTCTTGAAAGAGGAATGTATGATTACTTAGCAATTAGCTTAGATTGCATACAAGAAAGACTGAACATAAACATTGTCTTACTATTGAAATATATAAGGATGCAAAATTCTTCTTTGTGGAAAAAGTTTTCTCAGTGTGAGATGCTATAACTAAAACTCTATACTGAATTAAGGGCAGAGGATGAACTCACCTCTGGTTTCTGTACTTTCGTGTTAGAGGGAAAGCCTTATTACTCCCCTTATTCAGGTACCAGACCATCTCAGAAATGATGTTATAAGACATCTCAGCCTTATTTTGTTTCTCTATGTCCTTAGTCTTTGCTGGCTGGACACTTAAGCATAGGAGCAGGTTTAGCTTTCCTGCTTTCCCTTGTGGGGAAAAAGTAATTGTGAAAAGACAGTTAAGCCAGAAAAAGCACAGTTAGGCACTTTTCCCCCCTGAAAGTAGTACTGCATGTCTGGAAGCCTCAACTTCATATGCAAATAACTGCTCAGCTGGGTTGTGTTATTTTATACACCCAAAAAACAATGTAAAACTTGACAACAGGGATTGCAGTGAGTTAGCTGCAGTGTGGCAATGCTTATACATTTATCTGGTGCACTACTACATGAATAACTCTCTTCTTCTCTAACTATGATTCTTACCTCCCTGTAACTGACAGCTACAGTCCCCTGTCACTGAATCAGTAGCTATGGAAGAAGGGTTCCAGGACTGTAATGCTTCCCTTTTCTATTATATTCTACTTATTAGGAAAAAAAAATCAAGCCTAAATCCACACATGAAAAATGGTTGTGTAATAATTTGCTTACCTGGGGAAGAGGCACTTCATCAGAAGGTAACAGCAGAATCATCCACTAGTAGCCTTATCTCTCATGAAAGCTGCAAATACCAAACAGGAACGGCATAAACCTAATGACACATCTGCACCTGGCCAAAGCTGGGTACTCTCCCAGAAAACAAAGAAAAAGACTCTGTCAGCCCACTTCAAATTTGCAACACTTCAAACCGCAAAATAGGAATAAATGGTATCCTTTTCAGTATCAATGGTGACAACAGAAGTAGTAAAATTAGGTTTAGTACTGATGCATTTAAACAGCATCTGCTGGTTACTGCTACTAGAGCCAATACAGCCTTCAAAAAGTGAAAACGTACCACTGGATAGAGAGGCATCATTTTGCCCAGGCTGGAACTGCCCACTGGACAGGATGCAGGATAAAGCTTAGGGAAATAAAGCCCTGCAGACAGGCTCAAATTCTATCTTTGGTTAGACTGTGCCATGTCTCAGTTTTTCTGTCTGTAACTTGAAATTGTTTGAGAACCTCAACTGAAAGCACTTGGTATTTTATGGTGCTGTTCAATGTTCACCATTGTTACAAAGAAAGGGGAAACAGATAGGAGAATATTTGATGCAAGAGAGAAGCCAATGGTTGCAGAAGATACCCACACAAGGAGGAAATATATTTGTTTGGACAAGAAACAACTTTCAGGAGCGAAAATAAACAGGTATTCATGTGGTGTATAATGGACATGTAAAGCTGGAGAATGGGCTACATGGCTACATTTGTGTGATGGTGAGCCAGTACTAGTAAATCCATCTTCTTCATATTCCAAGCAACCATGTTTCTGAGGGACTGATTTTTTTCTTTCCACTTAGACAAAGCCAGGAATAACTCTTCTGCAACATTTTCCTATGTGAACAACCTCTCTGTCCCTGAAGAGTAACCTTTTTGTTTAGTCTACTTTGAAGTAGACTAAGTTAGATTGCAGAAACACATTTATTGGAGAAAAGAAGAAAAAAAATAAAGTCTATTCTGAGAGGCAGCGTAAAAGAGCAATTTCAATTCACACCCTCTTATATTTCACAAAAGCCTCCTCTGTCAGGTGAAACCCTCAGTGTTAGTAGAGGTGAGGATGTCCATGCACAGCCGAGTGTAAAGTCCAGCTGTTTCTGAATAGGTCAGACTAGATAAAATAAGCAGCTAAGGTGCAATAGCTCAGCATTCCCAACCTCCTCAACATGGTAATATTTTGCTTCTCCACTATTATCATACTGCTTTCAGCATCTGGCCTAATCTGAGCCATTCCCTTACTGCATGCCACATTTGAAGAAATAGGACCTACTCTCACAGTGAAATTATCTTTCATCATCCTGGTAACTGACAGTTGACAACAATCTTCTGTTTATATATTTCCCATATGTTTCTGGCTGAATATATTTGCAAACTGCCTAAATAACTGTAAACATACCTACTTAAAAGAAATTATTTTTTTCAAATAGTTGAAAGCAAGCAAAAAATTCCAAACCCTTTCATAGCATCTTTTCTGATACTCCTTATAAATGGGTGTCACTTTCTCCATTGACAGGAGGGACACAAAAGCCAAATGAATATGGTGCAGGGCTTAAGAGAAGGTGGAAAGGACACTGCACCAAATTTGGCATATGACTTTGGAAAAACTGTTCAGTGATTCAGTCTTCCTTTCTACAAAACAAGACTAAAGATACATTTTGGTAATGATAAAACGAGACAACAATTTCTGTCTAAGAGCTAAGTGTAATCAGTATTACTACTTCTCAAATTAGCATAATAGGTTGGATAAAACATCAGCCCCTTGGAGAAAAAAATCCAAACCAACAAAATGAAAAACCCACACCAAACAAGTGGGGTTTATGTTGAGTCAACTTTCCTTTTTGTTAAGCAGGATTAGAGCTTCACAGTTTCTCGTGGCCCTACATTTTTGATAGTTTTGGATAGAGGCAAATTCAGCTGGTCAAGTAAGCATGATTGCCTCATAGAACTATGCCTCCCTGCCCACTACAGCATGATGGGTGGCTCTAGGGATCTTTCAGCTACAGTGCTCTGAGGGCTGTGGCCGCAGCCACACTGTGTCTGTTCTTACCAAACCCAGTTTTTATGACTCACAGAAGCTCATTTGTGTCTGTGAATTACTGGCTTTTCAATTGACAGTGAAGGAGCAAAAAATCATCTACAGAAGAAAAGCTTATCTACTTACATTATAGTCTCACACATTTTACTATGTGTTTACTGTCAGAACGTGTTGCAGTTAATATTCGAATCTCCGCCAGACTGTTGACAGACAGAATATGATCTACTTTATTTTTTTTGTGAAGTGACAACTGCTACTCTGTAAATAGTGTGCAATAATAGAAATATTAATTTGACTTAGCTATACGTTTCAAAAACGTTTGTAGTTTCCTTTTGTTTTCATTTTCTTTGCAATTCCAACCAAAGAATGTATGATCATTGACACCTGGAGCTGCTGCAGCACATTTTAAGATACAAAAATTATAGGAAATATTTAGATCACTGCTATTTTTAAAACGTTGTCTTCTTGTGTAGCAGCTTGAGATTTACCTATAGTTCCTCTTAAAATCAAACACAAACCTGAAATTTCTACACACCTCATGGCAAGGGACACCGAAGAAACTAGAGCAAGGGAACACATTGGAAATCTGATAAATTTTTCCAGCTAATTACAAGGCTTATCTCTCAATGAGGCAAACAAAAGAAAGCAAGGCTAAAGCAAATAGAAGAGCTCCAGATTTAAGTGACACGAGAATTTTTGCTAAGTACCACAGTACAATTTCTCCACTCCCTAGGTTTTAACTTAGACATTTTAAACTTAGAAATGGTCTGTATACTGCAGGGCACTTAACTAACATGTATAGGGCATCCTGGGGCACTCTCTACCCTATTTCTCGTTTGCATCTCCTGGAGCCTAGTTCTTCAAATGACAACATCAAAATCATTGCATTCTAATGCCTTTCATGGCTGCTGTGGTTTTCCCTGTCTTCTTTAGAGAATACTGTGAGATAGCATTGAATTATGTAAAGAACATCCTTCAACCAAAATAATACCACTCAGAAAGGCCTCTTTATCTTCACTGTCACTGCTAGTATGTCAATCATATATATCCATCCCATTTAAAAACAATGACAATTATTAATTTTTAGTGGGTTTAGTAGAACTGTGTATGGAAGAGTCATTTTCTGCCTTGATTCCTTTAAACTTGCATGTGTTAAAGGAGAATAAACGTACGTTCAGAGGATGGCAAAACACAGCCACCAGAAAATCTTAGACTCTAGTCATCCCTATTCAACTCTTTTTTTTTTTCCCCTTCACTGAGCTTTGCATAAAGCTAACCCAAACCCACATAGATTTCTATAATATCCAAAAAGAATGACAATGAGTGATGTGATGTAGGTGGAAACTGCCTGAAGAAACCTAAATTGTAACAGGAAAAAAAATCGACATTTTCGATTTTAAATGTTACACAGTTTTTATAAAGCTTCAGTCAATTTATTTTATTTATTCTAATGAAGAGCATTACAACTGCTTTACTGCACTGAAGCAAGCATCGATCACACCATTAATCACACCTTGTGAATAGTCACAAATCAAGTTCTAACAGCAAGCACTGAATCAGGAGCAATGAAGCATAAACTCCTTCACAATTTATGATCTCTCCAATTGCATCTTTTCAACCATTAAATTGCAAGATACCATAAATTTTTATCTTCTTCACTTCAGTCACATTATTGATTCTGCCTTGTGAAATATAGAATAGCTGTAAATCTAAGCTATTGAATTAAATTTAAAGTCTTGACTTCAGAAAAGAAACCCAACACACTGCCATGGCTGTTAATTTACACTGAGGAACAAATGATAGAAACGTTAAAATTTAAATGGACAACAGGGATTTCAAAGAGCCATAGTTCTGTCAATCCTAGTCCTTGTCAACCTTGAGGGTTTTTCTTTTAGCTAAATTTTAGATTGCAAAATACAATAAAATAGAAGCTGCACGTGGATGCAGAACAGATAATTCTTGCAAACAAGTAAATGACAATGAGGCTAAATCAAAATTACTGAATAAATGTTTAGGCTTAAAATAACTCTACTAAATTCAGCACAATTTACCTAACTACAGGGCTGAGGTGCTTTAGTACAAATAAAATTGGCATACTAGCACATCTTTAGTCATCAGATCCCTAGTGAAAAGACAGCTCACCTTAATGTGTCTGCAATATTCTCTAGGATAGCACAAGCAGGTTCTTCAGGAGGCATGTGTCCATTAGAAAAGAAAAGAAAGATCCATCAATGTGAAAGCCTCTGTGGATGAGTGGGAACAGGCAGAAATGGAAGTTCCCAAGGAACAGGAAGGATGTTTAAACAGACCTGGAAAGTATCATGTGCCAGAAGAAAACACAAGATCTGGATTTTCAGGGTACCACTAGACAAGGAGGATTTCCCTGATGTTGTTATAGGTTGCCCCTGTGAGAGCAGTGTCTGGCCAAGGTCAAATGCCAGTTGCTGGCTGCTGCTGCTTCACATGCCTTGGCCTTCTGGGTGCCTGAGCATAGCTACTAGTCATCTCCCAGCCTCTGAGGTGTTTCTCCCTACTGTTCTAGAGGAACAGGGTTGGTCTCCTACAGGTCCCTTGCCTTCAAAGGGAGGGCCTTGTGCCAGTATGGCAGAACACTCTTCTACCATCTCTGTCTCAGCAAAGGTGTCCTAGGCTGGCAGTGAATGCACTCCTCAGTGCACAGCTCCCTGGCCCACTGAGTGCCCTCCTGCATGGAGTATAAAGTTGTCCTCACTACAAGCTGCTGTCTTACATAGTTTATAGGATTCAAAGGCTTAAATCAGCGTTCTGGTTGATCGTTTACACAAAGCCACCTGTCTGTAATTATAATTTGCTGACAGAAGCAGAGCAGAGAGAGTTTAGAGGCAATGACTCACCTCTGACCAGGCCTCCCATGTCGTACTGTCCAGCCACAGTCCCTGTACTTTGGCCTCCACATGGCAGAAGCAGAGCAAGAACATTTTCCCCTTCCAGGGAACCTGTGGGAAGCAGGCCCCATGGCCACCTGTACTGGAGAAAGAAGAGACAGGGAGGGTAAGGGAAACTAAGCTGATGGGAAGGTGAGAGCTGGCAACGCAGGAAGGCTTATCTCTTCACCAGGTGCACAGAATGTAGAAAAGGAAATTTCATCGCCAAGAGCAGCTTCATGGCAGGACCACTGCCAGGAGCAAGCTCTTTGAGTTCCCAGTGTCCTTGCAGCTGTGTGTGGAAGAGGCTGGGGTGAAGACAAGGGTGGAGAAGGTGAGATAAGACTATGAAAAACAATTCAACATTTGTGCTATGGAGAAACTAGGGCTCCTAAAGTAGGTTCTGATGGCATATTCAGAAGTTGCCTATGACTCATTTGTCTCTCAAGCCCAATCCTAGCTATATTTAATCACATAAATCATTAAACTAAAATGTTTGTAGGATCAGGCATTGGAACTTAGGAGTGGGGTCATCCTTATTTGATCAGCATGTACCTACTCAGCAGTAACCTCACTTTCATTTCCGCCATCAGCTTTTCCAGTCCATGAGTACAGTTATCTCCCAATACTTTGCATATAGACAAATTTTGCGAGATGCAGATTTTGCAACTGGTTTTATAATTTCATTTCAGTCCACCATTTTCCTATCTGGATATCAACTCAAAGGTCAAGAACACAATTTTTAAGTAACTGAAAATAAAAATTACAAAACTGCCATTAAAATCTTACCTCTACTGCTTCTTGCGTAACCTAGTGGTAGCACCACATTACTTTTTCAGTACAATATCATATCATAGTAGATCATACTATTTCAGGCAGAAAGATTAATTGACACCATGCTTTGCAGAGCTATAAAACCCCAGAACTTATATAAAAGATAAATCTTAAATTCCTACAAACCACAGAAAGCAATGTTGGTTACTTGTATCCCCAATATGCTAAATGCATTGTGTTCTTGGGCTGCCATTTTTTACTAGGGAAATGAGTACTCACTGCTCCGGACTGATGTGGCCCATACCAAGAAATGAGTAACTGTGTGCTGTGTCATCATTTCCCTAGTGTCAGCAACAGACATCTCCATAGTGCTTTTCATCAGAATAGCTACTGCTTTCTAATCCAATAAACAATACATTTCAGTGCTCAGCCAATGTTATAGGGTATGTAAATGACCAGAGGTATCCATCTTTTCCCCCCTTCACTCCCCCCCAACTGTTAAGGTGTTTGTTTACTTTTTAAACCCTCAGTGCGGGGTAGCCCTCTCTGCCGGCTGAGCCACGCGGGCATGGAGCTGTGCTGGCTGCAGCAGCGGCAGGGGCAGCACCGGTGAGTGCAGAGGCAGGGGGATCAGCGCTGGAAGTGGAATGCGCCCGCTGCGTGCCAGGCAGCGGCAGACCCCGGAGCAGCAGTGGCAGTGGCAGCCCACACCCTTGAGTCCTGGAGCAGCTGCAAGCAGCGGTAGAAGAAGTGGCCATGAAGCTGCGACACAGCCATGGTGTGGAAGGTGGAAGTGTGAATGGCAC
>VWZO01005345.1:0-12962 GCA_013396975.1 Bucco capensis | reverse complement strand
TGCTGAGGAGCCCAGAACTGGATGCAGTACTCCAGGTGGGACCTCACAAGCGCAGAGTAGAGAGGCAGAATCACCTCCCTAGATCTGCTGCTCATGCCTCTCCTGATGCAGTCCAGGATGTGGTTGGCCTTCTGGGCTGCAAGTGCACATTGCTGGCTCATATCCAGCTTTTCATCTATCATGACCCCCAAGTCCTTCTCAGCACTGCTGCTTACAATGAGTTCTTCATCCAGTCTGTACTCGTGTCTAGGGTTACTCCTACCCAAATGCAGGACCTTGCATTTTGACTTATTAAACTTCATTTTATTCTCTTGGGCCCACTCTTCAAGTTTATCCAGATCCCTCTGGATGGCATCCTGCCCTTCTGGCCTATCAACCACACCACTCAGCTTCGTGTCATCCGCAAACTTGCTGAGGGTGAATTCCCTCTGCCTGTGCCTGCTGCCTGCCAGCACCTGCCACAATTCCAGGCTCCACCAGCAACTGTTGCCCCAGTGCAAAGACAAAAGTATAAAGCCAAATCAGCACGTCCGGTTAGTGATGATGGCCAAGCAGGACATCATCAGCCAGCAGATGGATCAGAGCCTGAAGTTATCACGGAGTCTTTTTCTGTCGAAGGACTATGCCTTCTATGGAAGGAACTCTCCTGGAAACAAGATGAGCCCATACTGACCTGGATGCTCCAAATTTGGGACTCGTTTGGCAATGACACTCTCCTTGATAGCACTGAGGCACAACATCTAGGAAGCCTATCTAGAGACTCTGGCATTGACCAAGCATTTGTGACAACAAGGGAGCCTACCAGTGCCTCGCAGCACCTCCTCAGGAGTGTAAGGGAGAGATACAGCCACCAAGAGTACCTGTGGAAACAACAAGGTCCCTGGAAAACCATGGAAGAGGGAAACTGATGTCTGAGAGAGCTGGCCATGCTAGAGATCCTCTTCAGTACTGACCAAGACTCTAAGAGCCCTGATGACATCAAGTGCACTCCCCGAATGCGGTCCAAGATTTGCCGGCTTGCACCATATATGTACTCACAATTCCTAGCATCGCTTCAGTATGATAAAGGAGATGAAACTGTGGGTGATGCATCAAAGAAATTGCGGGGCTGTGAGGATGCCATGCACGGTCCACTCCAACGTGTGGTGGCATCTGTGGTAAAACTGACTGAAAGTGTTCAAAAGATTGAGGACAGAGTGGCTGATGACCTCAAGGAGTTTAAAGATGATATCTTGGACTTTAAGGAGGATATCATGGACTTCAAGGAGGAAGTCACTGACAGAACAAAAGACAGCCATCGGAAGCTTAAAGAGGAGATTAAGGAAAACAGCTACAGCATAGCACCCATACGGATCAGGACAACCGAGACTGAGACAGACACCCCCCATCTCAACAAAGGAACTCTTCCTCACGTTCCCAGCTATGTTACTTCCTGATGGACAATGGGGAGAACATGGATTGCTGGCACAAGAAACCTACCTGTGCCCTGGAAGCCTGGGTGCAAGAGCTAAAACAGAGAATGAATTCCAGAGCGAGGTCTGCAAGGGTGAGTGCTGTGCCAGCTTCCTGTGGGTCAAGGTCAAAACAATCCAGACAAGACTATGATCCCTCTGGCCCAGTGAAAGGCACTTTATGGGTGTACTCACACTCTCATGGATGCAGATTTTATGACTGGGACTAGAGGAGCCCTGCCTCCAACCAGGGGGAGGAGAAGGACAATAGGATTTACTGGACTGTGTGGATTTGATGGCCTGGTACGTCCAAGCCACAAGAATATAGGGCTCTAGTTGACACTGGTGTGCAGAACCGACAGACTGACAGAACCATACAATTGAATGCTTTGCCTGGACTGTCAAGTAACCCCTCTGTTGTAAGTCTTTTACAGATAGAGGGACAGAAGGTACCCATTGCCACCTCAGTCATGCATCGCTGGCAGTACCGGACAGACCGAGACTCCGTTGTCCCCATCCACAAATTGATCCAGGAGCTAAAGAGCCAAGGGGTAATCAGCCGAACCCAGTCACCCTTCAACAGCCCCATCTGGCCTGTGCGTAAGTCAAATGGAGAATGGAGACTGACTGTGGACTCTCGTAGCCTAAACGAGGTCACACTACCACTGACTGCAGCTGTGCTGGACATGTTGGAGCTCCAGTATGAGCTGGAGTCAAAAGCAGCTAAGTGGTATGCCACCATAGACATTGCAAATGCATTTTTCTCCATCCCACTAGACACAGAGTGCAGGCCACAGTTTTCTTTCACTTGTAGAGGTGTGCAGTACACCTGGAACAGACTGCCCCAGGGGTGGAAACACAGTTCTACCATCTGCCATGGGCTGGTTCATGATACACTGGAAAAGGGTGAGGCTCCAGATCATTTGCAGTACGCAGATGACATCATTGTGTGGGGGGACACAGCCACGGAGGTCTTTGAGAAAGGAGAAAAGATTATTCTCCTAGATGCTGGCTTTGCCATTAAGCAGAACAAGGTCAAGGCACCTGCCCAAGATATCCAGTTCTTGGGGGTAAAATGGCAAGATGGGCGACAACTGATCCCAGCTGAGGTAGTCAATGAAATAACATCTGTGTTGACGCCCACAAATAAGAAAGAGACTCAAATCTTCCTAGGAGCCACAGGCACCAAGCAGAATCCTTCTACATAAAGCCATGTAGAAATATGAAGTATTTTGGGAGTTTAACTCAGATTATTTACAATAAAATTCACAACTCAGTTATGCCAAATAAACACACTACTTGTTCTGTGGATTCTGTACTGTACTAATATCATTCTATGGTCTTTGTATTCTTACAGATGACAGCTGCTTTGATGATTACTGTCACTTGGACTTCAATGTTACGGCCTGCAAGCCTCCCTGAATCATGTAGTACCTATCCAAAACATGCTGCTGTCTCCATTACTGTGTTAAATTAATTCATATCTGGTGAGGAATGCCTGCTTCCCTTTCAATATCTGGAATCTTTTCAGACCAAAGTAAACTTGTATTAGGCCGAGGAAGTAAATGAGGAGGAGATTGTATTGCTCTTTTCAATTTGATTCATCAGTTATTATATGCCATGAGGTAATTAATTAGCTAGAAAACAAGGGAAAAGCTGAACACAGGACATCTACTACTTTTGATAAATATTTTTATGGCACACAGCAATAAAAATGACCAAATTTGAAATGGCCATAGGTTCAGCCCTTATCCAGAAGTTTAAGTACTGTTTTTAGACTTACCTCAAACTTCCTTTGACTTGTTTTCATCTGAAATTTGTTTTTTAAAATGAGAGATGTGCATAACTGAAGCCCATGTGCATCCTCTTTTTGCTGCTGGCACAAATTTCCATTATATAGTTTTTTCTTTTAGCTTCCTATTTCAAGAAAAAATTAAAAAGCACAATGGACAAAAGTGCCAAACTCCAACTATGAATAAGCACAAACATTCAGGAATAGACAGTGCTTGCATGTAAAGACTTTTAATTTTTTAATCTGAATTAAAACTGAATCCAGATCTGTGGTGCTTCCCATGCTGCTATGCACCAAACAACTAAATAAAAAAAGAAGGAATTGAAGCCTGGTAGGGATACTGATACATATCTCACTAAACTCTTGGAAACATTTTGCACATTAAGATTTGTGTTTCCTGGGGACTCAACTGAACTCAAACAAAAAAACCCAACAGTCTTTCTTCTTATGGAAAAACACAAATGAGGAACTGTAGTCCCATTTTTAAACTTCCAAAAGTAATAAATTTTACAACACTATCTGAGGTCAGTCAAGATACTTTACTGAGTGATTGATGAAAAAAAACCCTTACATTCCCAAACTCAGAGCTAGGATTATTATGCCCAATGACTTTGAGACACAGCTTTTGAATTATTCATTTTTCCTAACAGGTAAGTTTACTGTAGCCAAAAAAAAGGCCTTCCGTTATGTAGGAAGGAATCCATAGTCCCAGTCCTTAGATATCCTTTCTAAGTCTGGATGCCATATCAGAATAATATTTGTGTGCATGCTCTCCGTCTCCATGCTATGGAAAGTGCTTAGTTTGGATGTGGCCTGCACTGTCCAGATAGTGGTGATTACACTTGTCCATTGGTCTAGACACAGCATCTATGCTTATTTTTGGTTTGTTCCATATGACATAAGATTTTGTGATAAAATAAATTTAAAAAAATCAACTCCATATTCTTCTTTCATAGAAAAATATGCTTCTAATTATGCCTGCATTAAGACTCCTGGAACTAATGTACCTGGTAAACTTATGGAGAAGATTATTCCGGGAGTTATGGAAAAATATCTGAAAGACAATGCAAACATTGGGCATAGCCAACATCAGTTTATGGAGGGGAAGTCCTGCCTAACAAACTTGATTTCTTTTTATGACAAGGTAACGCACCTAGCTGACCAAAGGAGACCAGTGGATGTCTTCTTTTTAGACTTCTGTAAGGCTTTTGATACTGTCTCCCACAGTATCCTTCTGGACAAGATATCAAGCATACAGCTAGATAAGTACATCGTGAGATGGATACACAACTGTCTGAGGGGTGGAGTTCAAAGGGTTTTAGCAAATGAGGTTACACTAGGCTGGTGACCAGTAACCATTAGGATTCCACAGGGATCCATATTAGGGTCAGTACTCTTCAACATTATAAATGACTTAGAAGAAGGAGTCAAAGGTTTAATAAGTAAGTTTGATGATGCTACTAAACTGGGAGAAGCTATTGACTCCCTTGAAGGCAAAGGAGCTCTGCAGAGGGCTTGGAAAAAAAACTTTGGTTTTACTTCTGCCTTTGCTTTTTCACAGCTGAACTATTTGATCAAAAAATTTAAAAAAATCAATGAGTTGATCTGAAACTCACTACCAAGTGTAATACCAGCACCTCGGCACAAAAAAATCTGCTTGAAATATCACAGCGGTTTCGGTCTAATTATCCATATGTTCTAGAAACTGTCTAGATATTAATTCCTACCATTTTCCATGAACATTACTAATCAGGCTGGATCTGGTCAGCTGTAGCCTTGTCCACTTCTGAACAGTGCTAGCAAGTTACTTTACATTTCTGCAGATTTTTTTTTTTTTAGTTCAATGGAGATTTAATAAACAGCAATTTTCTCTGAGAAGTCACCTCTACTCTTCCTTTAAAAAAGGAGGGGAGGGTGCAGAAAGGTCGTGTAGTGCTCAACATCAGGAACAAATGGCTGCTGTCCTTGGAGTGAATTGAGGTTCTAAGCAGCTATGAAGCACAAGACAATCCAAAACATGAAATTATTTGGGTGGCTGCTTTTTCTTGATTAATTGAGGAGTAAATATTTCTATGCTAGAATGAGCCCTCCAGCATGACAGAGCTCTAAAGAGACAGCTCTGGCTGTCATTTGGAAGGATGAATGCTCCAGAACACTTTTAAAATTCCTTCTCCAGGACACAATGGTATTTGTTTGAAGGGATCTGTAGGAAGACTGCCAAACAATGAAAAGGACAGATCTGTTGTACAACAAGAAGAGTACTCACTGTGCTGTAAAGCAGGAGGTACCAAGAGTACTCCAGGGTTTCCAGTGAAGGGTGTGATTTAGCTTCTAGTGGCTGACCAGAATCAACAGTCTGCAAAGAGCAGGCTACTGCTCTCTTCCTTTAGAAATAGGTTTCCCCAAAGTTTTTCTTGGCCTTCAGAAGGATTCTGCCTTGCACAAAACTGTTCTCAGACAGACAGCTGGAGGTGTTCTCTTCTTCGGCTGTATGCAGTCCCATCAAATACAAGTAAGCAACAAGAGTAAATACTCTTTGCTATATAATGATTTTCTAGATATTTACAAGGCGCATANCACTTTACTGTGGGCAATGAGTTTAATGCTCCCTCTGCTGTCGGCACAGTTATCGCACCAGGGGCCACAGAAGACCCCAAGTGATTTTCAGACTGTGCCTGGCATAAAAAAGTATTTCTAATGTTACCTACAAAACATCATTTATTAAGCAACAAATTAGCAAAATTCCTTGGAGAATCTGAAAGCCTTGGCACAGCAATATTGTAGTCAAATTTGGGGAGGATCTGTAGAAATATGCAATAAAATCCTGACAAATAAAAACATAATTTCTAAGAAACTGATGTCAATACAGAGATAGCAATATTCTATGGAGGGAAAACAACTCTGAAGTTAAAGGAGAAAAGTGCCCCAGAATGAAGACATAAATATAAATGTTTGGCCCAGAAGATGTACCAGGTCACATAATAACTATCTATTGCATTTCTTGCTCATAAAGGAGTCCATTTCACAGCTATGTAGATTTCCCAGCATAGACTCATAGACTTTTCAGAGTTTACATGACAAAACAGGCAAAAAACTTCTCTCTCTTCCAAAGGAAGTCTTTTAACTCCAAATAATTTGTGATCTAAGCACTGACTAGGGATGGCAGCAGAATCTTGGAAAGTGAGGGTATAAAGGAATATGGACAAGGGAAACGGCATGGAATTTATGCTTGCTTTAAAAAAAAAAAAAAAGAAAGAAAGAACAAAGGCAAAAGCCTATATTAGATATATATTGCAAGGTGGCAATAGAGAACTGATGCTTGGAGCCAGAAAGTGTTGGAAAGCAAGAAATGATGAGGTCTGTTCTGCTCTGTATTTTTGGCTAAATGTACTAGTGAGCACATGAGCCACACCTTTCACTTTGTAATTTTTGTCTGGTTGATTGATATGAGAATATCAAAGTATTTCACTGAAGATAGGTCTCAAACTCAGATATTTAAAGGATTCAACATGAACGTTCTTCTTTGTTATACAATGTTCACTGTCTTTGTTCTGGATTGCTTTGAATATCCATTTTGTCATTCAGCAAATGTTTCCTTTTGTGCACAAAACAAACAGCCTTTCCCCATCATGGCTAAGCAAAGATGGCATTTAAAGGTAGAGCCATTAATTAGGTAATCTTAGGCTGAATGTGTACATTACAGGAACATTTTACTTCTCAGCAGGGGTATTTCAGAGAGTGCTAAGCAAATGTTGTGAATTTTTTGATGGCTGTTCGGACAGTATGTGTTATCTCAGAACATTTATTGCTCACTGGATGCAATTATTGCAATTCTCAATGATGTTAACATTACAGAGTCAACCCTACTGGCTAAATACAAATCTGATAGGTATGAAAGAGAAAGCATGGCAAATCAGATGGAAAAATCAAAAATGGTTGATTGTATGGTAAAATTGGGAAAAGTGAGGTCTGGACTGGACACTTAGCAAAAGATGGAAGGGACAGACCTACTGCAGTTTTACTCTGCAGCATTTAAAATGTGAGGCAAGGTCATGAGTGCCTGTATTTCTCCATGAAAGTTATAAAGAATATGATCTATTTAAGGTACAAAACCTGTTATTTACTACTCAGATTTTCTATATCAGTAACAATGATGCTTCGATGATTATCGGTTAAGAAAATCTTTTATTATGGTCCCCATTTCTCTACATTTGTTTGCCTGCCTAAACTTTTAACAGCTGCACAGAGATAAAGCATCATTAGGGCAGAACTGCCAGTTGGAAAAATAATTTTCCTATAGGACATGTAGGAAAAGCAAGAAAACACACATATCACTAAAGCATATCCTCAAGTCAGGACCATGTCAGTAAACTATCTACCTCACATCCGTTGCACTCTATCAGGCCCCAGGCTCTGCTTAGATTTAGCCATCAAGCAGTGACCTTTCCCATGTGCTAGAATTAGACCAGCAGTAACTGCAGAATAACATTGCTCTGTTATCCTCTACTATTACTGTCATGAATTTTAAACTATTCTATTGTAGTACTTTCAAATCCCAACATAAATATATAAGCTTGAAACCAAACTGTGGCATGGTACGTCAAGTTTCAGAAGTTATGTTTCTCTGTAACAAGCTGCGTAAGTGTTGCAGTCCTCCAAGTCTGTAGAATAGAAATCACAGTGTGCATATTCAGTAAACAAGGGGAATGATGCAGATGTTTACGATACCATGATTTTTATTTCATACATGAAACATGCCTGACTGCTGAAGATTGCTTTTCTGTTCAACAGCATGACAGGCAGATACTGTGTTTTCCATGGCACTGTGCATTTAGTTTCTTGGGAGCAAACTTGCATCACTGTATAATTAGACAGTTATATTTAAGTGCACCTGCTGTGTCAGTGACACTTCTGCATGCTTTGACATGTCAAACCTGAAATTAGCCCGTACCTTCTAGAAATGTCTGCAGTAAAGGGCAAGGAAATGCTTTTCTTTAGGGTCAAATCCTGCAGGCATCACACCTGAAGCCATGAAACTGCATTTAGAGGCATTGACCCAATAATGCATTGACACAGTGCTTTGCAGCCTTCAGCAGGGCATATATTACATTCTTTTCTATGCCAGCCCAACTTCAATGACCATAGAAAGACAAAACAATATTGAGTTTATATTGGCACAGCAAACGACTGCAAATGCTCCACACACAGACATGCTTTTTATCTCTCAGTTCTCTTTTTCTATAACAAGCACCTCTGAAAAACAGGTTGGACAGTAACAAGCAGAATGGAAATACTATGCCGTTTTAAGGAAGGGGTGTAATAGTTTTAAAGTTGTACTGTCAAAATATAAAGAACACAGATGTCAGAGAGAACAATATGATTTGCTCTTTGCAAGTATCAGTCCAACTTTGCATAAACTCAGACAAGTGAAACATTAACCACCAGCAACATTTTTGACATAACAAGAGTAGCAATGACAAATAGTGGGACTGTTTATCAGTGCTATAACTCTGCTGCTGAAGCAGATGGCAGAATTTCACCTAGCATATTTACTTACTCAGTCTTTTGGTTTAACATATTTAACTATATATATCACTCCTGAATTACAGCATAAAGCTGAAAGTGCTGAGCACTCCTAATTCCCATTGACTCCTAATTCCCAGTGCAATAGAAAGGACACCTAGCACTTTGCAGGTTGAAAGCGCAGCATGTTCCTATGCCTGCTTTTGTTCCTAGCTCTCCTGTAGCAGAATCTCCTAATGCGTATTCCAGATGGCTTCTGATTGAAGTGCCATTCCTCCCAAGCCCAACTGCTTCTAAACTCCCTATAGACTACAGTCTTGAGGCTTGGAATTTCTGCTTCAGTCTACAGCAAGGAAATCTGTAGGAACCTTAACCTGTGTACTGGTAATTGCAGTGTTACTACACAGACTCACTTAAAGCTGCTCTTTACTGAACAGAATCTTGAACGATTAGAAAAACCACTGATTCAACTTGGTGTATTTATTACCAGCGAGATGTCTCGCATTTACCAGCAGCAACTAGTTCACTAGCAAGGAAACAAATACACAAAAAAGATACAATACCATTTTCATGCCCAATCCGCTGCAAGAACCAGTCTCAAATCAAGTACAAATGAAACCACCTGACTGTGTTGGCTCACTTTCAACACGCCAGTCTCCCTGACTTTGCCAAAGAAATGTTCTGAGTCTCACACTGTGAACGACAGAATATATGACTCCAGTGGCCCATAAAAAGAAGCAGTGAAAATGTAAAGCTGGCAGATAATGTCATCTACCAGCAACAACTGTATAACTTGATAAATCTTTTCTGTTGTTTCTGCTCCAAAGGTACAGCTTTGAGACCAGTAATATTTGTAACTGAACACGTGCCCTGCAGTTAAAATGTGCTCTTGTATATTTTATTTTCCTAATAAAAAAATGGAGGGCTAATTTCACACCTGACATACAGGTATGACTCATCAGAAGTCAATGGAATTGTATCACTTGCTGCAAGAAGAAATCTGACCCAGAGTTCTCATTTCATTTTAACTTATGAAGAAAAACCCAGTGCTAAAATTAGCTTACAGTAGAAGTCATATGCTCACATGCATAAATCTCTTCCTGTGAAGATGCCTCTGGATGTGAACCGTAGTCATCTGTAGGCAATAATCCTGTCTATTTAATAAATATCAGGCAAAATCATAAATTAAGTGAGGCTGTACTGTACATTAGAATAAAGGAAAAATGACAGATGGCAGAAAGCCCAAGAGGTCACTGCAGGGGTGAACACAAGTGTGCAAAATGTTGTGAAGGAATTGCTTGGAAATATATGTACATATAATTTTCAAAAAATATTTTGCTGTGAGTAAATAAGTAAGCAAACTGCAAAATATACAGGTAAAGAGCCATTCTGTCTATGCTGCCATCTCACAGAAAAGGAAATGCACCTATATCTTTATGTCCAGACCATTATAACCAGTAAGCCTTTGCCCTACCTTGTGGGAAATTGAGAACCACACAGTTTGAAAGACGTTTTGGTGAGAAATTTTGTTCAAGAATTATGCAATGCTCCATGTACTTTTTTTTACCTAGAAAGTGAAAGTGGCACAAAATGAAGCAAGACAACAATGTGGATAGAAAATGCTTGTCAGAAACAGCTCTAAAACTCACTTATCTTTTGGAAGACCTGCTTTTCTGTTGTTCTTTCCAGGCAACACAGCAATCAAACTGGAATATGTGAAATCAGATTCTGAAACTATAAGAAAGTCAGATGTCAACTAATAAAACTAGCATAGAATTTTAGATATTGGAATCCTACCTTCCTTCCTTAAGTCTAGCTATAGCTTTAAAAATAGAAAATATGTTCACATCTAAAATTAAACAGTCAGTTTGTAGCAAGCTAGCCTGATGCCATCACTAATCTCATAGTTTTGTTTATGGATTCCAGCCTAAGTGAAGTGTATTCATGTAGCCAGTATCACCTCTGGATACTGTAGCTAAAGTTGCTGCTCTATACCAGCAAATTTCAAGCCCTAGAAGTGTTTGAGAAATACCTTAATTACTTGATATTGATAGACCTTAACCTAAAAAAGCAAGAACTCATTGTCATGGCCACCTGCTTGTTTTTAGGTGGCTGAAATACTTGTTTGAAAGAGGCATATGAAGTGTGTTGTGGACCAAATGGTTGCTTTGGACAAAGTTTAGTAAGGGAACTCTCCCATTCTGAACCACAAGCTTCAGAAAGGACCCCCTTGCTCTCTAAACTCCTTCTCAGAGAGGAGCCTAGGTGTGGTTGAGTCCAATCCTAGTCCCAGGCTTGGTCAATGGTTTATGTCTAAGGAATTTTAATCTTTATACTACTTTGTCCCACAGGATTAAGGATGGAAAACCAGTTGTATTTATATAAATAAATTGTGTATTTAAATTGACTGAAAATACTAAATAATAATAATAACAGCATTAATCAGAGTTATTTACTACACAGAATAGATAGCTATCGTTTACTAATACAGCATATGATTCATTTGAAGCAATACTCAAGCAAGAATATTCAAGCTAGAAAAATAATTGAGTAGGGATTGATGTCACTCACCCATACTAACGATCATGTGAGAAGCCTTTTTCTTTTTCTCTCAGCCTCAAGAGTTAACCTTGGGGAGTGTCCTCTCCATGGGAGAAACATCTGCACAACTCAGGACAGGTGTATCAGAAGTTCCTATAATTGAGAAGTGGGACTGGGCTTTTAAAGTGATTGACTGTCAGTCATATGTTAATGGACTAGATGTGCCAGCTCAAGAATCTCATCACCCCAGCTTTAGGTAAATTATCAGTGCTAATTACTTTGTCTGCCACATAACAGTGACTTTTGGTATCTGCCAGACATACTTCTGATTTCGTGGAGTCAGACCGATCCTAGCATTCTTCAACAGCCAAAACGAGCTTAACCCTCCCTTCTCCCTCACTAAGAACATTTAAAGAGGGGCAAGGTTTGAGCTGTTAACCTCCACCTAGGCAGAGTGTCCTGCTACAGACTGCCCAAGTAAAACCAGTTTTTTTCCTATCAAACACAACAGTGGTTTGTTAGCTGAACAAATAAAACCTTATGTCCTCCATATCTTACACAACATGCATTAAAAGAAAACATCTTGATGATTTCTCAGGTCTGCTTCAGGTTGTGCAGAAAGGAAATAAATGAAATTCAACGAGTGCAAGCATAGGGTCCTGCACCTAAGGAGGAATAACTCCATGCACCAGTACGGGTTAGGAGTTGGCCTGCTGCAAAGCAACTCTACAGAGAAGGATCTGGGAGTCCTGGTGGGTAACAAGTTAACCATGAGCCAGAAATGTGCCCTTGTGGCCAGGAAGCCCAATGGTGTCTTGAGGCCCATTAAGAAAATTGTGGTCAGCAGGTCAAGGGGGGTTATCCTCACCCCTCTACTATACCTGAATGAGGCCACATGTGGAGTACTGTGCCCAGTTTTGGGCTTCCCAGTTCCAGAGAGACAAGGAACTACTGGAGAAAGTCCAGCAGAGGGCTACAAAGATGAGGGGGGACAGGAACATCTCTCTTACAAGGAAAAGCTGAGGGATCTGGAGCTCTCTAGCCTGGAGAAGAGAAGACTGAGAGGGGATCTTATCAGTGCTTATAAATATCTAAAGGGCCCATTGACAGGACAAGTGGTGACCGGCACAAACTGGAACACAGGAAATTCCATCTGAACATGAGGAAAAATGTCTTTACTTTGACGCTGACAGAGCAGTGGAACAGGCTGCCAGAGGGTTTGTGGAGTCTCCTTCTCTGGAGGAATTCAAAACCTACCTGGATGTAATCATGTGCAACTTGATAGAGGTGAACTTGCTTTAGCAGAAGGGTTGGACTAGATGATCTCCAGAGGTCCCTTATACTCTCGACTGTTCTGTGATTAAGGCAATGGAACATTTTCCATCTTAACCAGATTTTCATCTGCTTCTACCTCCTCTATTTATATTATTTTCTATGCCCCTAAAGATTTTCTTTGTTAGTCCTATGTTAGAGGAAATTTTTTCCCACTTAAGAACATGAAGACAACTAGGACTTAAAACCATTCATTTGAAAGTGAAGAAAAAAGCTCTTTAAATTGTATTTGCTCCAATGTTAACCTCCAATCACTTGAGTTAAAGACTTCATATTGTTTCACATACTCGTCGTTGTTGTTGTTGTGGCTAGGCTTCGCGAAC
>VWZO01005344.1:74468-112442 GCA_013396975.1 Bucco capensis | reverse complement strand
CATCTCTGGTGGTATTCCAAACCTGACTGGACACTATCTTATGCAACCGGCTCTAGGTTCAACTGCTCTGGCAGTGGGGTTGGGCTAGATGATCTCCAAAGGTCCCTTCCAACCCCTACATTCTGTGATTCTGTGAAGAAGGCTGAAGATAAAATGTCAGCATTTGAATAGGCAGAGTGATGGGTGGAGCTGAGCTGTTGAGATCTGGTTTGCTGGGGTACCTCCACTGCCAGGAAAAGTAAGGCAGCACCAGCTAGGAGTGGGTGTGCCTCAACTGCAGAGCAAGGGTGAAAGCACCCTTGGGAAATCACTGCTTTGCAAGTCCCTGTAGACACTCAAGAAGAGTTCAAAAGGGTCCAATAGAAGAGCTGCAGAGTGGATTACCTGCTGTAGATAGAAAAACATGGCCAGCCACACTCCTCTCATAGCACACTAACAAGTCTCTTGCTTTCTGTTAGACAGAGCTAATGCTCTATCACCATGATGCCCCATAAGCAGAAGACCTCTGACAATATATATAAGCACACAGCAGCAAAGCCAACTTGAAACAAACCTTCAGCATGTCCACTCCCCTATTGAAAAAGCAATTCCACCAGAACTAAATGCCTGGCAGCATCATGCCCACTTCATCAATGTCTTTCCTCTACAGGAAATTCTTCTCCCATCTCCAGTCTCTCCTTGCAGTCTATTCAAAAGGGAAGGCTTCTGGGTTTCTTCAGTGAAATAACCGCTGTATAACACATTCAGCAATTATAACAAAATCCATATCCCCAAGCTTCAGTATAAACCCAGCCCCAAAAAATCTTCAGATTAACCTGGAATAAGGAATCTTAGAGATTTCTTTCACGATTTATTCTTTTTAATTATTTATTTTCTAAATTAATCATCTAGAAGCCTCCATGCCAAGTCTAGGTGCTTTTCCCCCCATAGTCCTCTGGGGCTGGCACATCACTGAGGTGAGGTGGGCACTCTGCTTCTGGTCCACAAGAACAAAGACCAGCTCTGACCACTGTATCCAAACACAGCAACATTTCTGACTCCTAAAATTCATGTCATCATGCCACTATTCTAAGAGGGGAAGACACACTGGAATATAAGCAGATCCTGCGTACTAGCTTCTGGTTATTAATACCATCACTCCACATCTGCATGCACATAGATGCAGATTGTGTAATAGCTTTGAAAAATCATCCAGCCCCTCCAGAGACAGTGCCATCTTGAATCCATTAGCTGTGCTACAAATAAATGAATGAACAAAAGCCAAATTTTTTTCTGTGTGGTGAAGGCAAAGGATGGAGACACAGAATATCAGAGAAGTGGAGCACAGTTTCACAGATGACACTGGCATCCCAAGTGTGCCCTATGATGCTGATTAGTCTTGGTGGAGCTACACAAGATCAAGAGGTGCCCAAGTCCAGAACTAGAGGCTGCTGTTGCCTGAGCATATTTTCTTTCAGTCCTGCTTGCATGCATGTTCCCAGCAGAAGGGGATGTAAATGGGCTCAGACATCCCTGCCCAGCCCTCCATCCTCCAGCATGTGCCAAAACTGTTCTGCTCACACTAGCACGAGGTCACATTTCTTGGCAGAGAGCTCAGCTCCTTCTCCTCTCTCTCTTCCCTCATGCTCCTGGTAAAATATGAAAACAGCCTGCCACCTGCCATTTGCCTGGCCTGTTTCTTTCTGTCTGCCAAAAATTAGCAACATGCCCCAAAATATAATTGGAAACACTGTGTTGCACTGCAGGAGGTACCATTTCTGTTGCACAGAAGAGGCTTGAAAAAAAGCCAATTTAATTTCTAGATTCCCTGGGCTGCATATAGCTGCTAAGTGTGGAGGTAAAAAAAGTCACTTTTACCAGGCCAATTCCTATTAGTAGAGTCATATCTTTCAACAAGCTGTGCTGTAGGAATCAGTGAGCTGCCACCACAAGCAAATTTAAGGCATTGTTTCTTGGAATTAGAGTTGTGTGGAAGGCCAAAGGTTACAGGTTGGTATTCCCAAACTTCCAAGCCAAGAGCCCGGATGTGTGCAGCAGAGCTGGGGGTGGCAGAGGATTCATGAAGGCTGACATTAACCTCAGGAAGAAAACTGCCCCTTTCTGCCTTCTCCCTAGCAGATCTTGCACAAGTCCCCAGAAGATCCTTGCAGGAGGCATCTGAAGATGAGTCTGGGGCTCTGTCAGGGCTTCACTGCTATTGTGGCAGCCATGGCTTCATCTTCCATTCAAGCTCCTTGTTGAAAGAGCTTTGAGAAGTGGTTCTTCACTGAGGGAGGTGTTCCACATCTCCTATAGTCAGAGCAGCTCTGCTTGTAGAGCATACCAGCCACTGAGGCTCACAGGGCCACAGACCATGGGACAGACCTGCAAAGCTAGCAGTTATCTCACTTGTGCAGAAGAGGGGTGGCAAAGGAGATCAAGGAAATATAGGACACCTCACTCATGCCATGCTTTGGCAGAGAGCTTGGCCAGCAGTTTTCTGAAACTGAAAAGCTACATTTCACCCCACAGAGCTCTTTATATTGCCAAGGTTGACATGCCAGGCTTACGAAAATGCTGTGGCAGATTGGCTTATTACCTCCCTCTCCAAACACTCAGGGTCTGTTCCTTTGTGTCTGCATTGACCATGCAATGGAGCTGTGCTAAAAAACAGGTCTCTTTGAGGAGACACAGGAAAATTTGCCACTCTCCCAGTAACAAAGCATCTCACTGGAGGGTTTCAGCTCTCAACAAGGGACAACAGCTAAGCATATACAGCTGGGCACTGAGCATGTCACCCACCTCCAACAGTTACCATAGACCATCACAATGCTTGCCAGGCATTGGTAAGCAATTAGTACCCCACTTTTTGCAGGACTAATTGAGATGACTTTCCTAGATGAATTGCCAGGCCATCTTCAGCCTCACAGGGCACTAGCAACCACTTTGCAAACTATGTACTATAAAATTAATATTCACTGCCACCCATTCCAAGGAGCAGTAATATCTCCTACTTGACAAATGCTTCCAACAAAACCAAGGAAGCCAGTCCCCAAAGAGTTGGAGCCCTACATACTTCATGTTACCCCTTGAATTCTCATTTTCCTTGATCTTCTATCAAAGATGTACAGCACATTCACTTTGGGTGCTATAGTCCAAAAAGGAAAAAGCCTGCTATTTTCTCTCAGGGAGAAGAGTGCATAAACTTGAATCACTGCACTGCTACTTAATTCCCCACATCCTCTCTGGCCAGGTTCCTCACAGAAGATGTGTAGGGATCCCCAGAGCAGATATCCTGGGGGCACTCAAATGTAACTAAGAGATTTGTTCTACAGTGCACAAGACACTGGGAAAATGGAATGTCTCTGGAGATAAACAGGGAGATTATATTTAGAGCTGGGACTTGGATACCTAAATCCCTTTATGGATCTGATGTGTAGAACTGTGGGCTGCCTTAATTTCAGTCTCCGAAGGGAATGGTGAGAGGGAGCCCTGAGGAAACCCCAGATTCCTTCTCATCAGGCTGCTCACTGAAGACTTCAATAGATCAGAAACTCTTTGAAAAAAGAGTTAACTACTTTGAAATTCTCAATATTAGGATTTTTTTCTATAGCAAGCATGCTACGAAATAATAGGAAGATGACCCTATGTTTCCAAAAAATAAAAGTCATCACAAAATCCACAGCTGCTTCACATTTGCAATAAGCTGTTTAAAACAAAATAAACCAATACGTTTGCTCCAAGAAATATGCATTAGGCTCTGGCAGCTTGCTTCCTTCATTCCTCTATCCCCAAGTACTTAAACTGAAAGGAGGGGAAAACCTTGAAGTAATATATGTGTGTGAAAAAGGCCTGAGAACAATAGCTGCTCTCCAGTTGATTCCAAAGCTGTTATTAAACTTGAGGTTCCCGTGCTAGCAGAGCACAGCTTGAGCAGCATACTCTGTATTCACCACCATCACCAGGCTCCAAAAACGCAAGCAAGTCAGATTTCCACCTACAAATTCCTGGAAGTTCATAGCCTAAAGAGCAACATGCCAATATCTTGGTATGAGCAGGCTCAGCTGGATAGCATTGTGGAAACCTCCCCTGCTAGGGCAAAACATCAATGAATTAATCCTCCGATCAGAATGGGCAGGATTTTGCTTGGAGCCAAACATCACGACTGTGTTTTAAACTGAACTTTTCTCAGTGGCCATCAGAATGAGGTGAAGTCAATATGAAGCAGCTAGAGTGTGTACATCATACAAATCCTACCCAAACCCTCAACTCAAGATGAGGAAAAAGGTTGAGCCAAAAAAGCAAAGATCCAGAAGCTGGCCAATAGTCTCTTTAGCCCATTATAATGCCCATTATTGCATACATACTGTCTGATCATACCATTCAAAGCTGGTTTTCACTGAATCTCCCATACAGGTACAGGAAAGACATCTCATTCTGTATGGGCTGAAAGAAGGAGATAGGTGGTTCAACAATTCACCAGCACCATAAGAAGCAGTAGACTCCTTCAATGAGCTATAAGAAGATACAACATGGAGGGAAAGATAAACCTTGCACCATGGTTCAAGACAGAGCATGGAAACAATGCACTGTGATCAGTTTGCAAGCGTTAAAAGCCTCTAGGGAAGAAGGAATGAAACAGTAACAAGAAAATCCAAGAGAAACAGAACCCACTTAAAAGCAGCAGCTCATCACTGTAAATGTATCTGTGCAGTTTATGTTGTTTATTTTCAATAAACCAAACCACCTATCATTTCAACCAGGCCTGTCATGACTATTCATTATTCAAGAAGTTTTGCCTGAAGAAGCACAAACCAAACCCATGCCAGTAAACTGTTATTCCCAGAAAAGTACCACTGGTGCTCAGGACAGGAGGAGAAATGGCTTTCTGCACATGTTTATAGTGTACAGAAGGCGCAAAGCTTGTTGGCTTCTTCACCAGAGCAAATGGCTTCTGTTCCAGATGGAGTGGCTAGAAAACAATCTCTGACAGAAGTGTGGTGTCTCTGGGACAACTCAGAAGCACACAGCAAGGACACAGAGAGGCTTATATTTGTGCTGCTGGGCTACACAGAGCTCTGACAGACTCCCTGCCTGACACAGGACCCCTGGCTGCAGCAGCATTCAAGTTTCATTGTTTTTCTTTTCTTGGGATCTGCTGTCTCTAAGTGGACAGGGATGAGAAAATCAGTTGATAAGCTATGGAGAAAACCACACAGAAGGCTGAGGAACTGAGGTGGGAAGGAGGAGCTGGATCAGGAACAACTGCAGAAAACAGACCACAGTGCTCTTGAATTGGCAGTACAGTCCCAAGATGTGTCAAACTGGGTAGAGGAAGCTAAACATAGCTGCTTGCAACAAACTTAACAACTCTTGTGTCCTCTGAAAACAGGGAGAAGAATTAAAGGATATACCCTGCACTGGGAGTGGCTCTGAGGGTCCCTTTTTCTAAGGGCTGGCTTTGCAAAATTAAGCATCTCTTGACACCCATAACTGCAAGTGTGCAGCTGTTTTTTCTAGTCCCCTGGACACTGAGCTGGCCCATGGGAAATAAGGCCATGACATTTTTCTCTAATTTAGTTTAAAATCTGGAGAAACTGATGAGGCATTTTCTTCAAATCAAGCACTCAGCAAGAGACACAGCTGAGAAGAACAAGTAGCCTATTCCATTGTTCAACAGAATCTAGCAGTAAGCAAAGCCAGAAATGGAGAAAGGTCTGAGGTAGGACTAAAACTACTGTGTTTCAAATTAGATTTTTGGGCATGAAGAACTCCAACAGACTAGCAGGTGAAGGAAGGTTTCAAAGACTGCAGGCAGCACAGAGCCACACTTCCCCCTCCTTCCCAGTCCAGCGTATTGCTCCTCTGTGCCCCTATTAGTCTCCTTTCTACTGAGGGCACATAAAGAAGAAATTTCATTGTGATTCCCAGGAGACCTTAACTGAATTATGCACCAAATACCTCACAATTGCTATTGGATCTGACTCCCTGATTCCCACAGACCCTTTATAAACACCTGGCTTTGTATTAATGACAGCAAGATCAGCAATAGGATCTCTCCATCACAGCAATACCTGCACCCAAAGATTTCCTTGAATACACACACCAAAAGCAGTACTAAAGGTAGATTGCTCTGATGCACCTCTTCTCAGAAGGAATGTTCCCAGCCCTCTGAAGGGCTAAACTCCAACAGCCAGCCAAGGTGGGACACAGAGAGCATGTGACATGGACAACCTCAGTAGTGTCAGTGGTGCTGTTCAGTTCTCATTGCTTTCAGTGGCATCAGCTTTGGATCTCCCAGGGCCAGTTTTTCAGTTTGCTCAGTCATTTTTAAAACATGTAAGAACTGGGAAATGAAATTCTTGCTCCACTGAAGATCAGCTGGTTTTCACCTTGGCAAGAGGGCTTCTCTGTCTGGTTACTGCACATTCAGGTGCAAACTGGTGCCAAGCTCTGTTCATCCAGGTTGTGTTCCTGGAAAGTTCCAGCAGAGACTTTAGGCCAGATCAGTTTGTAAAATGTATCTCTGTGGCTATAGGGAAGCACAGGAGATTTCCCAGAAAGTTTCAGATGTGAGGAAGCATCCACGTGCTTCACTGACCACAGCAAAATTGATGCTGAAGCAGGTACATAGGAAACTTTCAACTCAGCTGTTGAAATTTTCACTGTTGGGCTCAGAAGAGTGTTTGCACAGATACAATCTTCACTGCCAAACTCAGAAAGGTACCCTTGGTATCTGTAGCTAACCTGTTGTTTAATAGACAAGTGGAAGTATTTTAAATTTATAGTAAGAATAAAACTATGCATCATTCCTGCACATGACAAAGTGGAGGTCTCCCTCCCACTCTGTGAGCTCTCTCAGAGCAAGAGATGCAGCCAGCTGCTTGGAAATGAGCTGTTGACAATACTGCAGAGTAAGATACAGGGTATTATGAGTCAATTAAAAATTTATTAAGAGAGAGTGAGCAGGAGGTACTGATCTTTGGAATCCAGCTGTTTCGCCCTTCTCTGGGGACAAGTAAACTGAAACTTTCAGATCTTCCACAGGGAGACAAGAAACAAACAATCCACACAAACATAAGGACTCACTGCTGAAAAACACCACTTCTTTTTCCTAGCTCTGCTCCAATACCCTGCTTACATCACATACTTGCACATGAAACACTTTATTGTTAACCATACCCAGGAAAACAAGGCCAGCACAGAAAAGCTAATTGCAATCTGCGTTCATCGTAAAGAAGTCATAAGAGACCTGAGCTGTCTGAAGCTAAGGAGTCAGCAATAAAAATCAGCTGTATGGACTAGGCTGTGATTCACTGAAGAGCTCTGATAGACCTCAAACATGAAAACTGGAAGCACTGCTCAGGTTGGATCAAAAAAATTGGAAGTGGCAAATAAAACATATGAAGAAAGCTTCAGGAGGAATCCTGGGCACTACAAGCAGTTTATGCCAAGCTAGACAGGAGGAACTGCAAGACAGGAGAGGGAAAAATGCAGAGAGAAGTGCAATATATTGCATTATCTTTTCAAAATAAAAGGCTTTTGAAATAACTATTATTAAGGTACTCACAAAAGGGATGAGATTGTAGTAAACAATATATGAAAAATGTAAGTGGTCTTTGCAATGTTGATCAATCAAGTTACTATCAGGATTCTGTTCTTCATCATACACAGGGAAAATCTGGAGAAGGTATAAACAGAAAGAGGATGAAGAAAGAAAATGTACAGGACAGTCACAACCAAAAACAACCATGAAGGGATACAAAAGTGCAGTCTAAGGGATCTGCAACAGTAGTTTACCACTACAAAAGGAAACACCTTTTTCTTTCAGCACACAGTTACATAGCAGAACTCATTGCCACAAGACTTTGTGGGAGTCAAGAATATAAGAGGACTCAAAAAGAATTAGACCCACTTGAAGACACTAGATCTAACTATGCCTATTAAAAACTGGGAGCTGATGGAAACTTCCAGGCCTGGATATCTGCTGAAATCCTGGTGCTGGAAGCTCAGAGGTGCAGCAGTCTTAGGTATGCCTCTCCTCCTACTATATAGGGCTTCAGATGCTAGCTTGAATGGCCTTGATACAGCCACACAGGATAGCTATGTATCAAACAGGCTCTGCAGCAAACAAGTCCATCTTTTCAGTCTGTTCTCCCTTTTGAAACCATTCCTGAATGTACTTTTATTATTGAGAGAAACTGGGAAAAGTTCAAGACAAGCAAAAGCAAAATTCTCCAGGGCCAACCATCCTTAGATATATTTATTAACAATGTGGAAAGGCAATGTCAGTCTTCCTACTGAGATCAGAAGTAGAGGTTGAGTTTAGTCTCAGCTATAAGTCAAAGGTTCCTCTTTGCTAAGTTATTGAAACTGTAGCTGAAAGTTATGTCACTCCTGTCCAATCTCCACTGGAGAGGGAAGAGCTGTGGGTGGCAGAGGCAGCAGGACAGGATCAGGTACTATTGTTTTAGGTGTTTTTTACTTCAGAGTCCAGGCAAGCATACATTGGGTTAGCATGCAATCCTCCTTTTGTTACCACTGCCAATCCTCCCACTACTCCATTGCTCTAGACAAGCTCTAACACCAGGAGAGGACTCTCTGTGTCTGCCCTGACATCGTGTGGCACCTAGTGCAGCAAATTCCTAGACCTTCAGCTTGCAGTTAGTCGTACCTGTTCAGGAGACCCTAGAGCAGGCTAATACTACTGATGGAGAAAATGATGTGAAGAGTCTCAGAGCTGGCTTTGGGCAACTCAGAGCAGTCTCCTCTCAACTAACAAGTCAGGCAGGAGCTCCAAGTACCTGTGCCCTGTACCCTAACACCAGCTGGAAGGTGAAAATCGCAGGAGTTGTCTTTGCAATGAAAGAAAGCAGAGGGATCTTTTCATCCCACATCTCACAAAATCTTGCTTCACACGAAGCTCTGCCAGGCTTTCTGCAATATTTCTACAGCCAGGCCTGTCCCCTTGCTTTCCCCACCAAGGAACATTTTGTTCGAAGACAGCTAATGACCCATTTACATTTGCTTGTAAAATTATATTGGACTGTTTCTCCCCTCCTCTTCCACCACTTGGCTGCCTCTGGTTTGCAGAGCTTGTCAGGGCTAATTACATTGGCTTCTTCATTGAGCGAGTTTTTCCCTCTTTGCATATGTTTTCTGTTCTGAGCATAGCACAGTTTCAACAGGTTTTTGATGCTGCTGTTGTTGTTGTTGTTCTTGACAAGAGCTGCTGTTATGAAATGCATCCTGATGGCCCTGCCAATGCCCCAGCCAACTGAGAACCAACTTTATTTGACGCAGAAACAAATTGAGACCATTTGGTACTTGGGGCACTGGACATCTTATTCAATCTGCAAAGGAGGTTGGAAAAGGGCTGAGTTTCTCCACCCTCCCCTTCCCTTTCAATACAGTCATTTGTTCCTGCAGAAACAGTCTGTTTCTTTTCCAGTCTTCCCTTTTCTCTAATTTTATCCATATGCTGTCCAAGACGGACATGAAAAACTACCTGCTTGTTACTCTCTGCAGATGCCTGCCATCAGCTTGGTCAATAAATCAGCTTTGGGGACTCAAGCTGCCCCTTGCACCCTTTTGCCAGGGGCAAAGCCACTCAGATGGCAGCAAAATCAGAGCAGCCTAGGGCCAAGCTTCAGAGCCAACACAGGGTAGAGATCTGCAGCTGGATCATGGAGCCAAACACTGAGGGAGAGCACCCTTTTTTTCCAGCACACTAGGAGATTTGAGATCTAAGGGTGGAGACTGCAGATCCCCTACCAAGCAAAATCTTCTCCCCCACAGAGTGTGCCTCAGCCTCGGGGGGCCCATGTCAAGATCACAGCTGTTGTGTGCGGTCCAGGCAATAGTTTCTCTTCCTCACTCTGATCCCCAACGTAGCAGCTCGTTTTTCAGCGAAACGTGCCAGCAAGCCAAGGGGGTGGGAGAGCTGGATCACAGCTGTGCTCCCAGCAACCCTCTGCTCAGATGGGACTTACCATGCACCATCCCAACAGCAGCTTGGCTGGATCAAGGCTATGTGGGAACATCCACTCTTACAGTCAGCTCATACCAGGCAGACAAATCCAGAGATTTTTTACTCAAGTCAACATTTCCATCCACAAAGAGATAAAAGTGATGCCTTAGGTGAAGAACAGTGCCAGCTCAAGTGCCATAGGAGGGAGACAGCCACACAAGCTGCAGAAAGTGACAGGTCAAGCAACATAACATCTTTTCTATGCTGGCATAAGAGATAGGAGCAAAAGCTCCCCTCTGCGGCCTGCCCAGGGGAAGTATTTCAAGGCATTGGCTGCCCCAGAAGAGCTGCTGTTCCCTGTCAGACTCCCTCACAGTCAGCTTGGACTACAATGACTTTGTCCAGGCTTCAGTGATGTGGAGCTCTGAGCTACTCCTTGAGGCTGAGACACTGTGGACTGACCCTAGAGAGCCCTTGCACCCTACCAAGAATCCAGGCACCATTTTAATTAATGGGAACAACCTGTTTTACCACACACATAGTCCCACCAATCCCAAGAAAGAAAAACCAAAATATTTCAACAGGAGGTTAAACTACTTAATCTGAGGCTTTGTCTCAGCCAAAGTGTCAAGCTGAAGAGTCTGAGTTCAGGCCTGTGTAAGCCATGGGGAGTGAATGTGAGAGCACAACTTGGCAGCACCACCAGCACTCCACTATTGGACACCCCTCTATGGGCAGAGTCCTTATAGCAAAATGCAGTAATTATATTTGAAAACCTCCAGTTATAATAAAACCCATTTGCAAAAATTCAGAAGACTTCACTATAATTTATGCTTCTTACCAGACCCTTGTATTACTTTTATCAGCTACAGAATTGTTGGATAATTACAATAAATATGCATGTGGAGATTGTTTGGGGTTTCTTCTCAGTCTCACAATTAATTTTTTTTAATTGCTGTGGTGACAGTCACAGCAAGGTGCTGTGAAGCTGCAGCTCCTCACTGCTCCAGGGATGGTGGCACTGGTAGCAACTTCATCCCACTGGAGATGGTGGCCATATTGAGCAAGGGACCTGAGATGCCTATGGGCATGTCCCTGACCCACTGCTCCCCTGTGTCCTCTGAGCATCACCAGAGAGGGTTGCCCCACCACCACCATCTTCTCCCTCACTCACAGAAGGCATCAGGGCCTTGGACTGCAGAAGCAGAGGGCAGAGCCCCAGCCCTCATATTGATTTTTCCCTGGCAGTTTTCAGGCTGGAGGAAGGTTTTCATCCCACAGGAGAGACACTGGGGATGAGGTTACCTCACATGGCCATATGTGGGTGATGCAATCTGACCACAGCCTCTCATCCTCTTGGACAGGCCAATGTGCTGAGCCTACAGCAGCAGCCTGCGTAGTGCTTTCCTTGCTAAATAATTCTTTAAAAACTCTGTATTTTTTCCCTGCAATGATTCATTCGGGGGGCCTTCACCATCAAACAGTAACTTGGCAGGATGGAGGGGATAATTACACCCCCCTCAGGCCACCTCATCTTGCCCAGAGAAGACATGAATGTAAAGGCTCGGTTGTAAATAATTTTCACACATATTAATGTAATTGGTTTTGCCAGGGAGACTGAAGAAATTATGTGAATGCAGTCCCTAACCTTTTTTAACTTTAAGAAAAACTCTCACTCTCCCTCCCCAAAACATACAGAAGCAGAAGGGCATAGGTTCCCCCCTGTGTCTAAGGCAGCTTGACTTGGAAGTCCTAAAACCCAGATGAGGTCCTCTCTGCAAAAATACCCCATGACTGGGACAGGATATTCTCCTTGTTACATTTTAAATGAGACCTTACTCGCCCAAACTATGACAAGCACCTCCTCCAAACTCTAATCCTGATCTGGTCTCTGTGACCTACTTCAAAACCACCTCAGACTTCATCATGCTGCAGAAACTATGCCCCAAGGAAAAGAACATCTCTGAGCTCTGGGTCCATCCTCTACTGAGCCATGGAAATGCAACTGCAAAAAAAGATGTACAGTCCATCCCCCCTGTCCCCACAGCAGAGCAGATCAAAACCATTTCCTGTGTATCAGCAAAGGCTGTAGCACCAAAGAGAAAACAAGCACATGATTCCCCTAGAATGGAGCCTATGAATGGCCCTACTGATCTATCTGTTACTGACATCCCGTCTAGAAAGAGAAAATTGAATATGTCATAGCATGCAAGACATTTTCTGGAGCATCAGCTGCATTTACTTCATCTACCCAAACCTCACTTTAAAAACTCCAGTAGCAAAACCAGAGGAACTGAACAGAGGCTTTTTAGTGTGAGAAACAAAAACAAGAAAGCCAAGTCAGCTTATTTGAAGACTGATAGTAAAAGCTTTTATGTTTTGAGAGTTTGACAGGGGACATGAAAAGAGGAGATGAAATTGCAGAATGGAACATTTAAGAGGAAAACTGGTGACAGGTGTATTACTGCACACCGAGCATTGATAAATGATAAACATCAGACACAGAAACACACCGCCCTTCCTCTTCTGACTTGGGCTAGGCAAGGAACGTGGCAGATTGTTAGACATGCATCTACCAACCCTGTCTCTGGCTGAACCAAAGGGAGAATTTTGGTCCTTGGGTGGTGGTGTTGTCTAAGATGGTCATCCCAAGCCTCACACCTTGGGTTTGCTGCTGGGGATGAATATTGCCTCTTCCTTGCACTTGAAGGGCCTCAAAGAAGCAGACACAGGGTGCATCAAGTCAGTCAGAGCAACCTGTGTTCCTGCAACCTTCCGAGCTCCAGGAAGCCTTCCTTTTCAGGCAGAGTCTGAACCTGCCTGTCCCTGCCTCCTGCCATGGATGAGAGTGGCTCTCCCTGGACTAACTTCTTGAAGGACATCAAGCAGTGCAGTATCCTGCTCTCCCACAGCCAGGAACCCAGCCCAGTTCATTTCAGTGGAAATCTCATTAAGGAGAAGGTAGAGCTGAGTGACAAAAAAATCAAGCTTATCAAGGCCCAGTTAGGGATAGTCAGAGGAAATGCAGCAGCCACAGCACATGCCAACACTGTTAATGCCTTTTTAGTCTGTATCTTAGAAAGGGTTTATTTTGGCAGCTTCAAAGTGTGTTAAAAAACCCCATGTCCTTGTTGTATAGATTACATAGACCATTGGAGAGACCCAAAGCTACTAGAAAAAGGCAGCATAGGGACACTTTGACAGCAAAGACAAATCTTCACCTGGCAGAAGTCCACCTAGTTCCAGCAAATCCAATTGCACTGCACTGCTTTACATCAGCTGAGCATCTGGCCTCAATTGGTTGTTTGGTCTGTTTGTTGTTTGTTTTTCTGACATCTCCTTTGGGTTTCCCATGCATAATCTACAACATAGTGGCTTTTTAGATGCTGCAGTGCTATGTGATTGCCATTAAACTCAGCCACACTCCATAGCAGTTCAACAAGTTACAATGGGCTCTTCAGGAGCCAAGCCTTCCTTTTAGTGTCAGTATTGCTCTCTCAGCTCTGATATCCCCAAGACTCAGAAGAGATCAGGCAGCTAAAACAGTTTCAAGAGCAAGTTTGGAAGTCAGATGTTTCTGTTTGCCAATGACCATGTGAACAAGTTTTTTTCTACTCTCCCAGCACTTCTTCCACAAAAAAAAACATTGCTATGGAGGGCTAAAACTCTGAACCAAGCAGGCCTATCTTCTGGGTCTTGGCCAATAGATGTCAGTGACTTGTTGATTAACCAAAACTAATCAGAGATTTGAGTAGCTGGCCAAATGTCAGCCATGCATGCACCTCTTCCCTACTACAGAAAGATTGCTCTGAATGTGTAGTGTCCTTCCCAGTGCCCACAAACAGCAGACTGGAGTCCATGAGCCATCAGTGATGGTGTCTTTGAAATATTATCTTCAGTAGGTCAATCCCTACTGGACAGGTGAAGGTGGTGGCCATCATAGGGGTGGGAAGCATGTCCTATGGATACCACCCTGTCCCTCACTGACCTGTTAGAAAGCTACTTCTATCCAGGAGAAAACCAGCTTATTTCCTGGCGAGGTAACCAAAGGAACAACTACTGTGGTAGCACAGATCATGGGCACTGTTGTGAGTCCATGAGAAAGTGGTTACAGAAACCTTCCCTCCATGTGACCTGGGGCTGTGATGGGGGAGAGGTGCTATTGCATGGTGTGGGTCATCATTTCTACTGCAGGTGGGAATCTCTGCTCACAAACCTCTTCCCTGGTAGGGCCAAACACATCTCTCTCTTTGACTGCAAAAGGAAAAAAACAAGTGTGACCAAAAGCAGCAACTTACAGGACACAAATAAAGCTTTAAAGAGAGCAAACTGTTGAGAAAACAAAAAGAAACAGCTAGGTCAGCAGTAAATCAGGCATCATTGGCACGTGTCTGAAGCTACACACAGCTAGGACCATCTGGTGGCAGCGGGCAAGCTAATACATCCAAAAGCAGCTTTCTCTGGCTAGTGGCATGTGACAAAAGCTCTTGTTTCCCTGCAGGAAAGGGCCCTGCATGTGACACTGATGAGGGTAAGCAGTACTGAAGATAACCTTTGCAAGCAGCTGTCATAGCTCTCACTGCAGAACCATCTCTCTCCCACCTTAACACAATCAGAGACCCAGACCATTACTCAGCCAACTCCAAGATTGACTTTGTGTCTTTAGATGTGCTGCTGCTTGGTCCTTCCAATTCTCCCGTCCTCTGACCAGTCTAACACAGCCACTGCCTTGGGTGTCCAAGGGCAGCTTTGGCCTCATGGCAGGTGACTGCAGAGGACTAGCTACACTTTCACCATACAGATCAGAACAAAGGTGGCTTTGGTGACAGATACCCCTTTGCATTTTAGCTTTAGCATGGCTTTTCCAGCTCTGCATTTGCAGGGATCTCATCTACAGCAATTCTTATGAGGAGCAGGGATTCCCTTCATTGTATTTTCAGCATGCACATCATGGGCTTTCTTACTTCAGCTGTGGAAGCAGCAAAAGAGCTGAAATTGTACCCACTGAGTTGCTATTGGTCACTCAATCTTCTCTCCCTCCATTCTTCCTCCTACCACCCCCACTTCATTCCACATTTTTCACATTTCTGGGGATTGTTTTTCACCTCCCAGTGCAATCTGGAGCTTGCCCAACAGAAATAAATGCAGCCTGGCCATCACTGGTGGGGTGAAGGGCAGCAGGTTACACTCTTGGTAAATTTAGCCTCTCACTGACAGATTTATCTTCCTTAATCAGAACCAAGCATAGTTAGCAACGTTTGTTTTTGTAGAGTGAACTTCCACAAAGTCAGCACACACACACCTCCCCCTCCCTCCTCAGTTACATAAATGCTTTCAGTTAAGAGCTAATTTCCTGGAGTGTGTGCCAATGCTCTCTCCAAGCACACAAAACAAAAAAAGACACATAAAAACCTGTGTTTTACATTGGGAAGGAGGCTTGTCCTAATAAAAGTACAGGAATAAGAAGATATCAAAGGGTCTTTTCCCCCTTTCTCCTCCTCCATTTGTACACGTAAGATAAAGCAGAGATAGGGAGCACCTTTCCAGCCTAAAAGCACAGGTTGTCCTGGTAGACCTCAAAAAACCTTGCCTAATAGCATGGAGCAGTCAGTGTGCTGAGGGATGTTGTGTAACTGGCTCTAGATTAACTGATCTGGACTTCACTAGACCTTGTTTCCATCCAGTGTGACCCAGAAAGCTTCTTTTAGCAAGTACAACCTCAGGATTTCACAACAGCTAGCCATGTGTTTCCTAATGCAGGTACCAAGGTTTCTCAGAAGCTGTGATTTGTCTTCTACCCTTTTGCAAAATACTATTTCAGCCAAAGAGAACTAAAGTTTTAGTCAGTAGCTAAACCTCATTCATTAGGCAGGCGAGCCTGGCAGATTCACCAGAAGCTTTTCCATTTAAATCAAGACTGCCTCTCTTGCCCTTTCCTTATTCTACACTCACATGTTGGCACCACCAAAATATCCCATCCTGGCACAGCTTGGATCAGCAGGAGGTCTGGTATAGCCAGGCATTGCTCCACAGTCCTATCCTGGGAACAATTCGGAGGCTGTGTGGTAGGAGAGACTTTGCAGACATCTTCCTCCATGAGGCTCCTCCTCTACATCTGTCCATGATCTTGCTTTAACATTTCCCTTTCGTTTTTCTTCCCATAGCACTATTAATTAGGAACATTTTTAACATGTGCCAGCCTGGAACACAATGTGCTGTAATGACCATTTTTCTTCTTCTCTTTCAGTTTAAACAATGGTATTTATTGAGCTCCTAAAATGTAACCATACCCATAAAGAACAAATTGGAAGAGAAAAACTTGAATTCAGACTCCAGTAAGGTTCACTAAACTTCCATTAAGTCTCAGACAGGTGGACCACATGAAGGGTGAACCATGACTTCGGCCTCTCTTTGCATCTGTGTGCCATATATGAGAAGCCTGGCTGGTGTAACTGAGTAACATTTCTTCCCTGCTTTGTACAGGCTATGCTGGTTGCAAATTAGAAAAAAAAAAACAGCCAGAAACAGGGAGGAAAACGCAGGATATCTCTGATCCCATTATGATGTCCCCACACTCATCAAACACTACTAGATGTGTCAACACATGCTAGCTCAAGATGACCTGTAACAAGGCTGTAGCACCCAAAAGGACAAGATCTAATCAGGGTCCTTTTTAACTTTCACACTTAGTAATTTGTCTGGGATCCAGACAGACAAAGACTATAATCAGAGAAGTAGTTTACTCAGAGTTAGCCCATGGAAGCCATCAGAAAGGGTTACTTTGCTGTTGTGCACGGTTAACGTGTTCCCTTTGGTTTGCTTTCTTTTCTTTCTGAACACAGGAAATGAAGATCTGGGAGGATGAGATAAGGCATGTAATAAATTGACTTCTTGCAAATCAACCCATCTCTTGCTCTTGCCACTGCTGCTTCAGTTTCTGCTGTAACAGTATACAAGATGAGCTTCAATAGCTTGGTCACACAATTTCTACCATTCATCAGTTCCAACTTTTGTGGCAAATCCCAGGCAGGTTTCTTGTTCCTAGTGCTTACCTGAGGAGACTTCTTTAAGTGGTACAGTGGTGGATAACTGCAAATTGAAAGACTCATTGCTTTCAATTAGATCTGCTCTGCCTGCTGCAGAGCAGCTTGACATGGCCAACCACACTACTGAGACACAGCCCTCATCCTCCTGCTGTCACAGCACAAGCATGACTGCAACAACAAGCCAAAGCCCATGCCATATGTGAGGCTCCTTCCAAGGTCACCCTGAGAGACAAGGCACAGCTGCTGCACTTCTGGTTTTCACAGAATCATAGAATAATCACGTTTGGAAAAGACTTCTGAGACCATCAAGTACAAGCGTCCACCCAACACTACCATGCTCACTACTAAACCATGACTCCAAGCACCACACATACTTGTTTTTTGAACACTTCCAGAGACAGTAATTCCATGACCTCCCTGCGTAGTTTGTTCCAATGCCTGATAATCCTTCTGGTGAAGAAATTCTTCATAATATCTAATCTGAACCTCCCCTGGCACAGTTTGAGCCATTTCCTCTTGTCCTATCACTTGTTACTTGGGAGAAGATACCAATCCCCAGCTGGCTACCACCTTCTTTCAGGTAATTGCAGAGAGTAAGAAAGCCCCCCTGGTCTCCTCTTCTCCAGACTAAACAACCCCAGTTCCCTCAGCCACTCCTCACAACACTTGTGCTCTAGATATGCTCTGTGAGTATGCTCATAACTCACAGCCCAGCTTGCTTGGACTGTTTATTACTATGTAATAAAAATCCTTAGGAAACAACACATGGAAAAGCACACTGCAAACGAACAGTGCTGGCACAACTAGCCTATGTGGCTCTTGGAAGGGAACTGTGCTTTTTTGAATGCCTTAGTGGTGTTGGTTTGCAGAGCTGAGCCTTGCACATAGGTCACAGCCCCAGCTGTCAGCTCCCACAGCTGGGTGAAGGCTCAGGCAGCCCAGCCACCTCCTCATGCACTGAGACCATGTACAAATCTAGGTGGGGTTGTGGTTCCATTATAACACCATTACCTTATGAATCCTTATGTTTCTTTTTGCATACAAAAATGTTAGATCAGCCCAGAAGCAGTGCTTAAGCACAAGACAGCTTAGCTGGACAGAAAGGAAGGCTATAGCAGCTGAAAGAAATTGTAAAAGAGAGAAGCAGCAACGCAGAGGGGAGAGATGCACTTACATATTTTGTGAATTAGGACGGGCTGAGATGGTGCCCCTACCCTGTGACATCTTTAAACATGCCTAGGCACCTTCCTATGCAAAAGCCCCAAGAAATCACCCATTTTTTTTAGTTTAATAGTAGTTGTTTCCACCTTGCTCTATCTGGGTGAGCAATAATTCTATCCATATTCAGGACAGAAGAGCATTTGCTGGTTTCAAAGCTCAGCCTGCATCAGGCTGAAGCTACAGGCCAAGAGCATCATGGCTAGGCTTTGTGAACAAAGATCCAGAGAGGGCTCCATCCACGCTCCTCACAAGCGCTTTTTACAAGCGCGCTGATGGCTGCAAAGGCCAATGTGGGACACACAAGAGCGGTTGCAAAAGGCACAGCAGAAGGACTCCTTAGGAGGTATAACCTGCAAGACATGATTCTTTCTACACTGTCTTTTCTCCTCAAGAGTGATCCTGCGTGCTTTCTCAAAAACATCAGCAGCATTAAAGATAGTGTGTCTGCAGACCTCCCAATTGGAGGCCAGAGTAGACCAGTTAAGGTGATCAATATGGCCAAGGCTGAGATGTTGTTTCAGGGAGTCCTTGTATCTCCTCTTTGGGGCTCCTCTCTTGGGACAGCCGGTGGCGAGTTCACCATAGAGTATGATCTTAGGGAGGCGGTAGTTCTTCATTCTGGAGATGTGACCTGCCCAGCGCAGCTGCGTTCTCAGCAGCATGGCCTCAATGCTTGAAATTGCTGCTTGTTCTAGGACAGATGTATTAGTCACATAATCTGTCCAATGGATGTTTAGGATTGTATGGAGGCAGCGCTGATGGAAGTGCTCCAAGAGTCGTAGGTGGTGGCGATAGATGACCCATGATTCAGAACCATATAAAAGAGTAGCCAGCACAATGGCTCTAGAAACACTGATCTTTGTACTTTTCTTCAAGTGTTTATTTCGCCAGACTCTTTTATAGAGTTTTCCGAAAGCACTCTATGCCTTTGCCAACCTATTGTCTATCTCTCCGTCAATCTTACCATCTGAGGAGATGAGGCTGCCTAGGTAGTAGGACAAGAGCAAACTGCACCTACATCTAGGTGTGTGAACTGCATACTGCAGTGGCTGCAGCAGGGGGAATGCCCTCGGGTACACCAGGGATCAGGAGCCCTGCAGGTCCTCTAGCTGGAGCTTCTCTCTTTGCCCCTTAAACAGGGCAGCTTACCTAGGGGTACAACTGATTCTGGGACCTACCAGCATTAGGTCCAGCTGGACAGCCACTCCAAACTCTCCACAGTGGTGGAACTGCCTGTGTAGCCCTGCTCTGTGCTGCGAGCATGAGCCCAAGTGTGCTGCCCATAGTGCCTGGGCACAGCTGGGGCATTTCCCCACACACAACAATGGTTGCTCACTTCAGCTGATGTTGCTCAGGGGCTCTACTGGACCCATACCCAGATATGGGCCCTGGTTTCCAAAGGATGAGCTGGAAGAATAAAGGTCACTCAGTTTCTGCTTAATATCAAAATTCCCTTCATTTCTCATAAAAAGCAAGCATATATGGGACTATTTTTAGCCTGGTTTATTTTTAATTAGTCTTTCCTGTGTTGCCTCTCACAATATGGCAGGGCTAGGTGCAAATGCACTGCCAAGAATTACAGCCCAGCACTGTTAAATCCATCACTGCTTGCAGCCTTACTTCCTGGCCCATGGGTTGCAGTTCTAGGACAGCAAGGTTGTTCCTAGCCAACAGCTGCTCACATCAGCTTCACTGCTAGAGAGACCTCCAGCCAAATGGTCTCCCATCCTAGCAGCCCTGGCTCAAGGGACACTCACAGAATGTTTTGTGTTGGAAGGGACCTTTAAAGGTCATCTAGTTCAACGCCCAGCAGTAAGCACATCTGCTAGATCAGGTTGCTCAGAGACCCATCCAACATGATCTTGAATGTTTCATGCTTTCCCTCTCTTACACCACAGGGTGTGTTGGCTCCAGGAAAACAATGGGGTGCTGAACAAGCCCAAGGCTCTCCAAGCTGAAGCCTGGCCACAGCCACCGGCAGGGTAAGAACCAGGGTGCTGTGTGGCCTGCCTGGGACAGCATCTTCTCTGCTTGTCTCTGCCTTCATGCAAAGCCTGGCAAGAAGGCAGCTGTGTAAGGGGATGGGGATCCTCAGGAGCTGCTTTGGCTGGAGAGGTTTGTGTGGGTGCTTGCCCAGCGGAAGCTGCAGGCCAGCAGATTTTTTTTGTTTGGATGAGCAATGTGCAAAGGTCTGGGTTTCACTCCTTGGGGGAGTTAAAATATAGCCTAAGTCTTGGTGGTTTGTTGTTTTTTTTCACAAAGGGGAATCACTGCTTCCCACCGGCATGACTAACCTCACTAATTGTAGCCTTTGCAGTTGAGCAGCAGCTGGGTAGAAAGGCAGATGCACCACAAGGCTGGTCTGGAAGTGGCACTGAGACTGGAGCCAAAGCTTTGACTCCTCACAAGTCTGATGGCACAGAAGCAAAGCAAGATCGGAGTGGAGGCAGAGGAGGCCAGACTCTATCCAAGGGACTGTCGTTTCCCAGAGCTGCCCTCCTCACCCTACCATCACCTCCCAGAGCACCTTACCAACGCTCCTGCTAGCTTCCCCAGGGGAAATCACAGCCTCTCCATCCCCACCAGCTCTCTGCAGTCCAGATAATGGTATATCACACTGCCCACTGCCCAAAGTACCAGTCTGCAGCACTTGCTGGCAGGTGTCCTGTTACCATGGCAATGCTGTCAAGGTTCATATAGCATTTTCCTCCATCCTGATTTCTGCTGCTGCTTGATTTTTCCTCCTGCTCAGTCCTTCACTGGCCACACCAGGGCAGCCTCCCTCTTGAGGTAGCTGGGAAAGGATTAGGATGCTGCTCTGCTGTCACGGCTGCAGTCACTTTGGGTGAAGTCCTTGGTCGGAAATAACAGCATTAGTTCTTCTGTTACAACAGAGGTAAAGCTGAAATCAGCTAGCAGATACTAATAAATCCACTGCTGCCTCTTCTCATTAGACTTAATCACCGGGAAAAACCCAAAAGGCCTGAAATATTGTTGTTAAATGACAGAAATTTTCTCTTTCTCTTGCCTCCCCCCCACAAAGAAAGCAGCTCCTTGTCAGTGCTGGTCTCGCTATGGGGGCTGCTGCCATTCTCAGGCTTGCTGGCAGCTCCTTACCCAACCCATCCCTCTCTGTTCAGTTCCCCCACCCACTATGCTCCTCTTTGGAGGGGCAGCAGGGCAGGTGACATCCACCTGTGTCATATCTGCATGCACAGCCCAGCCTTAGGGGTCCAGAGCACCCCAGCATCTACCACAAGCCACCTAGGTGAGCAGGAAGCCCCACTGAAACATCTCCCTAGGGCCATGTTCCCTTTTCACCCAGGTGCTACTTCCTGGTGGCCTCCACCCAGCCTCTCCTCCATAGCAACATCTAGATATTAAACACAGATGCATCCCCAAACTGCCTTTGCAAAAATGCAACCTCTCCCTACCACAGACAGGCATTTTCAGGAAATAGCACATTTCTTTCTTACCCATCTCCAAATGAAGATGATGGGGAAAAGCAGCTAATTAGGACTGGGCTTGCATCATCTGCATCCCAAGCTGTTAGCGAGCTGATGAGTTACTAAATTTTTTTTTCTGCCTTCTGAAAGAGATTAACCTATGGCTACAGATGCAGAGGGACAATACTTAGTCCCCAGGACAGCCACGCAGTGCCAGAGACCCGACTGCCAGAGGCTGCTACTCAAATACCTTCCTAGAGATTGTTATCAGTTAACATTTGCAAAGAGGAGAAGAGGAAAGATGCCCCACAAGAGGAGGGAGACAGCTTGGACCATTGAGGAGGACCAAAAAGAGCCCAGCACCCAGCTCTCCTCGCAGGCAGTGGAAAAAATACAAGGCCAGAAAATTACAAGCAATAAAGCTACTGCACAGAGCAGGATGCTGAGAGAGCCTGGCTTGGCAGTGTACAAAGAAGGTGCACCTCTCATAGCTGCAGCACCCAGCACATCCTGAGACTTGCCCAGACTCTTCACTCACCTTTTCTACTTGAGCCTGGGTGTTTCTGAGAAAGCATAGGACATAGCTATGCTCTGCTCACCTGCTTTGCAAATCCCCACAGCATCCTCAGCAATGTAAATCTAGCAAGGTCAACAGCTCCTGATTCCTGCCAGTTTTGTGAAAAGCAGGCCGTAGAGGGAAGAGGAGATGTGTGGTTGACTCCTAGGCTGAGGAAAGAGCTGATTCTTTATTGGACACTGCTGGCAGAGGTGGGACATTACATGAAAAGTTGCAAACACAGCCATGAGGCACCTGGTGAAATGTCCCAAGCCTCCTTGACTCCAGCCCAGGGAGGCTGTTCATGCAATCATGGCAGGGTCACCTTTAGCTGCAGTTTGCGGGCTCTTTCCTTCAAGGACAGTGCTACCTGACCCTTGTGCATCTCAATCCTTCAAGCCTGGGGTGCAACAGAACAGGGGGGAGGGACCTTTCTGCAGCGAGTATGGGCAGGAGTTGATACAGCAAGGGCACTGGGGATGGTTGCCCTCAGCAGCTACTGGACTGCAAAGTCCTGTAAGAGGAGGCTGAAGGAGCCATATACTCCAATAGGCTCGGTGGGCAGCACAGTGATGCTTCAATTGCAGCAAATCCTCTTTCAGAAAGCCCTAACCTACTCACTGGCAGCACAAGATGGAAAATTTCCAAAATGGTAATGTTCCTCCTACAACTTGCTTTGTGGCTGAGCCAGCCCCTGCTCCTAGCACTGGGGATTACAGGAGCCCAGGGACTTCCCAGACCAGAGCTTGCACTCCCTTTTCTCACAGCTGCTGTGTGATTTTCCTACCACAAATCTGTCAAGTCATTCTTTGAAGCTGTGTAGCTGTTTGGCACCCACAACATCCTACAGCAAGCAGGTTTGCTGCTTAACAGTACTTTGTCTGTTACCAAAGACATGGAGTCACCTTTTTGGGATGCAACGGCCAGCTCCAACCACCCATTGGTATTCAGTTGCCTGAAGCACGGCCTGACATCTCCAGCAGGTCTCTGAGCCAGACCAGCAGGCAATGCTACCACTCAGTATGAAGCAAGTAGAGGAGGGAGTGCAGCACTGTGTGCAATTATAACCAAGACAGTCCTAAATTAAACAGATAGCTCAGTCAAATGAAGCAATACCTTACCCAAACACTGAATCCCATGGAGATGAAGAGATAGGTGCTTGGGTCATCGCCTGCCTCAAAGCAAGCCCTGAACACTGGCACTTGGGCTTTTTCTCCTTCCCAACCTCGATTTACAAGAGTGGTACTTTGGCAACCATGCTGAGGATACCGATTAGCTGATGTTTGGACATGATTCCAGGAAAATCAATTTATTTATCAAAGTGCTTTCAGCTCCCAGTTCAAGGCAGGTGAAGTACTAATAAATATTGAGCAAAGCAAGTAGATCAGACTCCAAAGTAGCTTAATAAATAAAAGGCTATTAAAAAACCCCAAACAATATCTGCAGATACTTTTGCCAACTTCTCTTCTTCAGCAGCAGCTCTGGGCGCTTGCCTTCCCATTTCACTGGAAAGAACTCTCTATGTTTGAAAATCCAATCTGTACAAATCTCCAGCTGAGATGAAATTGCAGATCATTTATTTACTGGGCAAAAACCTGCACAGAGGAGTCCCATCCAGGTCTGAATCACAGCTAAGCATGCCTGACTATCCTCCCAAGCTGACATCCTGAAGGCTAAAGGTCCAGCGCATCCTGCAAGCTGCAGAGACATGGGCCAATTGAAAAGTAAGTGCTGTCTGGCAAAGAAATGAGGTGCTAATTTATTGAAACACTCTGCAAAATAATTGCATTTGGAACACTTCAGCTGTCCTGGGTTTGTTCCTTCATGCAGAAGTGCAACTTCAAGAGATGGGACATAAAAGGGAGCAGAAAGCCAAAGAGATCTTTGAAGCTGGGGCAAAAGAGCATACAATCAAACAGAGCAGAACTCTCAGCTCCCAGCCCACACAAGACAAAGCTTCACAACTCCGATGGAAAAGCAATTAAGAAACAAATTAGTCCTATTTATTTTCGTGGAGGTGAGAAACACCTCCAAACCTGGCAGCAATTTCTGTTCCTTCAGACAATTTGCTCATAGCAAGCAGCACACGGGGATGGGACACAGGGAAGGAAGAGCAACCACTCCATGCACTCTGCTTCTGGTGCACTGGGCAGATTGCAACCCATGGTGAGGTCCTGCCAGCACATTTTTGTTTCAGGGCTGACCAGTTCTCATCAAGACACTCCCAGGTGAGTGCCTGATGTCCTACATCCAGCGTGGGAGTAAGACGCTGGTTTGGAGAAGCACTAAAGTCAACTACAACAGAGATCTGGTCTCTGAAGTACATTGGTCAGATTTATTTTGACACAAACTATGGAGGAACAGGTTGCTTTCAGCTTTCTTCTATGCCTGTGACAAGGAAGATGGGACTCCTACTGTGATTACAAAAGGGTTAGGGAGCTGCAATATAAAAAAGAAAAACCAAGCAAACAAAACAAATCTCCAAAGATCAAAAGTATTGAAGAGTTTTATCTGGATGCTTCTAAGGAAAGGCAATAAAAAAAAAAAAGTGAAAACCAAAACCCCCAAAACCTCACGAGCAGACAACTACATAAACAGAAAAACCACATTCCTGAACAAACCGAGACCCACACAGGCTCCCAAGACTCCAAAAAGCTGCAGCCAGGCTGTGCACTATGGCCCCAGCTCCGCCTCAGCTTGGCTGTTGCTGCGAGGAGCAGGCTCCAGAGCCCAGCCAGTGCGGCAGTGACCTCTAGTGACACTGAGGGGACAGTTTTCAGTCCCTACATCTGACTGGGGTGGCATAGACAAGGCTACAGACTACCATGAAGGATGCTATCCTTGTGAAGCAAGTCCCAGCTGAGTTGGTGTGGACATTGCTGCTCCAGGGTGGCACTGCCAGGCCCTGAATGGGGAGGGGGGTGCCCATCACGGTGCCCTGGCTTGTCCCCCAGCCTCCTTGTTCTTCACAGCTGGCATGGAGCATTTCTTCTCCTTGATGCCCAGGTGCCTGTTAAAGCCCAAGGGATGGAAAATTAATCAGCCATATGTTGCTCCTCCAATTAGCTGTCCTTCACTCCTATCTTACCAGAAAGCCAGTTTCCCTTTCTGCTCAGGCAAGTCAGCAACAGTTCTAGAAGGCATTTCCTCTTGGAAATCCTTGACTAAGCAGCTGTTGCCTCCCTAGTGAATCCTGACCTGTGCACGCATCTTCCAGACAGGAGCACAGGTGGAGGCAGAGCCCAGGGATGTTTAGCTGGTCAGGTAATGGAATCATAGAATTATAGGTTTGTAGAATGTTTTGGGTTGAAAGGAACATTTATAGGTCATCTAATCCAACTCCCCTGCAGTGAGCAAGGGCATCTTAACTATATCAGGTTGCTCAGAGCCTGGTCCAACCTCACCCAGCATGTTTCCAGTGGGTGGCTCTTCCCACCCACTTGGGCTTCCAACTGGATGAACACACAAACCACAATGAAAAGCAGAGGAGAGAGAGCAGCCTGGGCTGCAGAGGAGGAAAGGGCTGAGGAGGGGCCAAGTACAACACCAGCCCTGTCATGCTCAGCCCCTTTCACAGCACTTGCACTGACACGAGGGCAGAGGAAGGACAAAGTCACTGCTACATGAATCCAGTAACATAGAAGGGCTCAGAGCTCTTCCTACTGGCTGGCTTCCCTACCCCCTTCAAGCTGGTCTTCCCTGTACCTGTGTCTCCATCTTCCCCTTGAGCCATCTCCTGGATCAAGGTTATTTCACAAGGCCAGAGTAATTGTCCTGCCTTGGAGGGCTCTTCTGAAAACCAGCACATTTAAGAAAATGCATCCTCTGGTGCCCAGCAGTTGGTGTTATCTCAGTCCCAGAGACAGAGCTTGTATTCATGCTCTGTGAACAACAGGGCACTCAGCAGAAATGAAGAGACAGTAAATTCAGAAGTGATGAAAAAAAAGCATCTTTTCACATAATTCACCTTGGGGAACTCCAGGTCAGATGATGTGGCCAAGGGCAGGGCCTTGTAGGATCAAACAAGTGCTGAGCTGACCCTGATTATTTTTATTATTCACACAAAAAAAACCCTGCATACAGATGGCAAAGGCCTTCTGAGTTAGCCACACACAAGCACCAAAAATCACTCTGGTTATATTGCCAGAGAATACTTCCCAAGGAGACCCACATTTTCTAGGAACAGGTTTCTAGGGACAGCCTGGATGCAAGCTGCAGAACTTCTGGCAGCTTTCCCTGATATTCCTGGTACCAGCTGATGCTACCTTGGCTGATTCTGAAGAATCCTTTGCTTATGACAGAGGCAACCAGCACTCCCACCACAAGGATGGTTATCAGGACTTTCTCCTTCCAGCCACTTCTGGGTGATTTTTCTTATGCCCAGCCTGACCTCCCAAATCCCCATACTGGGAAGATCTTGGCTTCTCACCTCTGTGCCTGCTGTGCAAGAAGCTGCAGCAGGCACTGAAACCAGGTGCTAGGCTTAGTTGTAAGGATACTTGCAGCTCCAGCAGACATCCCAGCCTCTCTGGATAGCACCATCAAGTGTGGGTTGAGGTCATGGCCTGGTTTGGTCCTTCCCTTTACCGCAGTTGATGCGACAGTGGGTCTACAGCAGTGGAAGAGGTGTAAGAACATGAAGATGTGAAGACAGCAATGGTCAGGATAAAACCAGGGCTTAGAAAGACCAATCCTTCTTCCCAGTCCCATTTCAAATCAAGGGTTTGATCTCCTGTTTGAGGTGAAATGATTTCTGAGCTCCTAAAAGACATGCCCAGATTCTACAGTAAAAGTACAGTCAGAAAGAGTCTTGCATTGGGAACTCCTAATAAAACTCATGCTCTTTCTCTCAAACTGCAGAGGGAGAACACAGGGAAAGGTTCAGACCAGAGGCTTGGCCCTGGAAGAGCTGGTGCAGTAAAATGATACCTGCAAAGCCATAATAGTTCAGTAAAAGCCACCAAATACCTTCAACTATTGCTGCTTCACTATTAATACTTACGGTATGTTAACTCTTTCCTCAGGTGCCAGTGCTGCCGACTCTGGGTGCCCAAGAGCACAGCCCAGAGAGGACTGAAGACACTGCCAGGGCTTTCCTTGCTGGGCTGAGCTGTCCTGCAGCGAGCACTGCCCTGGGGTCCCAGGCTGAGGGGCGGACAGGAGCTCTTCCAGCTCTATTACCTTGGCTCCCCTGCACTACAGAGGAGCTGGGGAAGCAAGAGCAAGGGGAGGTCATCTAAACCATCTCTGAATCATTGCAGGTTGGGAGTTTTTGTTTGTTTGGTGGTTTTATTGTTTTTTGTTTTGGTTTGGTTGGTTGTTTTTTTTAAGCTGGTCAGATGTTTTGTGATGACATATTAAAGCCATGGCTGCTTTCTCAAGGGAACTATCAGGATGATTTTATTCAGCCAGAGCACAGTGACAGGGTCAGGCTGTCAGCTTCGATTTAGATTTGGATATGCATCATCAAATGGAAAGTGCTTGGCTACATTGCTTCTCATTAGATTGCTTTATGATAAATATTAACTTGCTATATTTGGCCTACCTGAAGGTTATATGGCTGGCTCCATAGCTACTCCAGCAGACTGCAAACCAGATGCAAACATCCCAGCAAAGCTGCCACTGGCTCACAGCATCAGCACAGCCTCTCCAGCCAGCAAGGCATTGCCCTCCCTGTTGTCTTGTCCCAGGGAAAAGCATCAGCCTCACACTTTCAGCTGGATGGTTTTGGGTAACTAAAGGGTTCTCAGGCACTTGACAGCTCAGTCACATGTCACTGCTTCACACCTTCTGCAGACCCTTGTGCATGGGGCACAAGCCTTGCCTTGACTCCTGCACTGCTCCAAGGGCATCATCAAAACCAGAGGTGAAAATTTCCCCCTTTTTAAGGCAGGCTGAGCAGATAACTCTTACCCAGACTTATAACTAACAGCTGGCTTTTGGGGAAGCATAAGGCCTGGTTATTAGATACTTCCAAGCACAGTCTGGTTATCTTGTGTCCCCACCAGCATGGAGGCTGCAGTGTATCTAGAGCTCCTCCGCAGCTGGAGGAGCAGGACAGCATGACACAGCCCTGGAAATGCAATGGCAGAGTTGTTGCCCTGAATTGCCCTCGCTTGTAGATTTGACTTCTCCCCTCTGGCTCCACAGATCAAGCCCCTTGTGACTCCTCCTACACTACATCCAAGCACTGAAACCCCACTGCAGCTGGTACCCACAGGTGTGAACAAGTTGGCACTGCTAGGGACCCACACTGGGACTGAGCCATCCCAGCATACTGGGCATGGCAAGCACTTACTGCTGCATGAGAAAAAGGAAGTGAGACAAATGTGCTACAATCATTTCTGGGCTGATGGCTTTCTCCTTAGGGATTTGGGCAGAAGGTCTGCCTGTTACGCTTTAGCACATCTAAATCAAGGACTCACATCCTCTAGCTTCATCTAAAGTAACAGACAAGCTCTTAAAACTCCTCTGACCCCCTCCTTGGTGGGCATATGGATGGGAAGGGGTCCAGGCCAGCCACAGTTTCTTCCTCCTCTCCCAAGAGGACATCCAGCCTTTCTCTGAGGACATGGGAGCATGCTGCAAACCCCTGAGCAGAGACAAGGGTGACTCAGTTCCCCCAAGGATGGGTGAGGGACCAAGCCAATGCAACACCACAAACATGTGGAACCCACTCTACAGCTCCCCAGCACTTAGCTCCCACAGCAAGCTCAGAGGGATAGAGCATATCTCCAGATAATGTTTTCCACATTCTTAGAGTGCGTGGGGTTTTGGCCAAAGTGGGGGCCCTTCCTGCCTTTGCAGTCCCTCTGGATGCTGAGCTTAATCTGCTCAGGCCAGTTCCAAGCATCTGTGCCTTGCATCCACCAGCATCCAGGGCTTAGCATAAGTGCTTCCCATCTTCTTTTCGTTTTATGGTCTCATGAATTTATCAAAGACAATTAAGCTGTCCCTGGTTGAGGCATCCCAGATAAGCTGCTGGAGTCCTGCTCTTCCAGAGCAGCTTCTCCAAGATGGGGAGGGCTCCTCCAGGAAGGGCTCAGCACCACCAGTCCTCTACCTGGAAATCCAGCAGTGGTTCAGCTGTGAGCCATCAGGTGCATCACAGAAACCTGTGTCTCATTCCCTGAGCTGGGCTGCACTATCGCCAGGGTCCCTGCTGGCAAGAGAGAGAAGATGCAAATGCAAAGTAAATGCAAGCAACTGCCAAGGCTATCCTGCACAGTATTTAGTGAGCTGCAGCAGGAGGGTTAATGCTGGGAAATGCAGAGCTGTATTTTGAGCTATTCATTATCCCTGTCTCAAATGGGCACCAGTAGCTCCCACGTATGATCAGATCACCAGGTCTTTGCTAAACCAGCCAGCCACCTTCTAACATGTACAACTGCAAGATAAGGCAGCTTAGCTGAATTTTCTCTCCCAAGAAGCTGGGTGAAGTTTCATGGCACTGGATTAACTTGTGTACATCATCTTGGGAAGACCTGGAGATAGCAGAACACACCCAAAGCCTGTGAGATGGTCACAGGGCCGAGGAGGATACACACTGTGGGGCATGCACCCTTCTGGCTGCAGCAGACCAAGGAGTGAGTCCTTCCCATCTGCAAGCCCAACATCTCAGGAGCAGACAGTACACCCAGGGTGGAGCCAAAGACTCTCCTAGGACGTAGTTTCCCATGCCTCGGGCTCTCCCTTTTAGGGGTTAATTACAGTCATAGCTAACAAACTCTGTCTTTGTTTACATTGGAGGCTGGCACACCCGAGTCACTGGGAATAGGGCTGGTTTAGGCCACACTATCACATCGAAAACCACACACAGAGCTGCAGCCACAGACAGAAGGAACAGCCTCCCTGCTCCAGCTGGACTGCTCCCTTCCCAAACAACAAAAGGGCTGGTAATGCAGTTCAAAGTTCTCCCGGTACAAAAACGGTCTTTGAGGATAATTTGTTTCAGCTTAAAAGCAGCTAAAGTTAATTACATAGCAATGAAATATCACACTTTAATACTACTTAACTCCCCTTGGTTAGGCTGCTGTGAAATGTTGCTCTGCTTGAGATCCAGACCCAAACTCTTTCTGATGCCCAGATAACGTCCTAGTTAAACAAGGGAGAGGCAGGTTATGGATGCATGACCCACCAGAGCCCAGGGAGAAGAGATGAGAGAGCACGAGGCTGCACATAGGAGCACCCATCACTCATAGCCTTCGAGCTGGGTGGTGGCTTGGGTATTCAGTGCATCCCCAAGGTCTTCCAGTGCCTCATGATTTCCCTGGAGGGGGGAACCATGCAACCTCTAGTCTCATGCTTTGATCTCAGCTCCTGCTTGAAATTCAGGCATCTCCTTCCCACCAATGCACAGGGCACTTAGACAGGTGATGCTCTACATGGTCAGTGAGTAATGCTGCTGTCTGGCCCAGCAGTTGTCCTGGGAAGTCTCTTGGCCCCAGTCCGACATACCTGTCAGCACTTGGCCAGATGAGCTCTTTACTCACCCATTTCTTGAACAACAGCTTGAATGTCCTGGCCAAGGGCATTGCAGGTGTCTCTCTCCATCCTATGCAGGCCCAGGAATGTCCACTGAGGACAGAGAGCAAAAGCCTTATCCTGTGTGAAGCTCAAGTTGGAGCAGGGTCTGTAAGTCTGGCCAGTATATGCAGGCTGGCAGCCAAAACAAGAGTTGCCCTGCTCACCCCAAAGATGCTTTGTGCCCCTCTTGCCATTCTTGGAGATTACATGGAATAAGGCAAATGAACACCAGGCTTGTGGACACAGAGGCCAAAGCACTCACAAAGAACCTGTGTAGCCCACGCAAGGCACAGGGCACCTCAAAGGCAGGAGGATGGGAAATCCAAGGGTTGTTCTTAATGTCAGCAGCCAAAGCAGAGTTAAAAGCATAGAGTTAAGTGCCCTTCCTACATGCTGAGAGCTTTGACTGCCCCAGCCTGCCTCACAACAGTCTGCAACCCTAGTCTGAAGCTCAACTTTCCCCAGACAGGCTGAAACCAGGCAACTCACTTGATCTGCCTCCCATGCCCAAGAAAACCAGTCCTGCAGGAGGCTGGGAAGTAACCCTCCTGCTGAGCTCCTCACCAGGAGATGCAGCAAGCTAGCCATGTCTGAAAGCAAAGGGCCACCAAAACATCTCCTGGCAAGAGAGCCCACACCACTCACCTTCAATAGCCTTTCTGCATGAAGGCCTCATGACAGGGAGCCTGGAGGTGCAGAGCCTTCCATCCCTGCCTGCAAACTGCCACCTGCCCCCTTTACCTCCAACTAAAAGCTTGCACTGGAAAGGGCAGGGCTGTCCTCCACCCAACCTCACCATCCTGAAGGACCCTTTCATCAAAAGAGTTGTCAAGCACTGGAACAGGCTGCCCAGGGAAGTGGTGGTCACCATCCCTGGAGATTTCTCATGGCTAAGCTTCGGGAACAAGGATTTAGGGAGGGCTCTACCCACGTTTTTTACAAGTGCACTGGTGGCTAAAAAGGCCAATACGAGATAGACAAGAGCAGTTGCAAAAGGCACAGCAGAAGGACTCCTTAGATGAAATATTCTGTAAGACACAATTCTTTCTATGTTGAAAAAAAACATCCATTGCACAGGCTCGAGGGGAGGTATTTAAAAGACATGTAAATGCGGTGTTGCAGCAGTGAGACACAAAACCTAGAGAAACCAAAACCCATACTCTGCCACAACTTTTAGTGTGCAGCTGGGAGAAGAACACTCTCCTTTAGCATGCCTGCAACCTCACACCCAGCCAAATCCACTAGCGATCCTTCCTTGGTCACGCACACAGGTTTCTCCACCATACACCTATGTGCAGAGACACCACTGAGGGCTGGGAACGCTCTCCTGTAGGCACAGCAGCACACATGCCAACCAACACATGCAGACTTCGTGCCCCATGCAGCACCACAGTCTGAGATTGTGTCTCCAGGCCATGGTCTCTGAAATGCTGATCCATGAGCAGGTGAAGGAATGAGGTGTGGTGTCTGCCTCTCCCGGAGGGAAGAGCAGTGGCTGCTGCAGATTTCAGCTATCTTTGAAGACACTCAGTACCCACTAAGCTAATTGACACCAACTTTTCTCAGGCAGGGAAGATCTGGGTAACATCTGTACCTGGAGTTTTTGTTTGGGAGGGTGGAGAACATCAGTAGGAATCAAATAGTCAGAAGTGGTCCCATCAGATAGAAGCAGCTAGGCTGGGCTCCAGCACCTGCAGAGAAATTACACAGCACCAGCAAGCCACGTGCTTGTTTTGATCTCACTGTGAATATGTATTTGGCAAATAAAGACTTAACCTGGGAACCAGAGCAGAACCTGCAAGTTTCATGCCCTCCTGCCACCCATGATGCTCACGGGATGACATTGACTGGCACCTATATAAAGAATGCTGCCCTCTTATCAGGGTTAAAGGGTCAGAGCAAATTAAGTCCTTCTTACTGATTGCAAGGGGAAATAACTTCCCTTTCTCAGGAAAGCTCTTAAACATGAGTTCCCTTCTCCATCATGATAAATTATCTCCAACCTACAACATCAAAACTGGAGCAAAGCAGTATCATGTGTGGTCAAGGCTTTGCTCATCACTGCAGCAAGACTGAAACATGGCACCTTCTCACCAGCGCAGCAGAAAGACAAGCTGAGATGCACCTTTCTGCAAGGGAAACTTTGACTCTGCCTCCCTTCAGCCCTAAGAAAAGCATCAGAGAATACAATTTAGAATGCCTATCCCATTTTTTAGCCAGTGTTTTATAAAACACTCATTTCACACACAAGCTAAGCATGGTCATAGGAAGCAACACTATCAGATGGGCTCTGTTTTAACCAGTGGACATGAGCTTCCGGGGCCATTCACTTCCAGGAAGCATGCCCAGTATCACATGCAAATCAGGAGAAGGCCATAAACATACAGAGGAGAGTCAATCCTTTTCACTGATCTTTGGATCTCCTTTTTTTCCAAGATATCCTGGAATGCAGATGACTTTTGAGGTTCATCATAAATGCTCAGTTTAGACCAAACCTGAGCAGGCACATGGCTATGAGAGCAGCCTCTCAGGTTACAGTGTGCCAATTCACCTCCTCTCCGCTCTGGTTGCTTCCATTAACTTTTGCACAAATGATTCATTTTGCCCAATCTTTTGTAAACAGCATTCAAAGCCAGCTGGAATTTGTTGTGCACCTAAATTACACTTGCTCAGCAAGCTCTTCCACAGAAGGGATTCATTTCAGTCTTTGCCTGTGGTGGGAGTACAGCAATGTGCATCCTCTTTCCTGCTCTTTCACAGGACTGAAGCAGCATCGCTAATATATAAATTAATATAAAAACCTCACTGACATTAAAGTTCCTCACTTGAAGAGAAACAAGGAATGACTGAAGAGTCCAGCCAAGGGCTATGAAGATGATGAAGGGACTGGAGCATCTTTCTCATGAGGAAAGGTTGAGACCTGGATCTGTGTAGCCTGGAGAAAAGGGCATCTTATCAATGCTTATCCGTATCTAAAGGGCAGGTGCCAAAAGGATGGGGCCAGACTCTTTTCAGAGGCACCCAGCAACACAAGGGTCAACAGGCACAAACTTGAACACAAGAGGTTCCATCTGAACACGAGGAAAATCTTCTTTCCTCTGTGGGTGACACAGCACTGGCATAGGCTGCCTAGAGAGGTTGTGGAGTTGCCTGCTCTGGAGTCTTTCAAAACCCACCTGGACTCTTTCCTGTGCAACCTGCTTCAAGTGAATGTGATTTAGCAGAGGGGATGGACTAGATGATCTCCAGAGGTTACTTTCAATCCCCAGCATCCTGTGATTCTGTGTTACACCTTGAAGGATGAAGGGGAAGAAGAAATTCTCTGGATCTCTTAATCGTAGCCCTGGGTCAAATGTTACCGCTGAAGAGCACAAAGTGGGTAGAAGCAGGTGAGGAATCAATACCTCAAGCTGAAGCACAAAGCACATGGAGGCTCACAAATGTGCAGGTGCCTTCACAGAAGAGAGGCTGACCTTGTCACACCTAGGACAGTTTCAGCTGTCCCCTAGCTGATGAGGAACTTACTAATGGACACATTAGGAAAGCAAAAACATGCACTGGTCAACCACAGCAAAGGCCAGAGAGGGATGGTTAAGACACCAAAACTGAAATATGGTAAGCCAGGTTTTTAGAGTGGGGCAGGTGTTTGCATGAAATCATAAGATCCTGAGGCTGAGAGGCACTCTTAACAACTTCATCTAATACTGCAGCTTGTCAAGCCTTTGTTTGGGGTGGTAGGACCCATTCTCAGCCACCTCCTCTTTCCTTTCACACCTCCTGTGAAACCAAAAAGTGAACTCAAAGAGGAGTTAAGTCACTGGACTAAGGGACTGGCCAATTGCAGCCACTGGGAAAGCTGATGGTTTTGCCCTTAAAATGTGGCTGGTATCTGCAAGTGAGACATCACCATTCCCAGGGAATCTGCCTTTGTAAAGCAGGCAGAATCAAGCACATGACATTACAGGCAAGAGGCAAACTTCCCTATGTATTAACATAGACAATGGGAACTCTAGATAAGACGACACACTGCAGGTGACATCACATGGATACCTACACAGAACCATGGAGATGACTTAAGCCATTTTATCTTCTCCGATCTAATAAAGAACTGGAGATAAATTCATCCAACTGGCACAAAATAACCTTCAGAAGCCAAAAAACTTTACAGCTGGTATGCTAAAAGACTCTTTTTTTTTTTTTTTTTTTTTTGAGATGCTGGAGTGGGTAGGAGGAAAGAGAAAACCACAGCTAACACTCCTTCCTACAGCAAGGGGAGAGAAAGTTATTTCCTTCACAGATTTAGTTCATAATCAGTTTTACTTTTAAAGCAGAGTTAAGATTAGGATAAAAAGCATGCTGAACATGCGTTTTGTCATACAACACTGCTTGCCATACAAGGCAACACTGCTTTTCCTGACTGGAATTAAACTCCTTTATACCCAAAGCTCAGCTCAGCATTCAGTGTGCTGACAGACCAGGCAGGGAAGACTCTTAAAATGCTCTGCACCCCACTGTGCCACAGCTGAACACAACAGTTTCACCAGCACTACACACAGCACAAAAGGTCTCTCTAGGAGACTTGACCTCAGGTTGCATGCACAGTGCCAAGTGAATTACAGCATCTGGAGAACACAGCAATACTGAAATGGGGGACACTTGTAAAACCAGATCTGGACTACTCCAAAGGGAACCAAAAGCCACAGGAGATGTTCTTTTCATCTCCACATGCACTACTGTGAGATGGCACCCTGGACAGGTAAAGAACAGCTAACACCAACTGCTTAGGATCTCAGTGCACAGGAGGAGACAACAGTGGCTCAGGCTGGCAGGTCCTCAGGCATCAGAGCACCAAGATACAACCTCCTGGGGGAGACTTGGGATAAGAAGCTGCAGGACACAGTTGAGCTGCAAGATATATAGGTCCAGTGCCCCAAAAATCACCCTCTGGAAGACGAAAATGCACAACCTCATAGGACTGACTACACCAGTTGTGCTGCATTTACACAAGCCCAAGATACAGTGCTGGCCTTGCACCCCAGCACTTGCTCAGCATTGTGAAGCCACCAGAAAAGATAGCACAGGGTGGCACAGTAGCACAGAAGCAGAGTCAGTCCTTTTATGACCAGAGCTGAAACTCTATAAAGCCACAAAACGTGAAAACAAAGAACTGAGATCAGTAAGAATAGCCACATATCTATACCACTGCTCATTTATTCTGGTATCTAACCAGGCCCCTAAGGCTCTTGTTAAAGGAGTCTTTTCATACCAGTCTTGATATGGGAAGGTGCATGGGCAAGACTTGGCTGCTTAATTCAAAGGCACTGCCCTGAATACTGGAATACCTGGCTGCACTTTTACTCAGTGATTGAAGTAGTTAGCCCCTTGCTGGAAATGCAGAATTACTGCAGACTAAATCTGGACAGCATTGCTTGAATCAATGCCAAGGTGCCTCATTTCTGTGACTAATACCACGTGAGTCATTTCTTTCAAAAAAACTCCAAGCTGGGACTTTCATGAACTTGCAAAAATCATAATTACATTTGTCTTTTATAACCAACAAACATTTTCACTGTAACATCCATTCAAAGGAAGCAGCTATGAGTACAACTCCTGGCAATTATTTAAAATACTTTTTGTACTTTTAAGCACAGGTATTTTGCTGTTTCAGTTGAGATCACTTACTTCATTCTCTCAATGAACTTTTTTATGCTTGCCTGCTTTGATGTTGATGTCAAGTAAGAGGCTTTCAGAACATGATGCAAGTGTCTTATTTTTTTTTTTAGCATGTGCACTCTTGAAACTAATAAAACACCATGCATGACAGAGTCAGAAGTTAACTCAGTGAGAGCTCAGAGGATACAGGTTTAATTTCTCTTGAATCAGCAAAACAATAATAATTCTGTACAATAACATGCCACAATCTTGATGAAGAGAAAGTTCAGCTTCGATCTTAAGTGTGCTCCTGTAATACCAGACAGATCACTTTATCACATATTGACTATTCACCATCCCAAAACAAAGCACCTTGAATTCATCAGGGAAGAACAAACCAGAATAAGGTGATTTCCCTTCTAGAAGTCTATTCTCTTATGCAGTAGCTGGAGGATGATTTAACCAGCCCTTTCTTCATGCAATCAATGTGGAGTAGGCACACTGAACTCAGCTTCTTCACTCAAGTTTTGTGGTCCATTGCAGTTAGGATTCCAAAGGGAGCAGAATCATTTCAGCCAGATCCACTTATCACCAACGTCAGCATTGTAGCCTTGACTATAATAGCGACCAGGAAGCTAAAGAAAGCAGAAAATTCAGTCACAAACATTTCTCTTTTCACTCTTTACAGACATTTTTAGATTATTTATGAAGTGTCTTGTGGTATCTGCAGAAATACAACGTAAAATTTGCTTTTACAACAATGATTAGAACTTTCAAAGGGACTGATTTTGCTATAAAAGTTGAGCTCTGCAGCTGAAGGTGGGACCCACGAAACCACTATGCCATAATATATGTATAAAAACTAGGCAAATTCATCTCACCAGTACAACAGTATATTCCACCTGGATTCATCCAACTCTTCTCCCCTACAAAACCTTATTTCCAGTTTGATTAAGAGATGACTCCTATAGCTGTAGCATGTAGTAGAGGAACTGAATCAGTCAGTAGAATCTCATGCCAAAATAGACACACATTATTATTAAATATGTGAAATATTTAATGCATAAAATACTGAGTTAATTACTATGTTAAATTAAACAATTCAAATGGAATTGAGTATTTAGCCTTCAAGAGCTGAACTTAACTTCATTAAAGCAAAACCAGTATCTGTCTGTCTTCAGAAGCAAGACCAGAAGTCACCACTTGCTGGAAAAAAAGTTTCTTGAACTCCCTACTCAAATTTCACCAATACCCTGGCACCTACATGACAGCCTTCACTTTCTGACTCTGACCCTCACTGATTGTTCAGGTTGCAACTCTTCTGCATAGAATCATAGAATGGTTTGGGTTGGAAGGGACCTCTGAAGGTCATCTAGTTCAACCCCCTGCAGTGGGCAGGGACATCCCCAACTAGATCAGGTTGCCCAGAGCCCTGGCAAGCCTCACCTTGAATGCCTCCAGGGATGGGGCCTCAACCACCTCCCTGGGCAACTTGTTCCAGTATTCCACCACCCTTGTGGTGAGGAACTTCTTCCTAATGTCCAGTTTAAATCTACTCCTCTCCAATTTAAAACCATT
>VWZO01005344.1:45266-74437 GCA_013396975.1 Bucco capensis | reverse complement strand
ACATCTCGCCCCTCCAACTTATCAGCAGCACCCCAGAGCTTGGTGTCATCTGCAAACTTGCTGATGGTGCACTCAATGTTGCTGTCGATATCATTTATAAAAATACTAAACAGTACAGCATAGACCCTTAATGCTGCTGGAAGCAGCCTTCACCCAGGGAGTTCAGACACATAGGTTAGCCTGATTGACCTTCCTGTAACCCATCATCTCCAAAACAGGGCCCAAGGAACCATAGTGCTGCCCCACGAAGACACCCCTCTGTACAGTTTGTTACACTTCACTGTGTTAAACTGCAGAAAGCTACGGAGCATAGCAGGAAGTCTTTCCTTCTGGCAGCATCTCAAGAGCTTGGGCTGGTTGTACAAGTCACAAGAGAATCATGTAAGGAGTGGTTTGAGCCTAGCCAACCAAGAAATGCACTGCAGTAGGAAAAGCTGGTTGGGCTGGAGTGCTGGGAGTGAGACATCAGATGGACTGGAGCACTAAGAGAGGAACACCAGATGTTGGCAGCCACACCAGGGAAAGCAAGTTATCACTGAGAGCAAATGGAGATGAATAGCAGTAGCCTATGCAGAGTCTTGGCATTTGGGAGTTCAGGAAGTTGTGACTAGATGTGGAGACAAGGATCTGTTACATCCAAGACTGTGAAAGGGCATGAGACACTGAAGTACACAACTCTCTTCCAGGTAGCCCAGCCAGCCAGCCAAAGAGATGTCCCACAAGCCAAGCCTTCCAACAACGGCTCAGGAGAAAGAAGACACACAGAGCTGTGCCTATTGTGCATCAGGATGGAAAGCCAAGTCTAGATCTCTCAGTAACACTCCAAAAGCACTCAGGCAGCACTACAGACACAAAAATCCAGTGGCCGATCCATTCTACCTTCAGCTTAAAGATTTAGGAAAAGAGACTGTTTAAGTAGCAGCCATTTTAAGGGATTACAGATGCAGCACAGAGGATTGCAAAGAAGAGCCCTGCCAGTACAGTCAGAAATACCAACTCCCCTTACAGAGCATACGTGCTCTCTCTGCTGGCAAGGAAAGCTCTCCTTCAGGCCAAGCAGGCTGCATCAGGTCAGCAAAAGCACACTTACGTGACAGAAGCCTCACCGCAAGCGTGCCAACAAGGCTGTCATCAAAATTATCTTTAACAACTTGCTTTGCAAAAGCAACACAATTTTTTAGTGCAGTTTCAGCCTGAATAAATATAAACCAGGCTCTGTACTTGCTAGATAACTAAGCCACAGGACCAAAACCCATCAGCAACAAGGTCAGTGCATACAGTATCTACTTTAAGTGTTCAACAAAGGCAAGTGTAGGGTTCTGCACCTGGGGAGGAACAACCCCATGCACCATGACAGGTTAGAGGTTGAACTCCTGGAAAGCAGCTCTGCTGAGAAGAACCTGGGAGTCCTGGTGGACAGCAAGTTAACCATGAGCAAGCAATGTACCCTTGTGGCCAAGAAGGTCAATGGTCTACCAGAGTGCATCAAGAAGGGTGTGGCCAGCAGGTCAAGGGAGGTTCTCCTTCCCCTCTTCTCTGCCCTAGTGAGACACATCTGGAGTATTCTGTCCAGTTCCGGGCTCCCCAGTTCAACAGAAACAAGAAATTACTAGAGAGAGTCCAATAGAGAGCTACAAAAAATGACGTGGGAACTGGAAGACACTGAGGCAAGGGGCTCCAAAGCAGAGATCACGCTAGGGGACCCTTCCTAGAGTGGCAAAACTGAGAAGGCAAAAGCACAGGGATAGAGGATGCACCAGACCCTTCCCTCCCCAACTGGGAAGTGCTGAGCCTTACCAACCAGCAGGTCTGATTCAGCATGGGCAGGGCCAAACCCTGTATGTACAAGAGCAGCCACATGGTAGTGTGGGTGACCAGAAGAGCTCTGAAGAGAGCAGCCAAACAGGGCATGGCATGGTAGTTTAAGCAGGTGGGGCATGGTCGACAGCCAGCTGAACATGAGCCAGCAAGTTCTTGTGGCCAAGAAGACCAACAGCATCCTGGCTTCTACCTGAAATAGTATGGCTGGCAGGACTAGGCAAGTAATGATTCTTCCACACTTGGGCACCGGTGAGGCCTCATCTCAATACTGTGCTCGGTTTTGAGCCCCTCACTACCAGAACAGCATCAAGTTGCTGGATCATGTTGAAAGAAGGGCAAGGAAGCTGGTAAAGGGTCAGGGGCAGTAGTCTTACGAGAAACAGCTGAGAGAACTTTGTTTTTTTAGTCTGAAGAAGAAAAGGCCCAGGGAAGACCTTATCACTCTCTAGAACTACTTGAAAGCGCATTGCAGCAAAGTGGGCATTAATCTCTTTCCCCCAATGACTAGCAACAGGACAAGAGGAAATGGCTTCAAGTTGCACCAGCAGAGGTTCAGCTTGGATATTAGAAAGAAATTCTTCACTGAATGACTAGTTAAGCATTGGAACAGGCTCCCCAGGGAAGCAGTGGAGTGACCACCCCTAGGGATGTTCAAAAACCTTGCAGACACGGCACTTTGACATGGTTTGGTGGGCATGGTAGTGTTGCATCAACAGTTGGACTAAATGATCTTAGAGGTCTTTTCCAACCTCAACAGTTCTATTACTATCTCCCTGATGCAGAAAGGTTGAGAGACGTGGGGCTGTTTAGTCTGTAGAAGACTGAGACAGGATCTTATCAATGCTTATCAATCTCTAAAGGGTGGGTGTCAAGAAGATGGAGCCAGACTCTTTTCAGTGGCACCCAGTGACAGGACAAGGGGCAACAAGCACAAACTGGAACACTGAAGGTTCCATCTGAACATGAGGAAAATCTTCTTTCCTTTGTGACTGACAGTACTGGAACAGGCTGCCCAGAGAGGTTGCAGAGTTTCCTTCTCTGGAGACTTTCAAAACCTGCCTGAATGTGATGCTGTGCAACCTGCTCTAGGCTGACCTATTTTACCAAGGGAGCTGGACTAGATGATCTCAAGAGGTCCCTTCCAAAACCTACCATGCTGTGATACTTAGGCAATTACTCTGTATTGAGTGATGCTGTGGAGGAAACATGCAGATAAATTTCAGTCTTCAAGTCTCAAGTGTTAAAGCACTCCCCTTTGGAAAGTACTGACCATGACATGAAAAGCCAGGAGACTAGCTCCAAAAGCAGAGTGTCTCCAGAACCTCTCTTCCTATCTCCAGGAATGGCAAAGAGACAGAATATAGCATTCATCTTTAAGATTCAACACAGGACTCAGGAAGCAAACCACTATGAAAAAGCAAATGAGTTTTCTGAGACACAGTCTGAAGCAAGCAAAGATACTATAATAAAACTCCTCCTTTAAAAATAAAGTACCTGCTGACAGCCTTTATAAATAATTAAGCACAGATCATCTGCTCATCTCCACACAAACACTGGTTTCATAGGGCCCCTGACTTGTCCTGATGATTTTTCCTTTCAAAAAACTGTAATAAGAGCATCCTGTTTGAGAAAGCTGTCCCCATAGAGAAAAGAAAGACTCAGTCTTGATGAAATCTATACTCAGGCCACAAAACCAGTTATTTAATCCAGGATGAAGCCTATTGTTTTGAAGAGGAGGGAGTAGGCTTTTTCAGTTTGAAGGTCAGGAAATAAGACACTTATTTCCCTAAAACATCAAACCAACAGAAGACTTGACCTCCTCTGTGACATATTACCCACCCTGCTTTGTCACAAGCCATTACAATTCATTCATGATTAGTTTTTCAAGGTTTTTAATGTCTTGTCTAAGTATCAGAAGAAACCATGCAGTCCTATTAAGAGTTACTCCTGCTGAGCAAAGATGAAAATACTGAAAACTTCTGCCCCACAAATTTACAGTGGTGAGTTAGGGAAGACATCAGACCTGCTGTGACCAGCCTGTGTCTTATTAATTCTGGCCTAAAACCACCTCTCCTTGGTTCTCTCCAGGCAGCACATAATTGGCCCTTTGATACTTCAAGAGATTCCCAGATAACTGGATTATTTAAGCAACAGGAGCTCTCTGGGAAAATACAGGAATTTACAGAGTTTTTTTCTGGGTAAATCTGCCCTCTTTAAGAGATACAGTATCAATCCCAACAGAATTCAAATTCATTGTGCAAAATAAATTCCCCATGTGCCTTTGGTTAAAGACATGCAATACATCAAAGCAAATTTTATAATAAGTATTCATCCATATTCCATCATTCACAGTGGGCCTTGGCAAGAGCAGTCAATTTTGGGGATATGTTACAGCCAAGCTTTCAAAAGAGCCAAAAAAAAAAAAAAGAAAAAAGAAAAATGGGAAGAGGAAGGCACAGTAAATAAATCTCATATTACCTAACAAGCAGAATGATGTGAATTTCTGTTCTGAGCACTACCTGCACCAGGTAGAAGTAACACAGATGACTTCCCAAGAATGGGCTCTTTAAAGCTCACATTTTACAGTTGTGACCAGAGGGATAAAGCTGCACAACTAGGAATAAGGTTGGGCTACCCCAGAAGGGAGGAAGCTGGTGAACTTTTAGCACTTATTGAGCATTTGGAAAAATACTAGACCAGGAGTCATTCTTGTTCTTGTGGTCTTGTGCCTGCCCTCCAGCTCCTCTCATGCCCACTTCCTGCCAGAACAAGCATTTTCTCCACTTCATGAGGAGCCTGGATTAAAACTGCCAAATAAAAAGTGTTGCAGCAACTTTGCACAGCATGGCTGAATGGACTGAAAAGCGTGATGCCAGCAAGAAGAGGTCCCACAGTTCCCATCCTCTCATCAATCTGCTGCACAATCCAAGACAGCTCTGCAGCTTTGCTGGATCATTCTGCAAGTTCAGTCAACCCCCTAGCCCCGTGAGAAGCTATTCAATCCTTCTGGTTGGGTTAGTTTTCTGTGACTCTGCAAGCTCAGAGAGCCAAACACATACCAGACCACTACAAAGAAGAGTGGTGGGAGCACCAGGGAATATCTGGGATGTGGGGCAGGTGGCAGGATGTGCTTTTTTGGGGGACAATAAATGGTTACGTTGGTGCTCCAAACTGCACCCAGCTGAAGTTCCCAGCCTGTTCTGACCATGGCTGCTTAACCAGTACAAGGGCAGGGATAGGAACAAGTGGTCAGCCCTGAGGCTGCTGGTACTGCAGCCAGAAGAGGTAAACCTGTAGCCTAGAAGAGACGACGGAAGGGAGACTCAGCTCCTTGCCAGGAACTGAGAGATCACAGAGAGGGACTGAATATTTACCATCTCTTCCATATTCCAAATGAAGCCAGTGGCTTGAAGGACTCCTTCCTGAAGGATATTGCTGACACAAAATTTAGAGGGTCTCAATTGGAAACCAGGAAAGTACGTAGGACTTGCATTTTCCATGAGATTTGTACATTACTACTATGTTTCCCAGTCAGAACTATAATGAAAAACAGCAAAGCCACATCATTGCAAGTGGCTGGCACATTCACAGGAACACTCCATGTGTGTTACCTTCAAATCACACTTGAGTAAGGCAGAAAAGATGTGACTTAAAGGCCACATTAAAATTATAGCAGCGCATCCTACTACACAATTATTAACACCACATTTCCACGGGAAAGTAAAAGAAGTAGCATACAGGATCAAATAAATCCCTTCAAATCTTCTTAGGTCCTTCACTGACATCAGCTTAATGAGACCTATGGAGCCACCAACAGGTTTGTCCAGCACCAAGCACCAGAGAAGTTGACTACCACATCAAAGCTGACACATCTTTCTCAGGAAAAGAAAGAAAAGCTGAGTTATCACAGCAGCCATCTAGAAACACACTTTGCAACACAAAAACTGAGTGTCTGCCTTCAAGAACTTACACCTGAAGCAGCACTGACAAGCAAACATGAACAGAGATCCCACTAGACAGCCAAACAGCTCACACATCCCTGTGGCAGGAGGTAAGAGTGAGCTCCTGCCAGGTCACTGCCAAGCAACAGATTTTTCCACTCCACACAAATAGGCAAGACAGAGAATCAAGTCCTGGCCTGCTACACTATACTGTGCAGAACTCTGAGTTGGCAGCAAGGATTATCTCAACAGGTATATGATAAATCCACTATGCAGAGCACAAAACTAATGAAATGAGCTGTAACCAAAGGTAGAGCCAGCTTAAAGGAATGAAACTGCTCAACTTTAAAAGAGCATCAGTAAAAAGATGAAAACAAGATCATCTCATCAGTTAAATTAAGAACTCTGCCACAGAAGTGTCTGTCAAAACTATAAACATGATGAAAAGCCCTATAAAGTGGAACAGGCTGCAGAGCAGCAACAAACAGCTTCAGCCAGCTGTTTGTGATACGCTGTGGCTGCATTTCATAGCTCCTCAAACTAATTTCAAATCAGACATGTACAGGTAGAGCTCCGGAGAGGTTTAACAATCTGAAAAGGTCTGCATTCATCACTTTAGAATCTGTCTTGTTTTCCAACATTTCAAGAGCAAAAAGAATTACTGTTTCTTCCTTCTATTCCTGTGCTGCTTTCTACTAATGGCTGGGCTTCACAGCTAAAAGAGATCTATAAATAGCATGTTTTATGCAGCACTGATCAAAGAGCACTCAAAAAGAGTCATTACTCTGCAAGCATGGGCTCATTCATCACTATCCAAACCTTGTCATTTAGTAGCTGTTTATAACAAGCATAATAATAACACCTGCTGTTAGCACAAGACTATTGCTTTTTCCAGTAGAAATCCTAACTCCTGGAAGTGTTTGTCAGCACAGAGCTAAAAACTGAGAGAATCCAGGAACGTGTAGCTTCGTATATTGGCTGTTTTCTGGAAAGCTTTGGTTCCTCTGTTCCAGAGCAACCCATTAAAAATAGGAGGGCTGTAATATCTCCCAAACACACATTCAAGGTGAATATGGTTTAGTTTCCAAAGGATTAGTGTAGCTAGATGTTTAATTACAGCTTGATTCTTGCCATTTTTCACTCAAAATTCTTAGTGCTGCTAACATCCATTATAGCCCAAGGTACAAGAGTACTCAAAAGCTTTACTGAATTGAGGTTTAAACAATTCCCTTTTGCTGAAGTTTTTCAATGAATGTCATTCTACCCTTCATTCCTTCATTAAAAAATGACAGGCAAGACAGTAGAAATCTTTTGGAAAGAGAAGCATCCATTAGGAGGAACACAGCATATTTCTTTAAAGCTGAAGTATTTTGTATTTCAAACTACGTAAGTGAGCTTAAGCAGGAATTTGATTTGCAGAAATTGATTTGTGACCTACACTTTGAACAACTATGAACACTCTAACAATCTAATGCATGTCTCTAGCCTTGCTTTTGCAGGACAGCCAAGAATAAGCAATATGCTATGGCTCAGCATTTTGTTGCAACTTTTTCCCCACAGTACCTACTTGCCTTAGTGATGATTCTCCATAGTGGCAGAATAATTACCTACTTCCCCCCCCTCACTGAATGTTAGGAATGCCAGTTATCCACTACAGAGTCCAAATCTACTTCAGAAAAAAAGCCAAGTAACCATATCAAAGCCAAACAAAGTGTTATACTACTAACTGTAGGTTTGGTTTTCTACCTGGACAGGTAAAATACAAAAAGCCTCTTAAAATGGCTTTCCTTATGTTACATTACTCAAGTGAGCAGCAGGTCTCAGCAATGCCAGTTCTACATCAAAAAGCCCAAAAGCATTCCCCAGCAGAAAAATGCTATCAGGAAACAAGATTATACACTAATGTCATCCCAACCAAAACTGTACCACCACACCAGCACAGTCAAACATCTCAATACTATTTCACAGTTTAAGGTTCATGGAGATGTTACCTCTGAGAAGCTAGAGCAAAGATGGGAGAGCAAGAAATAAATCCAATTATTCTTCACAGCCAAGCCCCAACAGTCAGGGGTTGGAAGGGACCTAGAAAGATCATCTAGTCCAACCCCCCTGCCAGTGCAGGATCACCTAGACCAGGTGACACAGGAATGTGTCCAGGCAGCTCTTGAATGTCTCCAGAGAAAGAGACTCCACAGCCCTCCTGGGCAGCCTGTGCCAGTGCTCTTCTTGCAGATTTGCTAAAACCTTTTCCCAATCTAGAGTATCATTTTCAATATAAGATACAAAAATGAAACTGTCCTCTGAGGGTTGGATTTTTTTTTTTAATTAAAGTTTCCTAGGAGATACAGAAGAGTGGAATGGGAGCAGTTCACCTACAACTTTTCTCCACTTCACTTAATCTCTTACAAAAGATCTTTCTTCCAAACTATTTTCCTTGGGATTTTATCTTTTATTTAATAGAGGTCTACCCTGGGGATCACATTCCTACACAGATATGAGATTAAAGGAGGGGTTGGGAGAGGAAAGATGTGCTCCCACATAAAAAAAGTGTTTTATTTCATAGGGCTCAGTAGCCCTATGTCAAGTTTGAAGTGGATTATTTTAATGCAAGTGGGATTTTACTGTCTTTTTGACTTACACAGGTACTCAGTGCCTGGGCAAGCGTGGTCTGTCACCTAAAACAAAACAGATGCAACTACCAAATACGAGATTTGAGATAGTCCCATGGTTTCTCAGTTTACTTCTCCTCTGCATCTGAGATAGAGATCCCTTCCAACAGCCCATGAGATTTTTCAAGGGAAGCAGGGTAGCGAAGCTACATATTTCTAAAGCAGAAGAGGGACTGCTCTCATACTCTTTTGTGTATGTACAGGATTAGTGGGAGTGGAGAAGGAGTGGGAAGAGAAGGAGACCACATGCCTATTCCCACCTCTTTCCAGGTACCCTTCAGGAACAACTTTGTCATTCCTAGGTTTTAGTTACTCTTCAGGTTCTGGTTTTACCAATATTTAGCCAGGCAACTTTACAAAAGGCTAAAAGCATTTTTGCAGACATAAAGAAAAAACAACAAATAAAATCTTTCCTAATTTATTGTGTGACTGTTTTCATTCCTTTCTGGATTCAAGAGCAGACAGGGCTGGGCATTGCAGCTGTCAAATACCTCCATTAAAATAAGAATTAGGAAGGGAGACTGATCCTAAAAAATGAGAACTTTAAGCCAAGAAAAAAATGGCAGAAGACAGAAAATAGAAGATTGTATCAAAGACAGCCACTATGGTAACAATCACAAACATGGAGAACAAAGACATCCAAAAGTCCCTACATCTGCAAAGGCAAGAATACCATGAAATATTCATGGCTTAGATAAGGCCTACTGCAGCACTTGTACTTTCTATGTATGCATGGGTAATGTCCTCTGTGCATACAAAAATTGGTCAAAGGGGGCTTTTTTAGAAGCCAGAAGCTTTTCTTGTAACCCAAAATCTACAGCCAAAGTCCAAGATGTTGAGGACCTCACCACACAGTATCACCCCATTAAACCTCAATGCATCATTTTGACACAAACACTCCCTGCTGCTCATCCAGATTCCAGCTTCCTGAAAGCTCAAGTATTTCTTTTTTGTGTGTGTGTAAAGCTGGAGAGCTTTGCACTCTCATGGAAAATGGAAAAGCTAAAGGACTTCCTAAGCCATCCATTTGTCAGCAGTCATCTTCAGCTCTTTGCAACCAAAGCTGCCACAAAGTGTCAGGGCCACACTTCGCATGCAACTTGGGCCACATCAAACCTGGGGAAAGTCTTCCCTTAATGTTCTCCCTTTGGGGCTAGTTATGATCTTCATATTATAAACACATGTTCTTCTAGTACTCTTGGGTTTTTCTGGGTTGTGAGCTGAGAGATGACTACTATTGCAGGCTCACTGTCCCATCACTCAAAAGCTCACTGTTATAGCTGTTTCCCTGCAACTAGCTAAATAAGTGGAGGCATGACAGACTGTGCACATTTGAGGATTTCCCCTCTCAAGGCTGAATCCTTATGAAAAAGAGGGAAATAAAGAGTCTGGGGAAAAAGCATGGGACTCTCCATCCCTGCAGTCCACTGTTTCTTCTCCACTTGCTGGTACAGAAGATTGCTGGGAACTGCCAGCCACACAGTCCCCAGGTCCTGGGGCAGAAGGGAAGAGGATGAGGAGCAGGATACAAAGATAGCTGAGCTGGTGCAGCTGCTGTGGAAAGGTAGCTATCCCACCCATCCATGCACAGTTGCTAGTTCCAAAGCTCCAGTATTCACCTAACTCCAGCAACCCATTCAGTTTGGCAATCTAGCATAAGACTAGTCCAGGAATTTAAAAAAAAAAAGGAAATCTCTGCTAGGTTAGCAAGCTGAAGGGACTTGCCACAGACAGTTATGGGAGCAGGACTGCACCTCATAGCTGTAGCTAGGTCTTTGACTAGCTCAAGCATTCCTTGCCTCATGGTCAGCATCCCCACATTCCAAAAGCAGTCTTCCACCGAGGGTAGAGAAAATAAAAGGAGAGTCTTGTCTTACCTTTCAGTGGCATATTTGTTTTCTTGATGAGTTAAATGTTAGGTGGAAAATTCTGAAGAATTAATTTTGTCTCTAGTTACTATGGAGCTGACAAGGATGGCCAAAGCAGAACCATGACTCCTGCCAAATAAGCCTCTGCTTCCCCCACCATGGTGAACATGGCACAAGTGCAAAGTATCTCACCACAGAAAAGGACATCACACAACGAGATGGTTCAAAGTAGGAGAATGAGAACCATCAAGGAAAGGAGTTGAGGGAGGGAGGCTGAAGTGTGCCAGGATCAGCAAACAGCCAGTGCATGGTGGAGAAAATAAAAGGGTGAAGAAAGGCAGGGAAGCATGCAGTTCATCATTTCACTAGAAGAGCATAAGGACACTTCACATTGAGAGATGACAACTGAAACTCATCTAAGAAAGCCTTAGACACAAGCACATGCACTCACTGGAGCTAGAATTCACATTGGGATAGAAAGCCTCTTTGAAGATAGTTCAAGAGCATGGAATAAATTCTTCAAAGAATTCATCACACATTGTCTGCTTCAAGGGGAAGCTACAGAACCCTTACTTCCTTTTTTTGTAATTGTGTAAGCTGTGCTAACAAAAGATACAACATTTTGATATGGGGTTTGCCTTAGTACAAAAGGAACTTCTAGGTGCCTAGGCCTGTCTTCTCTAACAAGAATCTGTATGCCCAAGCATTTGGTAATTTTCTTTAACATACACACCAGCATATAGACTTAAAGAATCCTAGCAAACTATAAAAGAGGATAGGATACTCTTTCCCCTGCACAACCTTACCCCTCTGAAGAAAGAATGGGAAAAAAAACAAACCTTAGAGCATGAGATGCAAGCCAGTTTTTAGCCACATGCTTGTAAAAATAGCCCTTTTCTCCTTCAGGATTTCTTAGACTTGTGTTTAAAGACCTCGGACAAACAGAGGAGCTGGGTTATATGACCCAGGGTTCAAGTGAGTGGGGTAGCACAAACACTTTCTGCTAGGGCTGACAACATGAGAAAGGTGACTATGCTTTAACTATTTTGCTTCCACCTGTTCCAGTGAAGGAATTCTCCACTCCAGTGTCCAAGCAAACACCAGCAAGCACTCCAGGGTCTGGTACAGCTAATAACCAGTTCACACATTTTTTTTGTATTTTTAAGCACAAAGTTTGTATAAATGAAATGCTGATCATTTCCTTATGATTTACTGAAAGAAGAGGTGGCAAAGACTGTTTTTAAAATTCTCCAGCTTTGTTTTCAGAGGTAAAGACATCGGTGATGACTTGAATATGAATCTTAGACAGCTGCACTTTTATGTATACAGAAGAGTATGCATGTAAAAGAAGCCTTTTTTCACCACCCCTAGGAGACTGAGCAGGACTTGCCAACAGCATTCAGGAGTGTGAAGTACATAAGCACATTATTTAAGTACACCAACTCCATTAAGCAGAACCATTTGTTTTCATCTTCTCTGCAAACACACCTGCCTAAGTGCTCCAGCTTCACAGGGCACACATGGAGTTTGGAGCATTACCCCTAGGGATTGCGCACAGTTGGAAGAAAGCAGAGAGATACAGCAGTTAAGATAAAAACAAGTAGTCAAGTCTTTACTAGTCTGACAGTTCCTAAAATACTGTTGATTCACTTAAGAATGAACATGCTTATCTCTGCCATCTACAGAACTTGACTAAAAGGTTACTTTTCCCTTGCCAGAAAAGCATCTTCACGAGTTTATGAATACCTGAACAGAATGGCTGAACCTTGTCAGATGACTTTGTTGTAAGAGAAAGAGGCAGAAAACCACCTCCTCACATGTGAAAAGAACACTTACGGAAGAAATTGAGAGGATATTAAAAAAAAAAGTGAGTTCCTAGTAATTCAGAGCTGTATGTGGCTCCCTTATTATTTTGCAGAAAGGTACATATACTAAAATCTTGGACTCTTCAGAGTGCTTCCTCCTCCTCTTTTCTGACTGCTTCTGACTAATGACTATTTTGAACAAAAAAACAGCTTCTGCCTGGAATTTACAAATCCCTGAAAACCACCATTATTAGGCAGCATGAATTGTGTGCATGCAACTCTGAAAAGCACAGCAGTTAACTGCCTATTGGTACAATCAAGGATTTATGACTATAACGTTAAAGAACTGCCAAGGAAAAAAAATCCCCTACGCAAACCATTGTATTTATGTGGTAAACATCATTACACTAACTTTTAAAAGCATCTATTTCCCACAAGAAAAAGTTGGAGTTCTGTAATTATACCATAATTAAATCTTTACTTCCAAGTCATGTGAGCTTAAAATTTTTATCTGTCTTCAGATGCAAAAGTAGCAGCCTAGCTGTAATCATCCCAGCATAGACATGGGCAAGGCAATAGCCTTAAAATTCCCTCTCATCGAACCCCAAAATCTAGTAGCCAAGATTTAGATGTCTAGAAGTTCATCTGCTTTTTCTGCCTGCACTGATTGGTCTCATGCTGTATTACCTCTGAATATAAACCTTGTCTAACTAAGAAATTCACACCTTCATTTGCTAAACAAAGTTGGATGGAAACCACACAGATCTTTAAAGCTGCAACACAAAGAATTTAATTCTTAGAACATAAAATAGTGGGTGGAACTGGCCTTGTGCTTCCCCTCCCAGTATCTTAACAAAAAGCAGGAAAGCTCAGCATCTTTTGCATTGTGCACCAATCCTAGGGACCCCCAGTCCATCCCTGAAGAAATACAAGCCTCTAAGCATCCAGAAAAGAGAAGGGTAGCTAGTATTGCCTGAAATTAACAGAATGCTTCACGAAACATACAACTCCTTCCTATTCCAGAGGACATTATCACAGTGCTTTCCTGAATTAGGCCCTAAAAACATGCTTGCAGAAGGGGAAATTATATTTTGACATCATTTTTTGCACTAACGGAGCTCAGCTTTTGCTGTCAACTAACTGACATCAAGCAGAGCAATCCAAAAGCCCAGCCTTCCCCCCCAGGTATTCATATTCCTATTCCTAAGGATCCCTCTGTTACATCTCCAAGGCAGGTCACAATTTTTCTGGAAGCCAGCTATTTGATGAGCCAGGGCATTCTCAGTTTCTTGCCAGCACAGAGGAATGTGCTGTTGTACAGCTAGAGAGAAAAGAAGGCTTTCAGAAGTATTACCCCTGGTTCTCAGCAAGCAGCACTGAGGTCACATCTAGCTGTGTGTCAGGCAACCTCAGCAATTCACAGCTCCACTGCATTTCAGCCAAAAAACCCTATCACCTTTGGGAAGAAAGGCATTGTCAGTACAGATGGATGCTGCATGATGGCAACAAGTCATGCAGCAGATCCTTCTGAAATATGTGCTGCACAAGAACAGACATCTCTTGGAATGAAGGGCTCCAAAAATCACACAGAATGTTCACACAGCATGTTAGGGGTTGGAAGGGATCTCTGGAGATCATCTAATCCAACTCCCCAAATTCTTAGGCTGACCTTGGAGTTTTGGACTTAAAGATGTGTTACGAAGAAGAAAAAATACTGATAGGAATTTGTCAGATGAACCAGGGAGTTTTCAAATCCATTGGACAACCTCAAGGAGTACCAAGATGCTTTCTGTACCATTTACAAGCTAGAAAGACATCTCAAATGGGGGAGAACAGTGTGAACCCTGTAGCCTCTCCACTGCATAGTCAGCAAATTATGTTGAATATTCACATGGACTTCTGAAGTGACTATTCCAGAAGAAAACACTGGCAGTTCAGAGTTTCCTAAACAAGTCTACAAATCTGTGTCTTACATTTTAATTTTGGTAAGAGACTATATACTAACAGAACCAGAAAAATAAGTTTTTGCTATGAAAATCACAGTTTACAATGATTTATGTAGCAATCTTCCTTTGTCTTCAGTGACTGCTTGAAAACAACTGCAGTGAAGATTTCAACTCCACTTGAAAATATACCATCACCTGCAACCTCCATTTATCCAATTAGTATTAATTGTCATCAGTTTCACAATTTTTCTAGTGAGGATTTACAATACCTGGACCTTAGGAAAACTCAGTGTGATGCAAAAGGACCCCATGCCAGCTAAGTAACAATAAGCAATAGGGCAAAGAGCAAAGTCAATTGGAAGCCATTGTCTCCAGAACCAGAAAGGCAAGCTGCTAATTAAAACATTGTGTGGGAGCCTGCATGAGGTGTAATAGAGTGCTAGGCCACAGCAGGCTTTGGATGTGTGCCCGTGTACAGAAACATACTATTTAAAACAACAATAGTTTTGAGAAGCAATGCAATATTTGTACCTCCTTAACCTACTCCAGAAAAAACATCCCTTCCCTTGTGTTTTATTAGTAGTCTTCTTTATAGAAGTCACCATGGGTTTCCAATTTTCTTGAGTCAGAGGATTATTTTAGATTTCAGAGGTCAGAGACTAATCAGGGCAGGAGGAAAAAAAAAAATCACAAATGAAAACCACTTATCCATTCGTCCACATTTAAGCTCAAAAAAGAAAATCAGCTTACAAAACAAACTATTTGCTTCATTATTCCTCTAGTGGGGAAGCTAGACTTCAAATAAGGTGGGGATTTAGGCAAAATCCAGAACTTACTCTTAGAAATGTGTATCCCTGTGCATGAGGGTGACACCCAGGCTGCACACAGGACAGTTATGAACATGCTTATACCTCGGCAGGGATGGTTGCTTGGCTATCATACAACTGTTCCCCTTCTGGTATTACTTACCGACCGATACTCATAAAAGATTTTATCATATTCACTGCCTCCAATTGTGATTTCTGGAATGAAGACAGGGATGGCTGTAGGATCCAGCACTCCATCTTTGTCCTGAACGCTGAGGGGAAAGAAAGAAAGAAGTAAAAGACAGAGGAGTAGTTAGTCCAAACCCTGCCCCAAAGACAACAACATCAATTCTGAGTTTGACCAAATATTAAAGAACTACTTTTCTGTTAGATACTACTTCCACAGGTTTGGGCTGTTTTTCTGGTTATCATGAATACATAGTCCTTTTCTTCACACACCTACTGCTTTTTTCCCTTGCCCCCAGTTTGCTCCTGCTCCAACTTCTCCCTGCTTCTTCATTCCATCCCCGGGTTCTTCCTCCCTGGAGATGTTCTGTCATTCCTGAGAGCCTTCCCCATAAGGCACCTCTAGCTTTTTGCTTTCCTATGTAAACCCAGTGGTTTTATTGAATCTCACACACTACCTTGCTACATCAACTTCATTTAATTGCTTCCTCTTCAGTTAGCTTTCACAAATGAACCCTCCCAAGGATTAAAGTAAGGTGGTGCTCCTCCCCAAATTCTCATCCTAAATCATTAAGACACCAAGGCAATCACAGGGTTTGGAAGCAGGCAGTGCCTCTAGCATCCTGTCCGAAAGCAAGCAGGGAAAGTTTGATGTAGCAGCTGTTACAACAGACATGATGATCCACCAAAAATCCATGATGCACAGCGCCAGCACTTTCAAATACCCCAAATTTGAAAGGTCTGAGAAACTGCTAGAAAGCCACCTTCTGCATACTAGCCTTACACATAGACCAACAGTGCCACCTATATGTATTTGGGGAAAAAATACATCCATTTGCAGTTATCAGTGATTAAATTCTTAATTCAACACTTGAAACCCTGCAAATTGCATTTTCAGTGAATGACACTCCTTTACAAATATTTACATATACATGAAGCATATGCCCTGAGCAAAGCAAAGTCTATCATTTTTAAGAAATTTCTTTCCCTGTATCACAAGTTTTGGGAACTTTCCTCACAGCACTGAGCAGTTTCAACAAGTAAACTAGTCTGCTAACATATCCTGACATGCACACTGTAAGTTATCCTACTACAGATAAATTAGTAAGGAGATACAATAATCGAGTAAAAGCTGAGATGAGAGAAGGTAAAGATAAATCCCTTTTACAAGACCAAGATGAACACCGAAGATGCTTCCTACTACTACACGAGCTATTTTCACATACATTAAATATATATTTCACATGCTGCAAACCAGGAAAACAAGCCCTCCTTTGCATCCTCACCAACACAGCAATAGATCTTTTCATGACATGCTACCACTACCCTTCCTGTGAGCCATTACTAGCCCTCCCACTCCAGGACAGCTTGGAATAACAGAGTTGGGATGGAAGAGCTTGCCCAAAATGGTGATTTGATAATGCAACCAGTTTTATTTCTGAATCCCAGCGTACTTAAGGAAAAGCACCTTTGCACCTGCTAAGTCTCCTCTCTTGGGTTTCTGCCAAGAAGGAATCAGCTCTAATACCCACCGTAAATTAACCTGGGACTAAAATAAACAGACACACTCCAGCAGAAAGCAGCCCTTCAGGTACCAGCTCTTCACTCCTTCAACACAGTCCATCCTGCAACCAAACTTGCAATCAGTACCAACACTATGAGGTTTAATCTGCATTTTAATTAAGTAGACAAGCGGTGGTCAAGACAGCAAGCTAAGTTTTGATCTGAACAGGACCACATGCAGGCAATGTTTAAAGACCTTGCCAAGCTCAGGCTTAACAGCACAGCTTATGGCAGATCCACTAGTCTATCACTGACTAAACACCTCTGTCCTTTCTTCCCACAGAAATGGGAGAGTGCTCTCTGCCAAGTAGCAGCAGATGTTCTGGACCTTACAAGGCTGTAGGAGAAAGCAGATAAAATTTGTCCAGGCATGTGTGAAGTATAACTTGACACACAAACTAAGTCTAGTAGTCAACCCTGCAGTTAATCCCTTCCTTCATGAATCTCAGGCAAATGGCAATCACAGAGGACAATACCTAGACACTATATTCTAGTTAGTGGCCAAGATTGAAAATCTGCTGCTCCTAAAACTTACCTGCTCTCAGAACCACTGCCTCCAAAGAAACCACTGCACAACAAAAAAATGCAAACAATGCTACCAAAAATGGCTTCTTCAGCTTCAGCTCTGCTTTGTAGCTTAAGAAAAAACTTTGAATGCTAACTAAAAGCACCACCCAAAGACACCTGCCACATCAATGTCTTTAACCACAAAACCACATTCGCTTGCCAGAACTAATTCACTGCTCAGCAGGAAGTATTTAAAGACACCTTTTATGTTTCCTTAGTTCTCTCTCCCCCAGCACAAAATTATCACTATTTACTATTTTCTGGCGCTTAACCATATTTTCTTGAAGCAGCTTTCATCACACAGTACCACAGCTTCCCAGAGTGTGCTTTACCTACCCATAAGATTCTGCACTTAAACATGAAAGTAATTTGAGAAATAGCAGTTGGATCCCACTGGAAAACAGAAGATATTCTTGCACACCTTGAAACCAGCTTCTCACTGCATGGTTACTGCGTTTCAGGTTTGAATCTGAGCAAGTGAGTGGCATTTATTCCTCTGCTATTCACACTCTTATTGCCTTGGCCAGGGCTCCTCAATCCCTGCTGCTGTCAGCCCCCCTGCCTCTTATGGGTAGGGTACAACATGCACAAGCGAGCCAGCGAGCATGAGACGCTCAGCATTTTGCCCATGCTTGTGAGAGCAGGGGAAAGGAGAAATGCTTCTGACTCACGCTGTGGCCACAGAGCTGAGTGGGAGAGATGGTTCATACATACATCCATCCAACTCTTACCATACTGACCTCCTCTGCTCCTGTGCTCATTCAGCAGGAACACAGCACAGCTGTGAGCTGTGTGTGCCCCATGCATCTTTCCTTGCCTGTCATTTTCTCCTTGCCCATCTTCTTCAGAACTTAGCAAAGGGAGGGCAGTGACATACAGACCTCATTCTGCCAACACGACTCAGACTCCACTGTTTGGTTAGGCAGAACAAGTATGCCATGTCCAAGCTGAACCATGGCCACTCCGTTACAGAATCACAGAATTACAGAATGTAAGGGGTTGGAAGGGACCTAGAAAGATCATCTAGTCCAACTCCTCTGCCAGACCAGGATCACCTAGACGAGGTCACACAGGAAAGCATCCAGGCAGCTCTTGAATGTCTCCAGAGAAGGAGACTCCACAGCCCTCCTGGGCAGCCTGTTCCAGTGCTCTGTCACCCTTACTGTAAAGAAGTTTCTCCTCATGTTAATACTAAACCTCCTGTGGTCCAACTTGCTCCCATTCCCTCTTGTCCTAACATTGGATGCCATTGAGAAGAGCCTGGCTCCCTCCTCCTGACACTTGCCCTTTACATATCTATAAACATTAATGAGGTCTCCTCTCAGTCTCCTCTTCTCCAGGTTTGGTGAACACTCATCATGAACAACAACAAAGCAAAATAAATTTTCCAAGAAAAGCAGGTCTGCAAAAGATGAGAAGGAGCAACAATAGCTCTTCAAATCCATTAAAAAAACAGTGCAAAGAAGAAATTACTAAGAAATGTTTTAACTGAAACAGAAGATGTTAAAGGAAACAGTTTAATAGTGCCACACATTTTAGAGTGAATGGTTTGAGATTCTGGGGGTCTTCATGACAAAAAGTTTCAAAAAATCAATACATCTCTTGCAAGCATTTCTAGTCCTGCCATTTGAAATCAGACAAAGCAGACATTCACACATGGGCAGTTCTTCCCTTTGCTAAGCATGCTCGATTACACTGTGAAGGTAATCAAAGCTGAAGGGCCACCCTCTCCATTCACTCCCATGCTTCCTAGCTGCAACATTTCATTTAACCACAGCAAAATGTACAGAAAGGAAATAGAAGCCACGCTTTGGGGTTAACAATAGCTCAGAGAAGCTAAACAAGTATTAAGAGAACACAGAAATTCCTAGGAACTGCACATACAAGGTACTTCAGCAACAACCTCAAAGTGTAAGTCTGATGTCCCACCAAGTACAATACTGGAGGCTTTACTACACAGGGTTTGTGGCATATATACATCAATAATCAAGTTATTAATGAACAAAATTGAACAGGTGAGAGTCACAAATTATTTCATGGCTAGATTGTTTCCAAATGGAAATAGATACCCTTTTCATCAAGATAAAATAAATGCCAATACTTGTCTTTTTTATTAAATGAAATTAGTGGTGGCTTAAAAATGCCAAAAATTTGCCCAGACAAAACACATTCTGCTTTAGCAAATTCTGAAGGAGCTTTATGGATGTAATAGATTTAACCATGGACTTATCTGATGAAACAAGTTAAATGCAGTAAGCTCCCCTCCATCAGCTGATAACACAGGTGATGTTACACAAACTACAGCTCCTCATTCCAAAACACTATTTTGCAATGCATGTAGACAGTCATACAATTTCACTGGGAAGGCCTAGATAAAAACATGCTTGATATAGTGCTGTGGCAACACAGGAACTCCTTGAGACATTTCAAAAAGCCAGCAGAATGATTTCTATTGGACTCAGCACTTCTGAAAGAAGGAAAGCTGCAAAAAGCATCCTCTGGTAGATGCCTCCACAAACACATAAATTTTTAACCTTTTACCAAGACATGACTTAGTTCCACAACTACACTACTCCCTCCTAGGGCAAAGGAGAGAGGACTCCAGGGCAAGGCAGTGAGATAAAAGGGTATTATTATGCAGCTGATTTTATAAAGGGTGCGGCTCACTAGTTTGATTAACTTATTTATTTCCATTACCAAAGCAGTCAGAGGCCCTGCTGGGGTTTATGTGCATGAGGACTTATGTAAGTGCAAAGAAGGAGTTACCCTCACCCCTGTACATCGGTCCTCTTCCCCTAGGCATGCTGCTACAAGCTGAAGGTGAAAGAGGTAAAACTGCCAACAGCCAAGCCAGGACCAGAAGAGGGTTGTGACCACAACAGTCAGCCTCCTGCTGCAGTGCCCAGTCAGAGCATGCTGCCCCTGCAACAGCATGAGCCGAAATGGCTCGAGTCACAAGGAGTGCAAAATGCTGAAAGGGCCCAGAAGGAAGCAATTGCCTATGCAAAACCAACCAAATACCTGCTGTGGCCTTCCAGAAACACCCACAAGAGGGCAGGATTTGCCCATCATATGGAACAGACAGCCCACCGGGAACGTGCTTAAAAAAACTCCTTCCGAATGGAAAAAATACTGTAGGCATGGGACACACCTGCAAACCTGCAGAAAGCTGGGTACTAGCTGGGTACTACAAGCTCTTTCCTACTTGGACACTGGAATAAAGTGAGGAAAGCATCGGCTTTAATACCCATGAACTAGCACCTGAACATGGCATTTGATGCTCTAGGATGCAACTCCAATCCTCAAGACATGTAGCAGACTCTGCTGTATTTGTTCAGCCTTTACACACTTGTCTTCTGTCTGGCACTGGGCCTGATGCTTTCATGAGTGAGGTCTGTGCAAACTACAGGAGGCTCATGTCTGTCCTGCACTTCTGGAGTTAAGGTGAGAAAAGATAATGTTCAAACCTACACATTTTTATAAAAAGTTAAAAAGGTGCTCTTCTCTGGCTACCCAACATATTATTAAATACTATTAAAGCATGACAAAACACATCCTTAAACTGCTATACTTTACAATCCCCTCTTGTCATCATGAAGAATGAAAAACAGAACCAAAATACTTCACTCCATGTATTAGGATTAAAGCTTCTGTTCAGGATTATTTACTGGGAGGCAGGGGAGAGGAGGAAAAAAAAAGACTTATTGAGCAGTCACCCAAGCTTGCTTAATTCCTTTACTCCTTCCTATATTCTGATCAGCCAACTTCTTAACTGATGGAAAGACATTTAAAAGCAGACAGCATAAGAAATTAGTCTAGTCTTAGAAAAAAACACTCTAAACAGCACTATCTAAAGAGCATCACACACAAAACTTGCTACAAGCTCTGTCAATGAGCAACAATCACACCAACTGCATAAATGGTGTTTTAAACTAAAATGCTTTTCTGTGATCACCTAGGAACAGAAGTGCTCACAAAAATACCTTCCTAGAGGCCACAGGTCACAGCACTGAAGAAATGCCTGGAGAATTCTTATGCTTCATTAATGGATAGGGATCTATTCATCTGGAGTCTCTCATCTAATCAATTAGCAGCAGTAAAATGCCACACCACATTAAAGTGCCAAGCACCATTATTACAGAAGTCTGCTATCACTGCTGACTCCTAACAAAAAAACAAGTGAGAGTACAGACATAAACATACCTTGAAAATTTCAAGTGTTTAACCCTTTTCCCTGAGATCTGATGCTAAGTAATGTTCAGTTACTGGAGGACATCATACTTACTAAAGTCTTAAATGGTGGAAAGAAACATCATCCTGCTCCAGCCATGGGCCCTTGTCAAACTTCAGGTACTCAATGTCTTCAATTACCTAGAATCAGAAGATGGAAATCACACTGAGAGGGGGGCTGATCAGAACATCCAAAATCAATGAATATGACTCCCAAAAAATCAATGCAATAAAGTATACTACTGAACAAGTCACTGAGCAGAAAGGCTTTGCTGCTAAAGTTGTGTTAACAATGCAAATGTTTAGAGCTAACATATGTATGTATGTATATGTATGGCTAGGCTTCGCGAACGAAGATCCAGGGAGGGCTCAACCCATGCTCCTCATCAGCGCCTTTTCCAAGCACGCTGATAAAAAGAGGATAGCAGATAGCACCCTCGAGCCTGCGCAAGGGATTTTTTTTTAGGTGAGACACAGCATGCGCAGAGCTGGACCCACCCTTTAGTCCTAAGGTTCATTTGCCAGGGCCTAGCAACCTTGGACGCTGGCAGCGAAGTCCTTAGGATATAGGTTTTATTAGAGTGTTCTTCTCTTAGATGGAAGGCCTCACAGGGCTAAACAAGCTCCATCTGCCCGGGTTTGGAATCAGAGTTGTCCTTCTCCTAGGATGACTGCCAGAAGGCTAATGAGCTCATCCTACCCATACAAGGATTATATGAACATGGGTATCACTCCCCACACTTTACCATGGGCAGTGAGTTTAATGCTCCCTCTGCTGTCGGCACAGTTATTGCACCAGGGGCCACAGAAGATCCCAAGTGACTTTCAGACTGTGCCTGAGAGCTAACATATATCTCAGTCATATTTCTGGAGGTCGTGGCCCTGCCATAAACACTGGGCAGACACAGGAGCCAAATCTCGAGTTCCTAGTGCTTTCAGCCTTGCTGAGAAAAGGATGGCACGGAGGTAAACCAGCTGAGAGATGCCTTATTTCCAAATTCTTACCTGATCCAACACATTGCTCCTCAACCTGCCACTAAGGCTGAAAGGAAGCAAAGAAGGTACAACCTCAACTCAAAAGCAGAATCTAAATTTAAACCCCTTTTTTTGCAAACAAAACCCATCATGCTATTTAGGAAGCCCATTGGGTTTGTTTTTCAAAAAGGCTCAGCGACATTGTAACCAAGACAGGTCAAGGACCAATTGTAGTAACTGCCTCTCAGTGTTGCTGTGTGTGGTTCACATCACAGAAATCAAGGCATGTTTCAGTCTGGAAAACTGAAACACACTTGAGTAGAAGCTATCCTGACGGAAGTCCAAATGTTCACAATTTCATCAGTCATTAGGACCTACTCATGCATGCACGTACCCCAAGCAGAAAGGAAAGGTGAAACTCATAGCTGAGCCCCCTGAACCATTCCAACAAGTAACATCAGATCAGCAAATCATTCCTTCAGCATCCCCAAACTTATCAATCCTATATCTGAGCTTCATTTACAGCCTGGCTCCACTAGAAAACAGATCTTTGCTACTCCAGTAGGTAATTGCTTAACATCAGCCTGAGGTTATCACACACGACTGACTCGATCTGAATGAAACCTGAACTAGTGTCAGGAGGATGCACTTAAGGTGCTTGATGAGGTGAATATAGTACCTTGAAGAAGCTGGAGCAGTGGATTGTTACAGCTCCAAACATCACTTATCAGAGGCATTTGCCAGAAGGAAAGGATAAAGCTACGAGGTCAGGACCGAAATTCTGATGACACATTGTCAATCCATTAACAAAAAGTAAGCAGATGCCAGTAATATCGTGAGCAATAGAATAATAAATGAAAAATACTTCTATTCTTTACTGTACATTAAATCCACTATAATTATTTCTTCCAATCACAGCAAACACTAAAACACATCTACTACCACTTACTTAAAAGGCAACAACAAAGTGCTATTACAAAGTAGTTTTAACTACAAAGTTCCACTCTATTACCAGTATTATGTTTTTATGGTAGAAAATAATAGCTTAAAGAGATGACTGCATGATCCTTTTCCTTGATGCACTTAAATTTCTTAATATTTCTGATTTTGCTGATAAAGACTTAAAAAAATACTGTTAACATGACATCACCATGGCATATTTAAAGCTTCAAGCAAGTTTACATGCTCTGTAATCTTCTTCAGTGTCTTAAAGAGGCAAAGTTGGCAAGTCAGATAATTTATCTACGAGCTGTCCTGGTCCGAGTTAAAACTAATTCTGTTCAGTGATTTTACTTTTCATCTGAGTCTAAGGAATTGCACTTTCTGAAATTAACAGCATGTTTCCATAGATAGTGTCTATTTCTATTTGTGACAAGGCTGAATTACCAAGGATTGGTATGTAGACTAAGGTCACTGCTAAGTCTTGTGTACCACAATTCACCTGTTGATGGAAAATGTTTCCATCTTAAACACTATAGAAAACTGCAGCAGACATTTAGAGGAGTTTTCAGAAGTGTATTTAGAAACTCCTTCTTTCTACCTAGCTGCTGTACAGCACCCCAAGATAAGCATTCAAAGATGCAAAGAGAGAAAGATTAGTTAGTTCAAATATTCATTATTTATCTCATGATTTAATTTATAAGCTGAACCTCTACCATACTTCCCATTAGCTATGCAAAAGTAATTGCTTCTCTACTCCACAGCAAAGCTTTGGAAAGTCCCTGCTATGGTTGATGACACTACTAATAGAGTTGCTAACAACAGGGCTTAGAATACATTGCAGGGGAAAAAAAATCTGTATCCAAATCAGTTCTGCATACTCTTATTATCACATCAGCAGATCTCTCCCTGCAGCTCATTAACAGTGCTATCAGCCTTCCAACCAGGCTAGAACAACATATTCTTAATTTAAAAGAAATACCCTGGCACTCCCGGGGAATTAGCAGCAAATGGTTGCTTTAAACCTCATCACAGCACAACTTCTACTAATATCCAGGAGAGATCACATCTGAAACTGCAGGGCATGGCAAGATCTAGGAAAAAAATGGTTTCAATAATGAGATCCCTTTCAATAATCTTTGCAACAAAACCAGTGTGAAGAGCTCATAATTTCTGAGCTCGTTTCACAGTGATCTGGTGAGTGCTGTTACTAGAAGAGCTGGGGTGAGGGGTGACAAGCAGCAGATGGTGTCATTGTTCTTATTCATGTCTTCTGGGGCAAAGACACCAAACAGAGGCTGTTCAGTCAGCTGGCTTCTCCCCACACTCCATCCTCCCAGGTTAAGTAAGAGATGGTCACAAAGAGTAATGCAGGCTACAACCCTAAAGAGTTCCGATAACTTTCAGGAAGGAGCTCAGCCCACATACAGCACCTACAAGTGGGAATTTCAGGCTAGTTCTGGGGCATTTCACTGCTGTACTGGCAAAGGACATGGCACAAAGCTGGTCTGTCAGTAGCCATCTTCATTCTCTCCAGTTTACACAAGCTAGTGACACTGAATAAAATTGATGCACAATACAAAACACTATTGACAAGCACAGAGGAACTGAAATTTTAGTGAAATTTTTAAGTTATTTCCTTTTTACTCTCAGCTCTCTCCTAACGTCCAGGAGCTGTAAAAAAATTTTAAACAAAAATAGCTGAATTTTTATTCCCTTTTTATCCTCACATAAAAGCAGTCTGAAACACACTAATGAAGTCCACTTGAGCACTTAGAACTCCTTTGGCCACTATAACCAATGTTAATTATAATATGAAACCCCAACTAATCTTTTTAAAACACACTTTAGAAACGAAAGTAATTTCTAAGTTATGTATGTCTGCTATAAGTAAACCAAAAGGCATTAAACAGCAAGGTCATAAAATGAAGCTCCCAAATCACATAGCAAATGATCTATATACACTGAAGCTAGCTAAACATTGTTATCTATCAGCAGGATACATGTATCTGAAGCACCCTAGAAGCCAAAGTCAAATCCCTCCTGCCAGCCCTTATTTCTAAATATCAACTATTTCATTCCAAAGGTAAACTGCATTAGAACAGAAGGGGGAAAAAACAACTTTATATTCTTTGAAGTGGAAAGAGTACCATTCTTTATAGCCAACATTTAACAATGAAAATGATGTCATCTTGTACTTTGACTTCAAAATAATAATCCTTCCTCTAGCTCAGATTGGTCTATCCAAATTAAGAACTAAATGAGTGCATACTGATGACCCAATGTACCGTGATGACAAGATTGCTGAGCCTGGTAGACTCTCTATTTTAGTAATAAAAGCTTTAGACTGACATTTAAACCCTGATTAAAAGGACCAAAAAAAAATCTCTAGCAATGGGATCTGACACACACAAAAAACATATCAAGGGAGTAAACAAACTGCTTTATACTGACCACTTTAAGACATACTCAGAGAAGGAAGGGGACAAAACAAGCAAGTAACCCCCCCCAATTCCAACTTTCTCTTATTTCTCCTATCAAACCTTCTAGAAAAACTTGGGTTCTCAAATCTTATCCTTTATGTTACACAGAAAAAACTAAGTATAACTGCTCAATACTCTCACTCACACCCTGACCTCAGGCTTAGGTTCATTTCAGCATCTTCCCATTTCATTCTTTTTGTCCCTGAAAAGAGTAATCTAAAAACATGACAGAGAACACATGATTCCTGGGATGCTGATCCTTCCTGCCACAGAGGATGCTTCTCTCTCCAAAGCTGAATCTTCACTGTGGCTGCAGGTGTGTGAACTTTGACAAGAAGTATCTTCCAGCTGCAATGTCTTACCTACCACAGAAGCAAGGGCCTCCTGCTAGCACTAAAGCAGTATTTTACTTTTTATGCATGTGAGAACAACGAGGCTGGGCTCTCAGTTTCACAGGGGTGCTCACAAGACTGAAATCTCAGAGATTTATATTTCACTCTTGGAAATTTAAAAAATAAGTAAATAAATCAATATATGCAGCAAACACTTACCTTCTCCACATCATCTGCCTCAGTTCCTGTGTACTGCAGAACTTCACTGGTCTCACTGCAAAGAGGAAAACAATTGAATTCTACTGATGCAACTGCTCACTCTTTCCCTTCCTCCCTGTTCCAAAATGAAGGGGAATTGAAGTTAAAAGGCAGAAAGAGAAGCATTACCACTTTTTAGAATTCTTAAGAGTTCTTGCAATGGAATTCCAAGTAGACCTGTAAGTTGTTTCTTTCCTGGTGGAAAACTGTTTTTAAGGGCCCTTTAGAACCTACGTAGCTTCAGTTAAAAAAGATTAAAAGAAATCCCACCTATGAATTTGTTTCAACCAGCCTAAGCCAAAACTTCCATAGACCTTCCATTTTATAAGTATACTAATATTTGTGGGTAATTTTTAAGAGAACACATCATTGTTTACTAAACCTGAACTCACTGAGGCAGGCAGTAGGATCTGTAAGTATAAAAACATTTAAAACAGGTTAATAGATTCCTGGTTATAAGATTGTTTTCAAATTTACACAGCAAACCTTCAAAGAAAAGTCACTTGCAGAGTAGGGCCATGACATTTTTCACTACTGCATACACACAGCCATCCTCAGTAACAGTTGCTCTCAAACCTGCTCTAGCTGCCCTGGAGGACTATTCCTTTAGATAAGGAAAGCTCCTGAGAAAATAAAATTGAAGCCTAATGTGCATGATATACCAAACAATGCACAAAGCTGAAGAGCACGGAGAAGAATCTGCTTATTATTTTGTTTAGCACAACCACTTCTGAGTTTATTCAGGATTAAGGCTGGCATCTAAGTTGTTCTAAGTAGTCATATTATCAAAATAACTTATACCTCTACATTAAAACTAGTCAAAATAACTTCAGGAAAAAAAACTCATTTACAGAATGTCTTTTATTCCTATAAAGCCTCAAGCTCTTACAGTCAGCCCTTCAACTGGTTGCTCCAGTTGGTGTTCCTAGTATGCGAACTACTTAGAGTTTGCTTTCAACTTAAGAATAAAGCAGAAATCTTCACACGACTCTTCAGCCACAGGAAGCAAATAAATGGCCTCTTCTCAAAGAGTGCTGCTGTGACAGTGTGGCACATACTCACATCTTCAGTAATAACTGCTGGCAATCGAAGGGAGAGGTCAGAGCTCACCAGTCTTCTGCTGGCAATTTCATTAACAACACAAATCAAATCACTTGATACTCTGCAGATTTCATTAAGGTGCTCACTGGAAGCAGTACTGGATATGAAGGAGCATTAGCAATCTTAAAAGCTTTGGTCTCAGAAAAGAAAAACAAAACAAAACCAAAAGCTGCCTCTTCAAAATCACAAGGTAGTACATGCTGCAGCACCAGGCTCACAATCACTATCAAAAGAAACATTAAAAAGACATTCATAAATATGTCAGGCTAGAAGGGAAACACCAATTTTAAGTCAGCCTAAAACCCTCTATAAAACACATCACTTCAAGCACCATCAAGTTGCTCCAATTAAATGGAATAAGATAACAGGAATTTTAGTAAACCATTTTCCTGCTTTATTTCAGGAAAGCAAGAGAAAAAGAAAATATAAGCTTGAACATGGAGGAGTTCATTCAACAGTCTATAGAAACTTTTTAGTCTGTCTGAACCAGGCTTTAGTCATCCTCAAGATGCCTAGAGACTAACAGTCAGACATAAGTACAGTTCACTGTATCACTCACTCTAAGCCAGCAAACAAACAGTTAAAGACAGCTGAAGTTCCTATATATTTATCCCAACATACAAGGAATCACTGAGGTCTGGAGATGTGCAAAGCTGAACTTTCACACATTCACAGCTCCCCCACTCCAAGGGGACAGGGATGTCCTTCAGATGCAAGCAAAAAGATTGATCTGACAAGCTATTGTAAGCCCATCTGCTGATGAGGATGCCAACCAGAGTGTGTTTGCTTAACCAGTGTACTGACCATGTACAGACAAAGGGGAAAGAGTTGAAATCACAGCAGGACTAGGTCTAGGATTTAGCCTCACTAAACAGCATGTTATATTTCTGGGGCTCAATCTGATCCAAAGAACAAGCAGCATTTTTCTCCTCACCAGTACATTAAAACAGTTCTGCCCTCAGGGGGATGCCAGTTCCAAGGCTTCCCACCCTCCCTCTCCACTCTTAGACCCTGTTTCTTTCTGGGAGCCATGTGCTGGCCACTAACCCATGAAGAAAGCACTGGGAAGCATCTGACCATATATCACACCAACAACTTCTGCCCTGTATGAATGACAAGCTCAATATGAAGTTATTCAGTTCAATTGCTGACAGTGCAATTACACTGATTTACCCTGGGAAACGGAGCAAGAAAGCAAGGGGAAATACGCAGGCTACAATATACCTGAAGATCTACTTTGACTTGGTCAGCTCCATGCACACATTGAATCTTGCACAAATAGAGATCATTTTGATGTAAAGCAGGCCTGGCTCTGTGACCTTTTCAGAGTTTCGCTCCCATAAAGCTCTTTGTTTATGAGGGACTAAGACTGCTTACATTCACATACTTTTAGATTTCTAAAACAGTTTGATTTTTGACAGACCTCTTCTGTAAGAATTGGGACAGCTGGCAAACTATAATAGTCTATCCATTTCAAGTTTACAGTGCACACATTCTTGCTTCCCAGCTAGACAAAGCCAGTGGAGCCTAGAGAAGAGCACATAAGTCTCCCAGAGCAGGCAGCAGTGCAGTCCAACAGCATCAACAAATCCATCACATTATTTTCAAATGTAGAAGGCTGTGAGGTATATATGCCTTATGAGGTGCAGAAACAGAAGCAGAAGCAAGTATCATAGAATCA
>VWZO01005344.1:29535-45087 GCA_013396975.1 Bucco capensis | reverse complement strand
CTGTATTGATAGTGGGGATTGTTCCGACCCAGGTGCAGCATCCTGCACTTGGTCTTGTTGAAGCTTGTGAGGTTCACCTGGGCCCAGCTCTCCAGCTTGTCCAAGTCCTTCTGGATGACATCCCACCCCTCCAACTTATCAACAGCACCCCAGAGCTTGGTGTCATCTGCAACCTTGCTGATGGTGCACTCAATGCTGCTGTTGATATCGTTTATAAAAATATTAAACAGTGCAGGCCCCAGCACAGAGCCCTGAGGGACACCACTTCTCACTGATCTCCAGCTGGACTTCGAGCCATTGACCACTACCCTCTGGATGCGACCAGCCAACCAGTTCCTTATCCACTGAACAAGAACAACAAACTCTTTACTTGAAAACCTCTTTCTCCTCTCACTCTCTGAAACTACCAATAAACTAGTCAAAACTACAACAAATGAAAGGTGGTTTTGGGAGAGAAAAATCCCAAACTTTCTAGAAAAGACCTGAGAAAAGCTTTTATTGCATCACACACTCTTCAAGTCATGCAAACACACTGCTATAGCTACAGCATTCTGGACATCACTCCAAGAAAGCACTCCAGTCACTGTTGCAAGCTAATAAATAGAAAGAGAAGCAGAAGTGTCCACACCAATCATATAAAGAAAACTGTCAGAAAAAGACACAGAACTTGTTTTTGCAAAGCAAACAGACCAGATTCCTGGGTTTGCTCCTGAAGTGCTCTTTTAACTACGAAAAATCTTATGCTTCCCTCTATCTGACTCCATGACAGAAGCTGCAATGGCCCAAGACAGCAGGATGAAAAAGCATACTGCAGATTAGGGCTCATTAGCTGTGCAATATATTAGGCAGGCAAATTAATAAAATCCAATTAATTTACTACTGTACAACATTTCATCCACTCTGAATCTGTTAGAGAGTCAAAAGCCCATTGCTTTAATACACCTCACACCTAGAAAGACTTGTTTTAATCTTCTTGTGGTCTCAGACACCACAGGCAACTACACAAGTATATGGAGTTATGCCATGGATGTAATACTCCATCATATTGTATATAATACTATTTGATATAATACTGACATAATATTGTACCACATAGCACAAAGGATTTCTGCCATTACATAGTTTCATTTGCTTATATTGGCAGAGCTTTTAGGATGTGTATGCACTTTTACTCAGATTTAGACAAAACAGTTTGGTTTGCTAACCTGATCTCTGGTAAGAAGGTTTTCTTGTAAGCATCCTCAATGTTCTGGAGATACAAAGGAGACACCTTTTTCTCATATGGCTAAAAATAAACAGAAAACAATCTTGAGAAATGAGTTTTCTTTCTTTTCCCACCAGCATAGATTCCAGTCTATGCAGAAGACAATGTTATACCATCTGTCAAGAGCTCACTTTTGTACTAGCAGCTAAATGCCCAGTGAACCACAAACACAATAATGAAAATATGAAGAATTAAGACATTTGGAGTGTTCAGAATTTCTTACAAAGCACTAAATATCCAGAGTACCCCAAGGAACATGTCAGTCTGCATTAATCATTGCTTTACCATGTACTATTATGTCCACTGTTTTAATAATCAGCTATAAGTAAGATTCTTGTGATACACTACCTTATCTAGAATGAGGGAAAAGCAGGTTCAATAGAAGAATAGAAAAGCAAAACAAACTTTATTGCAATTTATTTCAGTTTGTTACAGCAATCACCTCATTTTTCCTGAGCTCATATAAACAAAAAGTACCATACATCAGTCTTAAAAAGTGTAGCTTTCCAAGGACTGAATAATCCCAGCTATTTACATATTCAAGTCACATATAATCATCTAGAAAAAAGGGAGACTAGAAGATTGTCCTTGTCTGCCTTTTCAATGACAGTGCCAACATGTATCCATTTCTCCAGTCTCAGACAAGTGCAACCACCCACTCCAAAAATCTTTCTTTGTGATTTCATGGCTATTATACCTGCTGTTAAACTATTCACCACCAGCTGCATCTGCCACACACTGGACTTTAATGTTACATGGGCAAAATGCCATGAATTTCTCTGATCTACTGTGTTCCCTCCAGCTCAATTCTAAAATTAAGTTACATTTCCTGCCTAAAATGTTCATCCAAGATGCCCATTATGTTGGAGGGATGAGTGTCTCTGCTAGTGGGGCCTGCTGGAGGGCTTTGCTTTTCCAGTGCCCTGCAAGAACAGCATACTGAATACTGATTAAGCACTCCATCCTCCAAGGAGGCAGAATTCCCCAAAATACCAGCACCACTGTTCAGCAGTGCCACTGCCCCAAGAAAGTTACAAATTACAGCAGTAATTTCTGCCAGAAGGTCTCAAAAATGCCACTGATCTTTACGTTCACAAAGGCAAAGAACTTGCAGGTTCCCACGATACATTAAAAAGCTTCCAATTCTGTCACTGAAGTCACTAAAATAAAAAAGTTGTGGTTTTCCTATACAACAGGATCTTGTTCATTAAAACAGAGGCACATTCAATCATGGCCTAAACTGCTGGAGGGCAAAAGGGGAAAGTCACTCAAGCAGTAGACTATGAAACTCAGGCCACAAAGACCACAAAGCAGCAAGGGCAGCCTTCCATTTATGGCTCTGAAGTCACTTCCCTTCAGCAGTCAGCAGTCTCACTCTCAAAAGAGCAGAAAACTGCAAAACAACACTGCTAGCTCACCCTGGCACAATGAATGTCAAGAGCAAGTGAATGTTACAGCACTTCTCATTATAGAAATGACAGCAACTCAAAACAAAGTTGGGTTGGCTTTTTTGGGAGATCCACACAATCATCACCGACACAGTTCTTAAACCTAAGAGGACAGGAAATTTTTATGAAGCAGAATTTTCCATCAAATCCCACAAAAATCACACATAATAGACATAGGTAGTAACATAACACAGGTAGTAACAGTGGCAAAAAAGGATTACCTCTCCTCCCTCTTGAATCCTCCTCTGCACCTCTGGAACAGGTACATCTATATAGATGACCAAGTGAGGTGGCAGGAATTCACAAATGCTGATCTCTTTGATCTCCTTGTAGTGATCAAGACCTGTATAAAAACAAACCCCAGCACATCAGAGAGCTAAAGGTAGCCCAGAGGAACAAATACACAAGTTCCAAATGAGAACAAGTGCAACAGGAACAGCATTAAAATTATAACCTGTCAGGTAGTGAATCTGCAATCCTTTGAGTGGTTTTTCCTGTATTTGCTAAACACATTCCACATGCAAATAAATCAAAACCCGTACCTTTGTATTTGGAGTCTCCTCTTCTTGGCTGGTATAGCAAGTTTAGCGTAGGCTTCCCTCAAACAGGTTTGAGGAAATTTTCAGAATAAACAATCTTTCAGAAACACTTTCACCTTCCCATACAGAAAAATGTATCTGACAGGAGTTGGTCTGTTCTGTGCAGTTGGGTTCTTCTACCACATCAATCAATAACCTAAAGCATTTTGGGGTTGATGGTGACGAGGAAGCAGTGCAGGTTCAGAGGATGCATCTATTCAACATGTAAGTGGCACGAATAGCACCAGGTCCATTTAACCTAACTCAAGTGCAAGCTTCACTTAGTAAGACTCACTGTCTTAGCCAGAAGTGCAGTGCCAGGCTTTCAAATTCAAATAGTTTGTGAAAAATGTAAAGCCTACTGTGCTTANTTCGTTCGTGAAGCCTAGCCATACATACATAGCAGTCTCTGGCTGACAGGACAAGCAATACACAGAATACATACTCTTTAACACATAAGCAGAACCAAAGCCTTGAAGAAAAACTGGCAGCCTCATAGCTTGAGGTTGGTCCTTGATGCACGGAAAAGCAAGGTGTGAAGCACCTTATGAACAACTCTGAACATTTAAAGGAGTCCATCTTCCAAGCAGGCAGTTTTGTTTCTTCTTTAAAAACTAAACTACCACACTTCTGGCTAAGATTATAGCAAAAAAAACTTCCTTTTGCTTGCAAGTAACTTACATCGCTTGTGGATATAGCCTTCTTTAAACATTGCATCCAGAAACACAAAGTCACTGTAGGGTGAGCGTTCCATCACCACACCTTGTCCTGCAATCAAAAGTAGGTCCCAGTCAGCAAGGCTTGAAGAGACTGCTGGCAGCAACCTTTCAAACTAAACACAGTACTGCTCTTAGTCAATTTTCTGAACACCTCCCTAAAAATTTTGAAGAGGGGAGGTTTTTGGCTTGATCAAACATACTGAATATGTAATGCTGAACATACTTGTCACACCCATATATTCTCCTACTATGCCCATCACTACCATAGCTAAGTAGTACTATATCTAAGGAGTATATATACATAGGTATCTGAAACTTCCTGACATTCACAGCTTTCCATCTTTCTTTGGAAAACACTTATTAAAGCACAAGCAATAGGTAAATTAGTGTTGGTATAGGAGGTCTTTTCTCACCAGAAAACATTCAAATTACAGCAATGCCACCACAAAGCAGTATTTAATAATCAAAAAGATTGAACAAAAGACAGCATCAGGAACTAAGTTGAGGGAGAGTTTTTAGAAGGTTACACAACACGTGGCTGTCTTAGTATGTTTAAAATGTCTTTTTAGAAATAATCATCAGGGTTTGCCAAATTAAAACAAATGAAATTTCTAACTGGTACATATTTCATTTGCTGGAAGTGATATAAGATACTGTTCTAACAGAAAATGTGCAAGGCATATTTTGTAAATGGGCTGTTAACCTGTACTCGCTAAGGGGGAAAAATACAAAATAGCTTAACAATATAAAAGCCTTTCCTTTTAAAATGTAGATACTAGTAAAGCACTTCAAAACAACTTACTCACAACTCTTTAGAAATTAAATGCATTTACTATGAAATCTAACCTGTACTCAGCAGATGCTCCAATGCATTAGCATACTGTAAAACACGGTTACCAAAGAGCCAAGCCTGCATTCGGTAAGAGTGTCCATCAGAGCATTTGGGATCATTGTAAAACCTCTCCAAGTTACAGAAACCATTAAATTTCTCAGGTAGTAGTGTTCCATCTCCTGTGATTCTGTCTATGTAATGGATGTCTGCTTCTGGGAAATATTTCATTCCTAAAAAAATAAATCCATAATAGAACACAAATTAAAATAGTTTTGTTAATTTACAGTAAAACTTCTATTCAGCTTGCTTCAGCATATAGCTGTACTTTAAAAAACTCTTGTAAACAGCACAAAATCCTTTGGTCAATCACATCACAGGGCAGACAAACTCTAACTTGAAGTACTGACACCTTTCACCTCTCCAGTGAGAGCTGAGCTATCAATCTAAGCAGAACCTTTTTGCCATCAGTCCTCTAAGCACCTTGATGCTCTGCATACACCCATGCAGAAGATCCTACCTCTCAATGTACTCTGTGATGCTACGAAACCCAGGAGCTCAGTGAGCAAACTGACTGCATTAGAACTGAAATTTCATTTAAAACAAATCATGCCTACGTAAGTATCCCACAGATCTGACAAGTGCCCTACTAACATTTCAGAACTCACCAACATTTTATCCTCTCCTAATCTACAAGCCCTCTACATGAGCTGAGGCACTGCACAAGTAATAATTTTATTTGGTGAACTAACTTTCTTTACACAAGAATCACAATTACACTGTTAAAATCTATTTGCTATTAGACAAATAGTTAAAGTAAGATGTACCTAGTTTTTCTGCTATTTGTTGTGCAAGCTTGCCCTTCCCAGAAGACAAGTTTCCCTCCACTGTAAAGATTTTGCTGTATTGAGTGAACTTTTTTGTAGTTCTTTCTCCCAATAAATAAGCCAGCCAACCATACTGCAAATTCTGCTCATGGCTGATATGGATTCTTGCCTGAAAGAAAACACAACAAAATTAGCATATTTTACTTTTCTTAGCTGAACCAGGCATGCTCAAAGGGTAGCTTCTTCATACCTTCTGCACATGGCAGGAGGAAAGAAATGCATACATCTAATACAAGGAATTTTCATACAGTAAACACTGCCATTTCAGCTTAGCAACTGAAGCAGTACTTGGGCTAAGAGCGGTTTATGAAATGCACAGCTGAGAAGACAAAAAACACAAAATGATTTTCAGTGCATTTAAAGCTTGAAGCCAGGCTGCTCTGCCAGAAATAACCAAAACTTCTCAGACTCACTGAAGGCCTCAGATACATGATGTGTCCTGCATTCCCAAGGCAGATCCTAAAGCAGGCTTTTACTTGCATTTTTGTTTGGTTGTTGTGGGATAGATATTAACACTATACTCTTTTCCTGCCTTTCAGGGCTCTCTCCCCATCTCTTGGAGAGTTACAGCTTCATTTCTGTACAACACGGTTCCTGGTCAAAAGTGTAATGAAATACCCACCTGGTCTGTAAAACTGAAGGCAGTGCCTTATTGAAAAACCACCTAGAAAGTGGTGAAAACTGAATAAGCCATATTTTAAGCAATGCAGTTACCTCACACACATGGAATTTTATTTTTATACAATATTCTTCTGCTTGCACCACCAAAGTTCACACTCGCAAGCTTAAAGTCACTGACTATAACACTTCGGTCTCGGGTATTTACTTGTGTCTCTACCTTAAAGCTCGCCTCCTCTCAGAAGCCTCTGCATTCGCCCACTGGGAATGACCTCTTCTAACGGGCAGGCCAGCCCAGCTACCCCCGCCCCAGGGCCATCTCCAATGCTCCCCGAAACGCTGCCCCACCGAGCACAGAAACGCTGCTGGGAGCGAAAAGAGGCCGGATCAGGGGCCCAGACCCGCTCCACAACGGGCGGAGAGATGGTGCTACCAGCACAGTCCCCCGCCAAATAACCGGGCAGGCCCACGGCTGCCAGCACCGCAGGGAGGCCGAAGCTGCCCGGACACCTCAAGGTGAGCCCGCCCGGCTACGTTTAGAGGCGGCCGCCGCAGCCCGGCAAATCGCGGCTGGGCACAGAGACCTCCCCTTCCTCGACTTCGCTCACCGCTGGCACAGCGACGCTCCCCAGGCGGTTCCGAGCGACGGCGGCCGCGGCCGGGCTCAGCTTAGCCACCCAGAAGGCCATGACAGAACCGAGGGGACGCGACTGCGACAGAAGAGGCAGGCGCAGAAAGATGACGCCACGAGGAAGCTGTTGAAGCCCGCGTGGGACAACCTTGAGGACGCGAATGGCTCCGCCCTCAGCCCTCGGCAGCGGCCCCGCGTCGGTTCCGCGGGGGCAGGCAGGCAGCAGGCATGTAGGTAGGTAGCAGGCAAGCAGGCTGCAGGCAGGCTGGCAAGTCATTTCCTTGGCAAATGTTATCTTGGGCAAGTCCTGAAAGGAAAACCGGTGGTGGGACAATGATGCCACTGAACTGATGTCACTGTTGGCTCCTCAGGCATTGACTCCTCAGCCAAACTAGACAGGAGGTCTCGTGCCAAAGCCCCTCATGCTGTGCCTGCCCACTGGATCTGTGAGTGAAGAAGAGTGAGATGTCCAGGGCTTGAGCTTTGGGGATGCAGCTGCTTGGTTCTTCTGCCATGATAGGATGCAACTGGACGCCAGCCATGCTGTGTCTGTTTTCCATCAGCTGTCATGTCAGATCATGCAATCAGATATGGAGAATGCAGGCCATGTGCCCCCTGGCCTCCTCGCTGGGGGCAAAAGACATCAAAGGCAGCCACTGCCCCATTGTCCAAGTGCCCTCCCTCTCACCTGAGGGCACGACAGCCACTCCCTATTCCTGACTCGAAGAGTACCCAGCTGTTAGAACAAAGGCCCCAGTGTCTGGCTGTTTTCACCACTCAAGATTTGCAAAAGCAAAGAGGTGGAAATCAAAATCTACCTCCTTCTCCAGTTGTATGGGAGCCCATGAGCTGAGACAGCTTCCACTTCCCCATCTAAAGCAACTCCTGCCATATGCTTTTGGCCTTTGATTTGAGTTGTGTTTGCTAGACATTGCTAGCTGGGGACAGCATGACACCTTCCATACTGGCAGCTCTGAGTGATCCCATCCTCATCTGCATTTTTACCTGTCTTGCTGTTCTCCTTGGAGAAGAGGATGGTGAAGACCCACCAACTCCACATGCATTTGTCACTCTTTGTGATGCCACCAGCTGCTTCCAGCCTGGGTCTACTTGGCCATCACGGACAGAAGAATCCCATCTTTTACTCTCTGCAGAGAGAAGAGCATCTGCCTGATGCTTCTCACTGTTGCTCTCTGCTTGTGGTAGAGTTCCCTGGGCCTCCTTCAGCATGGTTCAGAGTGGACTGCATTGGTGGCCTCCAGAAACAAAAGATGGACTGGGAATGGGGGCCACAATGAGGTGGCAAAGAGAGAACATGAGGACATGGGGGATAACTCAACATGTGTTTCTGCAGTTAAGATGTGCCCAGCCTATTTGCACAAACCCTGCAGGAGGCACTGAGAGCAGTGAAGGACAAGCTCCTCATGCACACACCAGAGCTGGCCAGCTGCAGCTTGGACTAACTCTAGCACTACTGCCTGCAGCTGGGACTGGGAGTGCTGGAGGAGAGAGGATGCCTGGAAAGCATCCTGGAAAGCACCCTGAGCAGACTTGGTGGTGGTGAACCTTGCTGCTGCTCTTGGCAGTTTTTCTGATCCTTGCCACAAGATGGGGCTGGGTAATGATGAAGGAAAGCTGCTTTCTCCCTGCTCATCACCATTGCTTGTCCCACAGAGTCGTATTATGAGCACCAACAAGTCCCCATCGGGTCCACTTTTTCTTCCTTTTCTTTTGTTTGTTTGTTTGTTTGTTTTGTGTTTGTTTGGTTTTTTTTGCTCCATGATTGCCAACAGGAATGCTGGAGAAACCACTCTGCTTCAGGAAGCTTTCAGAGCAGATTTGCTTTGCATCTGAGACGATCCATCTGCTCACCAAGCCTGACCTCCTACGTTGGTCAAGAAGCAGAAAACTGCAGAGAAACCTCTGAATGAACCAGAGACTCTGGCTTTCTAACACTTAGCTCTTGAACATGCTTTGAGGTCTTGGAAATGTCTTGTTGAAACAAATGGAGGAGAAGAAGAAGGATCAAGGAGATGTCAGAATGGGAAGAGATGGCTGTGCCCCATACCAAGTGTCTCCATTGTACTTAAGACCGTGGTCCCTGGGCTAAAGTTTCTTTCATTCGCTGGAAAAGAAACTCCTCCAGAAAAGGGAGCAAGTCTGGCATCACCTGTGGGTGAGCAGTGAAGCTCCTTGCTGGTGCTACTGGGGAGATGGCCACAATTCCAGCCCTGTCCTAAGTGGCAGCATCTGGCAGAGGCTATGGGGCTATGTCCCATCAGCATGGACCCTGTCTGTGCTAGGGTCCCCTTTGGCTCCTTGCTCATCATCTTTTTGCCTCCACCATGTGCCCTGGCCCTCAGGTGCTGCAGGGTCTTGGCTCTGTTCCTCCCCTGGATCTTGCCCCCCTTCACTCCCACAAACTCTGCCTGTGACTCTGGAAATAAGTTTTTCCTCATATTTAAATGGAACCTCTTGTGTTCCAGTTTGTGCCTGCTGCCTCTTGTCATGTTTCTGGGCACCTCTGAAAAGAGTCTGACCCCATCCTCTTGACCCCTGCCCTTTAGATACTGATAAGATTCCCTCTGACTCTTCTGCAGGCTAAACAGCCCCAGGTCTCTTAGCCTTTCCTCATCAGAGAGATACTCCAGTTTCCTCATCATCTTTGTAGCCTCCTGCTGAACTCTCTCTAGTAGTTCCTTGCTCCATCTCTGACACGAAGTCTACCCTCAGTTGGTGGAAAGAGGTAAATCAGGTGTTATTTCCCCAGGGGAAAGCTGGTAGTAGTAGATGTAGGAGAGCAGTGTAGAGCTGCTTTGGAAAAGTGCTGAGGTTTGTAGAAGCCAGGGAGAAGTCCAGAAGGAGAGCACTGGGTGCAAAGAGAGACTGGAGGGCTTTGGCTGAACAACAGACCATTTATGTGTTTCCCAAATCTGGGGGTGTCCCAGAGGCTATGGAAACTGCCTTCTTATGGCCCCGCTTGCCACTGAAACACCTGAGAGCTTGGCAGCCCACAGTGCTGGCAGCTGGGATGTCTTCATAGCATGGGCTATGAAGCTGGAAGGGACCTTAAAGTTCATGTAGTTCCTACCCCCCTGCCATGGGCAGGGACACCTTCCACTAAACCAGATTGCTCAAAGCCACTTCCAACCTGACCTTCAACACTTCCAGGGATGGGGCACCCAAAACATCTCTGGACAACCTGTTCCAGTGACTCACTACCCTGCTCTCACAGCTTCCCTTCCCCACTAGATTGAGGCACTGGAGAACAATTCCCAGCACTGAGCTGGATCTCTGCCTGCCTTATTTAAAAGCACAGCTGAATTACTGGGTCTGCATGTACGGTCCAGGAAGGTCATAAACAAATGTATTAACATACTTCCCATCAAACTGACATCAGCTTTGCTGACCTGGAACATTTTTTATACCATTAGCTGCTTCTGCTGAGCCCCTTGGCAAGGAGTAATCATATTTCATTTCAAGAATCTATCCTTGGAATTTGCAAACAGCTTAAACCTACAACCCATGAAGGATGTGTATGGGCCTGGCTTTCTATCCTTAACAGCTCTATCTGCAACATTCTGTGAGTCTTTCCAGTGAGAGGGCAGGAAAAACTCAGCAGTGGAGGCTGAAAGGATAACCTGAATCTCAAGGATCATCTGTCCATGCTCCTCTGTACCCACACAAGAATGAGACAGCTACTCTCACAGAACCAAGAGGTCAAGCTGGCTACTCAGCTTTTTGACACCAGTGTCCTAAATGGGGTGTGACTGGTGAGGAGGTTGTGTTTGGTGATGACTATTCATCCTAGGCAGAGTGTCAAAGGGGTTTTACAGGATGGAGCAGTAAAATAGGAGGTCCTGTTCAGTGTACATACCTGTAAAAGTTATGCAGGTGGGAATATGCTCTCCCACATGCACGCATAACGCACAGGACTCTGAGTTGAACCTTACTGCTCAGGGGTGGCATCTTGTCCCTGAAGGTGTCTGCTCAGCAAGGAACAGAACAAGTAAAGTGGTGAGGAAAGGTGGAGAGAAGAAAAGAAAGGACATCATCAAACTCTAGTATGAACCCACAGTTTTCTCATTATCTTTATTGTCTCAGAAAGTATGTGGTGGAAGAGAAGGGCAAACAAGGACAAAGATCCAAGTGACCACACGAGAGGTAGAAGCCAGACTTTAAAATCAGATCAGATGAGATGGGGCTCTGTGCAGTAATGGTTGGGTTGTACAGATTGTTGCCAAACAGTGCCAAATGTTGACATAGATTCAAGGAAACCCTGGAAGAGCATTGCCAGTTAGAAACCACATCCATCTGAGGAAGTCTCCTGGGCAGAAGATAGTTGGAGGCCATGGAAGCCCTCAGGGGAAATATCAAATTTGCTTGTCCCATTCTTAAGTCTTCTTCAACAGACTTACCTCCCACCATACCACCCCTCTGTGCAGTAGCACATAGCTGCCTGCACCACCAATGCAGCCATGAAAGCGCATGGTTGTCCACCATGCTTTCCTCCCACTGGAACACAAACAGGCTTGCTTTTTAAGGCAAATAATTTAGGAAAAAACAACCAACCAACAAATCACGGTTAGATGGGATGTCTCTGTGCCTCTTTTAGCAGTATGTCCTTTGTGTTCCTGGCTTCCTGCCCATAGGCATGGTGTTTCCTGGTGTTTGGTGGCTCCCTGGGGATGGTGGCCCATGGACACAGTGTTTCCCAGGATTTGGTGGCCACTTGGGGATGGCAGCCCTCAGACGCGGCATTTTACCGGATTTGGTGGCTCCCTGATGTCAGTGCCCCTCAGGGAACGGTGGTCCCTGCCTACAGTGGCTGCCATCCCCTGTGCCAAGCAGCTCTCGGACATCGCGATCCAGGACCTGAGAGTTCTGATAACTCTGAATAATTTTCTTCATCCTCCTCGGTCCCGTGGGCCCGTCCCATTTCCCCGGTAGGGTAGTGCGGGGGCCGGGGCTCCTTAAACCCCGCCCTCGGGCGCGGCCACTCGCTCGCCCACCGTGGGCCGCGACCTGCACTGCCGCCCGGGGCTTCGGGGGCTCCTGCCAGCGGGATGTACGCCGGGAGGAAGAGGAAGAAGCCGGTGCCGAAGAGGGGAGTGAAGCGGAGAACGCCTGGGGGCGGTAGCTCAGCAGCTGCCGGAACGGTGGGGAGACCTGGGGCAGAGGTTTGGGACTGGGCAAGGTGGCAGAAAACTGGTCTGTGAGAGGACAACTGGTTATGGTGAGCTGCATGAAGCTGCTCTGATGTGAGCATTGAAGCAGCAGAAGAGATAGGGAGGCAGCATGCTTGGGCTACTCTGTTTTAATTAGAGTTAATTGGAGGTAGTGCTTTGTAGGGTCTGGCATGCTGGTGAACATTAAAATCATAGAATCATAAGCTGGTTTGGATTGGAACGATCATATGGTTTCAAACCCCTACCATGGCAGGGACACCTTCCAGGTGACCAGGTTGCTCAAAGCCCCATCCAATCTGACCTTGGAACATTTCCAGAGATGGGGCAACTGGAGCTTCACTGGACAACTTGTTCCAGTGTCTCACCACCCTCACTATGACAAACTTACAGTATTTAATCTAAATCTACCCAAAAAATCCCAATGGCAATTGTCCTGCTTCCCCAGTGTTCCTATGAGGAAGCTCATTAGAGAGTTTGAGATGCTCAGCTCTCCTCATGTTTGAGTTGCAGGCTGGCTGATATTTTAGTGCCTGTGTAAATCAAAGATACAGTAGCTACTATTTACCAAAAATATCTCTATTCCTTACTAAGTAATTAGCATGCTGCTCAATAGCTGTTGCATAATGCCCCTATGACATGGCAATGGATTTTTCTGGCTTTGGGACCCCTGTGCCTCCCTCAATACCAGCTCTGAAGTCACACCAGCCTTTTTACCTCAGGTTACCATGTGTGTAGGAAATAAAGGTGTATATATATTTCTGGGAGGCTGTGGGAGGAGACATGAACTGAGCCCAAGCCTGTGATGAAGGAAGGAACATAAACATTACAAATACATGGCGAGATGTAAAGCTGAGTCCAAGTCTCAGATGAAGGAGGAAGCATCAATATTGTAAATCTCTGGTAAGAAAATGAGCCAAACTCTCTCTTGGGGGTTTATTAGGGAGTCTTAACAGAGTGTGGAAATGCAAAGAGTGGTTGCTGTTCCTCAACCCTTCTTCCTGCTTACCTTGGAACAGTGATTCCAGCCCCATCATGGTGCTGGGGTGGCCAAACTGGGGGTTTGTGCTGGATTTGTGTGGCTTACAGTGAGGAAGGAGGTGTCCCTTTGGAGCAGAAGAGACCTCGATCCCTGGTACTGCAGGACCAACCCTGGGAATTAGAAGAGATTCTTTTCCCCTGTGAATGGGCAGATATTGCAGCAGGGTCCTGCTGGGAGAGGTCAGGCAGAGCAGGACTGGGGCAAATGCGATGTGCAGCAGGTGGGGAGGGCCCTCCTAGCCTGGGTTAGGGGGTTCTCAGGTCCCTTTACAGCTTGCTCAGAGTTTTTTGCTTGTTAAAAAATATTAATAAAAATTAGGAGACAACAGGATCAGCTCAGGCAACCTCAGATTTTGTTAGTATCACTCAGTACTTGCCACCTTGCAGAAATTATAAACTTCCTGCTGAGTTCCCTGTTGAAAGAGCACCTGGGAAAACAAAAAACTGCAGCAGCAGCACAACCTTTGCCCCACTGCAAGAAGAGCTTTACTTGCAGCTCTGCTCTGTCCCCTTTATGTGGGGGTCATTGACTTTTTTCAGTAGCTTCACCATTAACTCCTTGGCACAGCTACCCTGAGCTTTACACTGCATCCGTTTCATTAGACTGTGCTGCATTAGGGCTCCTGCAAACAGAGTGAGGGCTTAGACCTCTTTAAAATGCCTTTTCCTCACTTGTTGCTGTTGAGCTGCTTCATTGAACTCCCAGGTTGTGCTTGGGAGTCAGCCTTACACAGTACCTGGGGCCAGCAGAGACTGTCAGAGACAGTCCTAAGGGGAGGGAATTTAAATAGATTTTAAACATTTAGACAAAGCTTCACTGTTTCCATGAGCAAGGGGGAAACATCCTTTTCTGCAATGCTCACCTGGGCATATTCTGTGGTGTATAATAAAATGGTTGTGTTCAAGTCACAGAATCACAGATTCAAGCATGATAGGGGTTTGAAGGAACGTCAGGAGATCGTTCAGTCCAACCCCCCTGCTAAAGCACACTCACCTAGAGCAGGTTGCCCAGGATCATGTCCAGGCAGATTTTGAATCTCTGCAGAGAAGCAGACTCCATCACCTCCCTGGGCAGCCTGTTCCAGTGCTCTGTCACCCTCAAAGGAAAGCTTTTCCTCATGTTCAGATGGGACCTCCTGTGTTCCAGTTTGTGCCTGTTGCATCTTGTCCTGTCACTAGGCACTACTGGAAAGTCTGGCACTATCTTCTTGACCTTCACCCTTTAGATATTGATAAGCATTGAAAAGATCCTGTCTCAGTCTTCTGCAGGTTAAACAGCCCCTGGTCTCTCATCCTTTCCTCATCAGAGAGATACTCCAGTCCCCTCATCATCTTTGTAGCCCTCCATTGGACTCTCTCCAGTAGTTCCTTGTCTCTCTTGAAGTGGGGAGTCCAGACCTGAACACAGTACTCCAGGGGTGACCTTACTAGGGCAGAGTAGAAGGGGAAAAGAACCTCCATCGACCTGCTTGCCATAATCTTCTTAGTGCCCCCCAGGAGACCACTGGCCTTCTTGGACATGAGGGCACATGGCTGCTTTGTGGAGAACTTATCAACGTCATTGCCTTTCCCATGGTAAGCACATGCGATGAGAGTTGGCAGTTCTCCTGGTGCTGCCTGCAGGCTTGCGTGGAGCTCTTGGGAACTGCATAACTGCCTGGCAGAAAGTGAACACTGAGCACCTGGAAGCTGTTTTGCTGTGGCATCCCTAAGGATGGAGAGCTGTGAAGCCTCTGGCCCTGGGAGTTCCCAAACATGGCATGCAGCATTTGTCCATAGAAACAGGCTGTCAAAAGAACAACCTGACATCACCAGAGGCATTTTCTTCTTTGCCATCCCTCCTCTCAATGGTGACTGTGAAGCATCCTGCATGCTGCAGCTGGGGACATGCAGGAACAGATGTTGGGGTGCCCTCCTTTAGCCTTATAGTGCTTTGCTACTGGCTGTGTCACCACATTTGTCTCGGAGCAATTCCAGTGCTTGGCCAAACTATCCAAGACACCCCATTCCACCTCTGCACTTTGCCCCCTCCCACACAGAGCAGCATTCCTTGCTCACGTTCAGGCTCGTTTTCTCTGCTTTCTGGCTATCTGTGGGCTAGATTTGGATAATGAGTGGACAGAGGACTTTTCTTTAAAGGACATCTGAGGAAACTCAGAATAATTTTCTTCACCTCTCTTTTCTTTTTTTTTTTTTTTAAATCAGAGACATAGTCAAAGGAAACTATTTCATTTTTTTCTTCCTGATGAGTGACTGTGATTTCAGAACTGTTTAAGCCACTGGCTAATGGAGTACAGAAAAGAATCATAGAATCAAAGAATGGTTTGGGTTGGAAGGGACCTCTGGAGGTC
>VWZO01005344.1:1366-29488 GCA_013396975.1 Bucco capensis | reverse complement strand
GTCCACCAGCACCCCAAGTCCTTTTCTGCAGGGCTGCTCTCCATCATCTCATTCCCCAGCCTGTATTGATAGTGGGGATTGTTCCGACCCAGGTGCAGCATCCTGCACTTGGTCTTGTTGAAGCTTGTGAGGTTCACCTGGGCCCAGCTCTCCAGCTTGTCCAAGTCCTTCTGGATGACATCCCACCCCTCCAACTTATCAACAGCACCCCATAGCTTGGTGTCATCTGCAAACTTGCTGATGGTGCACTCAGTGCTGCTGTCCATATCATTTTTAAAAATATTAAACAGTCCAGGCCCCAATACAGAGCCCTGAGGGTCACCACTTCTCACTGATCTCCAGTTGTACTTCGAGCCATTGACCACTACCCTCTGGATGTGACCAGCCAACCAGTTCCTTATCCACTGAACAGTCCACCCATCAAATCCATAGCTCTCTAACGTAGCCAGTAGAATGTTGTGGGGAACTGTGTCAAAGGCCTTGCAGAAGTCCAGATAGATCACATCCACAGGTTGTCCCTTGTCCACCGAGGTAGTCACAGTATCATAGAAAGCCACTAGGTTTCTCAGACAGGATCTACCCTTAGTGAAGCCACGCTGACTGTCTCTCTTCCCCTCCCTCTCCTCCATGTGCCTTATCAGACCTTCTAGCATTGGTGCTAGTGTGTTTTACCCACACTTGTATGGACAAGTTTAGTAACAAGTTGTACCCAGCCTCTCTGAGAAGCAAAGTATGTTCCTCCTGATGCTTATGTTACAAAACAACATGATTGAGTTTTTCTGGAGAAATGCTACTGTTTTCCACTCATGCTTAGAAGACCCCTTGGTAGCTCTCTGCAATTAAACTCAACAGGCCCTTCACTGTATCTCATTTAATGCTGATTTCCTCCCTTGTCACACATGAGCAGTCCTGCCAGATGAGATTTGAGAGCAGCAGTAGAAGGCAGAGCTGAAATTGCTGCTAAATGCTGGCAGATTGTGTTATTTGAAGCTACTTTATGCAGCAAGGATGCCTGCAGAGAGGGAGGTTGTGGTTAGACGAATTACATCAAAACAATATCAATTGCATGTTAGAGGATGCAGTCAAACCAAACACAGAGGGGAGGGTCTGAAGGTTTTTTCTTCAAGCTAGAAAATTCAAATCTGCATTAAAAACCAAAGGAGACAATGTGACATCCAAGACTCATTAAAGTTATTGACTAACCTCTTACTGCTGTGGCTGCAACTTCAGTTTTAGTGTGTGAAATAACTGCAGCTGATAGAGATGGGTCCTCACATCAGATTAAGACAGACCTTACTCCTTCTGCAGACTGAGGGTTGGTCCCAGAGCCTAAGTTCTACATCAGATGTTGTTTAGGTTGGAAATGCCCATCTGAAAGGATTAAAAATCAGAACATTGGAGAAGTCTACTTCTTTTTAAAAAGAGGTTGTTTTTGTAAGGGCTATGCCCTAAACCACCCTATGTACTATGTCTTTGTTCACGTCCTGTTATTAACTTTCACATGTGCTCCTCTTTGTAATATTTGTAATTAAAGCAATAGAGTCAGGCTCTGAGCAGTCAGAGGAAACTTAAAAGAAGCTAATTGAAATAAAATAAATATATAAAATAAATTCAAATAAAAAATACTTTTAGACCTTCCTGCTTTCCATTCTTGCTCTTTATTAGCATTTTCATTACCAGGGCTGGGTGAGTGCTGCTCAGTCCTGCTGATGTGAATCTTCTGAGCAACTCAAAGTAGCACTTTCATGGTGAAGGCCTGGTGTGAGCATATGGAGCGTGGCTAGGGAGAAAACTGCTAGATGGGAATGGTATGGGATGAGGAAGAAGAGGAAAAACAGCAGACACAGCAGACTGTGAGTGGAAAAGTCTAACCAGACCTCCAAACGATGCTCTGATGTCTTGTAGGTACCTGCCCTCGGTATCCCTTTCTCTGCCAGGGCTCAGTGGTGGGAGCAAGGATAGAGGGAAGACTATAATATTCAGCTGACATGGCTCAGCCAGGCCACACATTGAAGTGCCTATCTGAGGATCACCATTTTTGGGTGCTGCATACCCAGTTCTAGTCCTCTTCAGTCAGTTATGGGTGCGTGGTGTCACAGAAAAGCAACATCCTCGGGAAAGTGAGCCCACCTAGTTGAGTGTTAGAAACTAAGTTGCAGGGATAGAGAGCAAGCAAGTAAGTAATTTGGGAGAGGTTGTGGTCATGCTGTGAGCAGAGGACCCTGCCCCCATCACGTTTAGAGGGGACATCTGGGAGAGAAATGGGTGAAGGGCAGCAGCTCGGGTGCCTGCCCAGCAGCTGAGACTGCCTGCAAAGTTTCTCCATCATTAGCAGCCATACAACCCCTCCTTTATGTCCAAAAATCCTCCTGTGTACTGCTCCCACAAGCCTGTGGTGAAGAAGGAAGCAATAGGTAAAATACTGTGTTTTTGCTGAGCAGCAACATTTCCTTCATCTGACTGGAGCCATGGTTTAGAACTAAATTAAATAGAAAATCCCCAGGATCTGTGGGCTGCTGTCTCTGCTGGGCAAATGGGGGTAGGAGGTGTTGAACAGGGCATCTTAGCTTGTTGAGGTTGGCAGGTTAAACAAGGCTGCTTCTAAGGCCCTTGTTTGTTTTGACATCTCGTTAGTTCATGTTTGTCCCCTTTCTTCCTTGGAAGGGTCTCATACGTTGGTGGCTTACTGCTGTGCTTGCCACCCTGGCCCTGCTGGGCTCAGCTGTAGTGGGTCTATTATACTTCTCTAATGAGCATTTCTATGACATTGAGGATGATGCCTCAGAGCCAGAGACCCCAGTTCATTTTTGTGGGATGGAGGATTGAGCTGATATGCCTGGAAAATCCAGCTCCTCATGTTTGCCCATCTGCAGCTCTGCCACTACAGAGACCCCGGTACAGGGTAGCAACCACAGCTAGAGTACACTTGTGGCTGGGTATCACTGCTAGTTTCCTTCTGCTCTTGGCACTAGGGGCTTTTGGGTGTGTTTTCCTCCATGTGCATGTGGCTCCTTCTTCCTACTCACAGGCCACAGTGGCAATTGCCCTCTGGATTTTCAGCAGTCATTGCAGTTTCTGAGATAGTTACTGCTGGTGAAAATGCTTGTGCTGGGGCTCCACGGTTTCTCTGCAGACCTTGGGTTTGAGGAACAGGGGTCCTTTGTACAGATTACACATCACCTAATGTGATACTGCCTTCATGAGCAAGAAAAATACTGAAAAGAGGAGGCCAGCCAAACTACCCTGGATGCACAGATCTACTGGCCATCCTCTTACTCAAGCCATAGACCAGGGAAGTTTTACCCTGATGTGCTTATGCTGTACCCTGCTGAGGAGTCTCTCCTTGGCACAGGAGTTGTGCATGATTTGGCTCCTACTCCTGGAGCTGTAGTTCACGCATGGGACCACAATCGTGAGATGTCTCCGGCAGAGCTGGTTTCTCAGGTGGGAACCAGAGCATCTCCCTCTTGCTCCTCCAACTCCCATCCCTGGGACAGTCTTGGAGCATCACAACAGCATGTTGCCTTTGCAAAGGACTTGAGTGTGACTGGTAGACCACCTAGTGTGGCTGTGAGTGTGATGGATCCTCATCCTTGCCGTGGAGATGCTGACTGGATGCTGGCCTGACCTCTCTTGTGGTGTTAGTTGTTCCCTGAGCACCTCTGGCACATCTTCAGAGCTGCTGGCTGCTGAAGGGTCTGCTGAGCCTGTGCCATTGCCAGCTGACTGGCTGAGTCAGAAAAGCTGTGACCCAGGTGGTCCTTCAAGAGGCAGGACCCCAAGGGACATGACAGGGGTGCAAAGAGGCACCTTCCCATAGAAGGAAAACGGCTTTTACTGGATGCCTTTGCACAAGAGGGGTGATTGTTGCATGCACAGCCTTAGATGTGCTTAGGATCTCGTTGGGCTCCTCAGTGGCAAGACTGGACTGAGAGTGAGCCTTGTTTAGTGTCTCTTCTTCCACTGGTTGATTTTTGGTGGGCAAACCTGTGAAATAGAATTCACTCCCTGCCTATCTGTGAGATGTAAGGTAGGTAGCTGGGAAGAAAGACAGCCTAATGCAGTGATGGCAAGATGTGGTGGTTTGGGAATGTGACAAGTCTTTCTGTCCAAGGTGGTGCTGGCATAGCATTAACCTGCATTGCTTGCTTCATTGACCTTCCAAAAAAGGCAGTGGTCAGCCCTCCTTACTGGTGTGGCCAGACTCTGCAACAGCCAGCATGTGTCTGAGCTAAAAGGCAAAGTAGGGGTGCAGAGCCTGACTGTGCATTAGTCACTGCATGCCTATAAGTCACCATGCTCCTGTGCCTGCCAGTAGGGCACAAACTGTGGGCTGCAGTGCAAATAAAACCTGAAAAGCTGCCAGGGGTTCTCATAACTTCCTTACAAAAGCAGTTGCCTAAGTGCTACAGAGCAGTGCTTGAAGGTGACTTCTGGAGCTGAAGAAGGTGTGGACTGTTGTGTAGGCATGGTCTGGAGGGGAAGTAGGGCATATTGGCAGGGATGTGTTTCATCTCCAGTGCCTTGGGCTCAGAGAGATGAATGATGGACCCTAGTGAAGGCAGAACACGTGGAGAGCAGGAAGCAATCAGCATCTTTCTTTACCTAGATGCGTCTACCACATCTTCTCCCCCTTAGACTAAATAAACTTGGCTCACGTAGCTTTTGCCACATGCCTGGTCAGTCCCTTGGGGCTCTCCCAGTGCCCTCTCCAGCCGGGGATGCTGGTCCCCAGGAGGAGACCCCTATGCCAAGCTCTCCAGCTGAGATGTCTGCCTCCAAGCAGGAGTGGTACTCAGTGGATGCATTTACCATGTGCTTCACAGTGTGAGAGCTGCTTTGGAAAAGCAATCATCATTGCATGGATTCACATTCAGTGGCAGCCTTGTCCCTTCCTTGGTGACCTGTTCTGTCAGGCCAATTACTCCCATTTGGCCACTTCATCTTTGATTTACACCTCCCCCTTGCTTTGCCTGTGTCTACCCTGAAGATCATCTTGTTTGACTTCAGAGCATCCCACCGATTCATCAACGTTGACATTGGTCCAGGCCCTGCCTGATGAAGACCCATGTCATCTGCAAGTCACAGCAGCCTGTTCATGGTGTATCACATCAGACATTTTGGGGGGAGATGGTGAAAGCCTTCCTCCTGTGCTTCCTGGTTCACTTCTGCTGTCATCTGCTTTCTGCTTTGTGCAGGCTTCTCTCCTGCACCAGGAGAGCATGGTATAGCCTAGCAAGCACCCCTGTCCTCTGCTGCCTCTACCTCTCTCCATCAGCACCCTAAGCCCATGGCATTGTCTCCAGACAGCTTTAATTGGTGACATATTGATAAAGAGTTCCTCTTTTCAGGCATTTCTGTTGAGTCCAGGCACCTGCGGAGCCAAAGTAACCAGTGTGGCAGAGAGGCAGATGCCAGCAGGTGACTCTAGATGTATGCCTGCCTGGCCTATGCCACATGTACTGCTGGAGATAGTTCTTGGAAGCAACTAGCATGTACCAAAAAACCTATCTGAGGCTCTGCCTTGTTTGCTTCCCACCAGCAGTCTCAGACATTCCCTGTCCCTGCACTGGTGCAGTTAAGAAAGTTAGATCCAAGATCTCCATCTATAATATGTGCAGGGGACTGCTCATGGTCCTGGAAAACCCACTCCAGCTGATCATGCTTGAGCAGGAGTTGGACCTAGGAGATCTTGCCAGGTCCCTTCCTGCCTCTGCTGTTCTCTGTGCAACTCTTGCAATGCTCTGCTGCAGGGCAGCTGGCAGCAGGTTTCAGCATTGAATAAGCTTTTTTCAGTTCATCTCATTGTTTGCTGTTACCATGGGCCAGAGCTCCAGGGCTATGAACCTGAATTTAACTGAATCAGTGAAAGGAATCAAGCTTAAATCTCTCCTTCAGACCCTCCCCTGCAGGACCTTGTGGGCATGTTTGCAGCAGCAGCAGGTTGGAGAGACTGGTGTGCACTTTCGGGCTGCCAGCACTCCCCTTAGCATTTCTGTACTCCTTGGAAGAACACTGGGTGACTTCTAATAACTTTAGAATCTGTGGATTTGAAATAGCCTGTTTTACTTGGATGATGTCAGGCTGCTCTTCTTGGCATGATGCCTTTGTTAAACAGCTGAGGCAAAAGCTGGTGCTGACTTGACAGGGTTTCGGATCAGGTCCAAGAGGAAAAGAGTTGTACATGACTTGGTGTTGCTGGAAGAGCTGGAAGCTTCTGGTTTCTTGAAGCCAGGCACCTCTGGCATCTATGCAAGGAAACATGCTTGCCATGGATGAGGTGTCATCTCCAACCCCATGAAAGCAGAACTAACTCCAGAATGTTTTACGATGAACTTTTTTTTCAGTAACAAAACTATAGCAGAGGCAAGGTATCCTGTGCAACCTGCTCTAGGTTATCCTGCTCTAGTTCCCACTGTTTTCATCTTCCTCTGAGCTGGATCCACGTGCTTTGGGTTGTATTGGGGTGGGAAGGAGGAAGAGGCTCTTGACTTGCCCATTCTGCTCTGATTTCTTGCCTTCTTGCTTGCAGCCACAGCTATGGATGTTGGTGTCTGCATGCTGGATCAGCCCAGAGCACAAGGAGGGAATGCAGACAGACCTGTGTTGAGAGGGAGCTGTTTCCTGAAGGGGAACTGCTGCTCCAGATATTGTGCTGTCTTTTGGTTTCTTGAGGTCTTCCCTTGGCTCCTGTTATTTGCCAGCACGATGGCTAGTCCCTGTCTGATGAACTGTGCAGCAGCTATGGAGCATGTGGTCCCAACTGCGGAGCAAGAGGAGACTCTGCCTTGCCAGGAGCTGCTTCACTGTGATTGCTGCATTCTCCAAGCTTTGGACCAAGACACTGATCTTGCAGACAAAGCATAAGCTAGACTTCACTCCTATGGCCTGTGATTCCTGTATGGCATCTCTCACCTTCCCCATGGCAAAATCTCTGGTGCTGAACAGAAAACCAGAGCCCATGGGAGCAGGGCACTTCTGACCCAGCTCCCATGGCAAGGGGACCAGTGCTTTTCTCCATCTGCTCTCAGTAACATGGGGAACAGATTAACTGGATGGCAGTGCTTCTAGGCTGCTATGTCTTGGCCCAGAAAACCCAGCACCCAGGTGGGTTTGTGGAGGAGGGGATACAGCTCAGCCCAGTATGGAGAGTTGCACCACCCAAAGTGGGAGGTTTGGCTTGTTGCCTGGGGTGCTGGACAGGGGTCATATATGGCCAGTGGGGTGCAACTGGAGGATCCATCCCTGGTGGCACTGGGTTTCTGCACCATTTCCAGGGGCAAGGTTGTCCTGGGGTACACAGAAACAGAGCTGTGCAGGAGAGGGTCCGGGTACCAGTTTATGCATGCAGCTGACATGATGCACTGTGCAGAGAACCATGTGAGAAGTAAGCCCTGGGGGAGGAAAGTGGCATTGGCTGTGGGGGACCATCGGGGTGGGTGCATTTGTGGGTATCCTCATGGCTCCCTGGCACCAGTTCAGCTCTGGCTGTGTCAGTCCCATTGCACCTTGGTGGGCTATCTGTCCAGGGTCTGGAGCAGGTGTGAAAGGCTCTCCCTTCATGGGTGATAGCTACTTAGGGAGCTGGCAGAGGGACAGCACCACATGTGGCATCATGTGCTGGCTGTGTCCTGCATCTTCTGCCCACATAGCACAGGTATTGATGCTCAACCTTGTGGCATCTTGCATGTACCATGTGTCTGCCCTCTGAAGTTACCACATCCGTGCTGCCTCTCTCCTTGCCCCAGTGATGAAGATAGGAGAGAGTGGGCTGACAGTTTTCCAGCTGCTGACCAAGAAGCATGGCTGGGTGTGGGTGCAGGCCAACACCTGGCTGGTGTACAAAGCAGGCAAGCCTGAATGCATCATTGCCCGGTAGCAAGCCCTGTCGTGAGGATCACTCCATCTCTACCTTCCTCCACCTGCTCTCAGCAGGGATGGCTGTGGGGCTGCTCAAGGCACATGGTGGCAATGAGTGTGAAGGAAAGAGTGATTGGGTTGCACAGTCAGCACTTGGCAGCATGTACGCTCCTGTACCATCCTGTAGGATGAGCTTTGGATATGCAGCCCTTCCCTGAGCCATGCAGACTTCCCCATGGGCTCCCCAGAGCCCCAGTCCTCCACCAACAGCATTGTAGCTCAGCCCAATCCAGCACTCTTTTCTTTAAAAAAGCCAGAGACAGGCTGTGAGCTCCTGTCTTACTGTTGGGCGGATGGGTTTGCCTGGTTCAGAGTTGGTGCTTACGCTGTTTCTATCCCTTCTTCCCTCCACTCTCAAGGAATGAAGAAGGGGAGGAACACCTGCAGAAGAGAAACCTGCAGCTGCCTTTTAGCTTTGCCGCAGGGGAAGCAGTCTTGTATGGGAATGACCTTCCCAAGGTTCTGGATTGCTTCCATGCTAAGGAGGACTTGCAGGCACAAGCAAACTCCAACTCGAGGCAGTGCTCAGTAGACCCCAACTCTCTTCTTGGGGCCATGATGAAGCAGGGTGCATCCATATACATCTCCCAAGCTGATAATGTGCCTCAGTTCTCCTTGCCAGATCCCATTGTTGAGCCCAATAGACTGAGCCAGAATGAGGAAGTCAGTGATGCCAAACAGGACAGTGACTCCCTCCTGGTTGTTATCAAAACCCTCTTTGAGAAGAGTAAGGTGGATGGATACATGTTGCAGACTCTCCAGACCCTTAACATGGACAATGCAGAGCTGGATTGGTGTGAGGAGGCTCTGCTCAGCTTGGGTGCAGAGAAGGAGCTGCCAGCTCAGGAGGTTGGCAAGAGGCCAGGCACAGAGGTGACATCCTATGTGGAGCAGATGTTCCTCACGGAGGATGCTGAGAAGAGCATGGACTTCCCACACTGCAGTGACTCACCTTGTGATGAGGAAAACAGTGCTGTGGCTTGTTTCCAGCACTGCTGGGCAACTAATGCAGCCTTTCACGCCCCACTGCAGCCCCAGGCACCTGGTGCACAAGGCCAAGATGCTGTGATCTCTCTAGTCTCCATTATGTCTGAGGTCAGCTCTGCTCAATCAGAACAGCAGTTCCTGTTTAACCCTTCTGGGTTGGTGGGGGAACTGTTCTGCATGTCCCAGTCTCCAGCAGCAAATCCTCTGTTTGCCAGTTTCAGCTGGAAAACCCAGGACAAGTGCTTCAAGCAGAAGTTACTACCTCTGCTCCTGTAGATAACACTATTTCACATGATCAGAGCCAGCCTGGGTACAAACTGGTGAGCTCAAGCTGTCCACCTCTGTGGCACTCAAACACACTAGTGACTCAGTGGCACAATGTTCCAATCGAGGCAAACCCATCTAATGCTTTAAGTCAGAGCATTTCTCCTGGAGGTTGCCCATTGGAGGCTTGGATGACCATAGCTCCAAATCAGCTTGGAACAGCAGGAACACACTTGGAGTCACAGACTCTGCTTGCAGAATGTCCTGACAGCTCCTGAGAAGACAAGGGGCTGTGGTTACTGCCCTCCCAACCAGCTCCTTGCCCTGCACAGGGCTTGCATGAGTCCTTGTTGACTGGAGCTGGGGGCCTGCATGATGAGGAGGCTGCTCTCCCTACACAAGCACCAGCACCCTTAGGAGTCAGCCAGCTGTCAGGGGATGGTGGCTTCCCCACACAGCCCCAGATAGCCCATCTAGAGCCCAGTTTTTCCTGGGAAGGGGAGCAGGTGGTGCCCCAAGAGGACAAGTGGTTTGTGCAGCACCAGCCATGGCTCCTGCAAGCTGGGGCAGCTCCTTGGAGATGTGATGGGGCAGGTCTGGTGCCACGCAGTGAACTCCTGCTGGAGTCCAGTCTGAGTCTCAGCACCCACTGGACAGACCACATTGTGCTGACTGAGTGCCAGTATGAAAATAGCCTTTTTAGACATGAGAGCAACTTTCTGAGGGATGCCTCTAAAAGATCCCTTCCCCAGCACATGGGTGCTTTGCCTTGCCCCAGCGAGAGCCACCCTAGAGCATCATATTCCTCACCAGGCTGAGTTTCAAAGTGCTTAGCAGCTCTCCCTGTGAAGGTGGATACAGGAGTGCTGCCCTCCTCAGAGCAGGGCCCTGGCTTTCCGTCAGCATCCTTCACGGGCAGGGAGCCACTCTGCACCTGCGAGTTCCAGCTCAAGGTGAGGTGTGAGGGCTACAGGACCTGAAGGATGCATCAGCTTGCAAGGATCAATCAAAGGCTGATGCCAGGGGACACAGGCACAGCATCGTTTGTGGGCAGCCTGTTTGTAAGCCTCACTGTGAACTAGCCACGTTTTTAAAGGCCACCAGCAGTGATGAGTGCTGGCTGTGCACACCTGTGAGTGGTGTCCCATGCTTACTGGTTGCTCAGGATTTTGTCTTCCAGTGCCTGAAATAAGGTGCTCCAGCAGAGCTTTTGAACAGCCTAGGATGAAGTGAGTTTGTGGATTTTCAGTTTTTTGTTTGGTTGGTTGGTTTTTTTCCATGAGAAGTATTTCAGGGAGATGCAGCCATGCTAGTGAGGAGGTTTATCACACTCTTGTTCAACATGGCAAGCCAGGTTGGCCAAAAAGCTCGGAGTGGTTGGGGATCTCCACATCCTCCCCCTGTTACACCCATCACCCTAAGCATCTCATTTGCCTCTCGCACCAGTATTAAGCATGTACTGTTTGCCAAGCCAGCAAAATCAGCTAATCGGTGCTAGCTGAGCAGCAAGCCTGTGTTTGTCCTGGTGTGGGGTGGCTTCATCTCCCTGGGTATGTTCCCTTGTGCCCTGCCCTGCCTTGCTTTGCCGTGCCAGGGCTCCCAGGGCTGCTCCTAGGGCAAGATGGGACTTGGGAAGTGTTGAGCTCCCAGCTACAATGCTGGAAACATGCCAAACCCCTCTGAAGTGGCCTGGAGGGACACCTAGGATGGGGCAAGGAGCTGACTGGCCATGATATGGAGCCTTACAAATTAGTGGACTCAAAAAGCAGCAGGATGGACTCTGCTTACCAGCCTTTGTGGTCCTGACACCCTAAGATAATGTGAAACAGTGCTGGGGTGTCCCAAGGGGTCCTAGTCCGTCCTGCCAGAGGTGCACAGAGGGAGGCAATACTCCATCAGGCTTTGGCCTAGAGACAGACCCTGGTGCTCTGTTGTGTGTGTCTTATCTCTTTATATTCACATACACAACATATAATGTCTGTTTCCGTGGCAGAGTCTCATTTTACGCCTTGTGATTTCTTTGTATTGCTGTTGGCAGATGCTGAGGAGCAAAAGATGTCCTGAAACTCACCCCTCTGTATTTGGTTACATATTAAAAGATGATTTGCTTTGTATAGTGGTGATGGTTTGTTTTGACCTGGAACAGTGTCTCTCCATTTCCCTCCTGACTGAGCAAGTATTCGAAAAAGCCTCCTTTTGGCTTAGCCCCAAGCCTCATTTCTCTGGGCTGAAGGAGAAGGATAGTCCTGGTTCACCCCTGCCTCCTGCACCTAGGGCTGAGATCACAGCTGGGAAAGGGCTGTGCTTTGCCTTGTGCAGAGCAATTTTGGGGAGGAATGCAGACATACGGACACTCTCCAGTGTTAAAGGCAGTGAAAACCCAGATTCTTGTCCTGTGCATTTGTGCTCTGACCATGCTCAGTGCCTGGCACTGCTGCTGCTGGTGACTCAGGAGCATTTTGGAAGGATAGAGCTAGGGGGACTGCAGCTGGAGGATGCTCAGCTCTACCCGCTCCCCCCACACACCTCTTTGTGAGTGTGCAGCTGTTTGCGCCCAGCCCAGGGTGGATATGTGACACACTTAATCTTACTGTCCCCAACCACTATAGGCATGCACATCAGTAGAGGTGCAACAGCAACCCCTCATTGTGTGCCCTGATCACCGTGCTGAGGTGCAGCTCACAAGCACAGTTAACACATGGGGGGTGGGCATCACTGCCACACACACTTGTGCAATGATACAGACTCACTCATGCACAGACACACATCCTCACAGTGGGACACATGCTGACATGCATACAGTCACACTGACAGTCATCCTACCATGCCAACATTGCTGCAGTGACACAAATCCTGGAGCATGCCCAAAGAAGGGCAACGAAGTTGGTGAAGGGTCTAGAGCACAAGTCTTATGAGGAGCAGCTGAGGGAACTGGGGTCATTTAGCCCAGAGAAAAGGAGGATGGGGGGAGACTATCTTACTCTCTCCAGCTCTCTGAGAGGAGGTTGTGGTAAGGTGGAGGTCAATCTATTCTCCCAGGTGACTAGTGACAGAAGAGGAAACGGCCTCATGTTAAATCAGGGGAGGTTTCAACTGGATATTAGGAAAAATTTCTTCCCTGAGAGGGTTGTCAAACCCTGGCACCGGCTGCCCAGGGAAGTGGTGGAGTCACTATCCCTGGAGCTATTTCAAAGACCTGTAGATGAGGTTTAGGGGTGACTTGGCAGTGCTGGATTAACAGTTGGACTCCATCATCTTAGAAGTCTTTTCCGACCTAAATGATTCTATTATTCTAAATGCCCATACCTCTCACCCATATGGGTAGTGGGGCTCACTCCCCTATTTATTCCTCTCATCACCTCACTTCCCCTCATCTCCATCCACCTCTCATCACCCCCGCATCCTCCCTCCTACCCCAATCTCCCTTCAGCCCCTCACGTCCCATCCACCTATCATTGCCTACACGTCCCCACCTTTCTCCCATATACCCACCGTTGTCCCCTTTCACTCCTATACAGCTGTCACTGCCTCCATATGCCCCCTTCAATCCCAATCCCCCTTCAGCCTCCCGCATCCCCATTCATCCCTATCCACCCATCATTGCCTCCACATCCTCATTCATCCCCATCCACTCATCATTGCCCCACATCACTCCCACCTCCATGCACCAATCATCCCCCCCACTTCTCCCCGTCACCTCCCAACACCCTTCAGCCCCTTTACCCCCCCATCCATCCCTTACCCCCGCCATCAATCCCCTCACCTCTCACTCCCCTTCCAGACCTCACACCCCTCCAGCCCCTCCTCTCCTGGGGCGGGGGCGGAGGCGGGGTCGGGGTCGTTCCTGTACCGAGTCCAGCTCCGTGTAGGGAGGCTGCAGATTAGGCGACGGTGGTAGGAGTCCGCTGGGGGCTTTCTAGTGTCTGCCCCGGGACGCGCTCGGCTCCGACCTGGCCATGTATGCGGGTCGCAAACGGAGGAAGCCGGTGCCCCGGGCGTGAGTGGGGGGCGAGGGGAAGGGTACTGGGGAGGGAAGGAGGGAGGAACACGTCCAGACCGGGGCCCAGTAACGCGGCTCTGCCCGCAGGGTGCGGCCGAGCCCGGCTGAAGGCGGCAGCTCCAACCCCTCGAAGAGGCACCGGGAGCGGCTGAACCGGGAGCTGGAGCGGCTGGCCGGGTTGCTGCCCTTCCCCGAGGAAGTGGTGGCCGGGCTGGACAAGCTGTCGGTACTGCGCCTCAGCGCCGGCTACCTTCGCGCCAAGAGCTTCTTTAGCGGTAAGGGGCATCCTCGCGGCAGTGTTCTCACTGTTTTTTCCCTAAAAGCGTTCTTTTTTTTTTTTTTCTTCCTAGAAATGCTTCCCACCACCCGCCCCCCCCAGCGTTGTAACACCGGATTTTCTTGCTTGACAGTCTCAAGCCTCAAGGCTTCGGGATGCATCGAAAGCAGAACTCGCACTTAGTTGGAATTAGAGGCATCTGGGCAGATGGAGTTGATTTTGTTTGTGTGTTCCGCTGAAGTAGAAAACTGAGGTTTAGGCTGGAGGGTCTGGGCGTGATCCCGGGTGGAGGCTTTGGCAGGCAGAGCTGCTGGATTGTACACCTAGTGAAAAAGTTTCTCCAGGGAAGTGGCTTTTATTTTTCAGTGTTATAACAGACCGGTGACATAGCATGCTGATAATGAATAATTGTCAGAGATGTGGTTGCAGTTTATTTGGGAACCTTTTAAAATAGACAGTGTTAAAGGCACATCTGCATTCCACTGGGGTCTAACTACTGTAATTAATAGGAGCCCGCAGGAAGGTATTTAGGCAGCCCTGAATTTTCCTAGTGAAATACCAGTGCCTTAAGAACACTGTGTATGACTTTGGAAACACTGTATTTTCTCTCTTTGTCTCCAAATCATTGAATATATTGAATGCCTTTTTTTTTTTTTCCCCCATTTCCTATTAAACCTCCCTTGCAGGATTGGCAGGTGGGTGAAATGAAAAACAAATGGCCTCGGAGAGGAGTTGTTTGCCTTGCAGCATTGGGTCAATGTGTTTGTTTGGCTGTGCTGGCTGTGTTTTCTGTGCTGGTTTTGCCCTGGAAAGGAGCTCTGCTGTATCAGCCTTTGCAATGCTGAATGCTTTGCCCGAAACCCATCATCTGCGATGACGCTCCAAAGCAGAGGAGGACGAGCATGGTGCTGGTGTTTCTGAACCACGCTTGTTCTTGTATGGGGAGGGGGTCCATGGTGCAGGGCAGGTCTCACTCTGTCCCTGAAACAATAATTTAAAACTTGTCACTTAAGTTCTAAAACAGAGGGATGGTAGCAGCAGGTGTAAAATGACTGCTTTTGCTACAGGCATCACACCAGGAGCTGCTTTAGTTCTTCTTTAGTTGTTCTTTCCTGGGGAATACGCCAGGATGCTGCCCCAGCTCAGCTGGGGAACGGTGAGCATGGAATGACCCAAGGGGACATGGTCCTCCTGCTCTGCAAGCATTCAGTGAGCGGTGTCTTTGGCACAGTGGGTTACTTTGGGTTTGCATTGGAAGGAAACAGGAAATCCCATTCTGAGATTCTCTCTTATTTTTTCTGTGATTCCACCTGGTTTGATTGTGTGGGGCCACCTTCCCAACCGCTGAGCACATTGGTGTGTCTGGAGCTATGGGATGGCACCCACCTCTGTCTGGTATCAGGCAGGTCATAGGAATTCAGGTGTGACTTGTCCTTTTAGATGTAAATAGTAATTGCAGACCTAGATGAGTCTCTGCAGCTTTAAAAAATAAAAACTAAAATAAAAAGTCTTTAAAGAGAGCTTTGGGCAAGCCCATCTACAAAATCAAATTATTTGAAGTGACTTCATTCCTTTTGGAATGAATGCTGGAGTGATGTTCTCTCTGATGAGCTGTGCTGGACCTGAGCTGAAGTTCACCTTAGGAAGGCTACTCTTCAAAATACCCTACATATTCCTTCCTCTCCTTTTTTCTTTCTTTTTAGTCATCCACTTGTGTTTGTTTATTTTGCTTTGGTCTGTCAAGGAATAAGATTAGGAGGGGCAACCAGGGTCTGCCTGCTCACTGCTGAGCCAGGGGAGCTTGTGTGCTTTGACTGCAACTTGGCATCCTTGGATACATGGAACAGGATCACAAGGAGGCTATTTTAGCTGCTGAATGCTGACAGGTCCTGTGTGAGATTGGATCAGAAAACGAGTGGTTTGTGGTCGGTTTGTGTTTATTGAGAGCAGCTAGCTCACCCCAGAGCTATCAGAAGGTAGCTCAAAAACAGGCAGTGCAAACCCTCATACTGACCAGGGAGGAAGGAGGAGCTGGCATCTCCCTTGCTCAAGTATCTCTGTGCTTGAGTGCTCCCTGAAAGACAACCAAGAAATGGTGTGTGCTGCCGTGCCTTGTGAGGAGAAATATTTTCACAGTGTGACCTCCTGGAGCAGGTCTCGGGTGGTGCCAATGCTCACTGACAACAATTCACCTAGCAAGTTTATGCCAGCTGCTGTTTCTCCAGCCCCTGTCTTGAATAATTTGTTGAATGTCTCATTCTCCTGCCTATTTAAATTTTAATTATTTTAAATTTCTTTTTGGCATCTTCATTTATGTATAGCTAATGTATGGGGTAGCTTGTATGGGCTTAAGTGATTAAAAAGCAGGTAGGTTCTAGATCTGGTCACTGGTAAAATCTATGGGAGCTTCTCATGTTTTGTTTTGGGCTTGTGGTCATCTTCTGACCACATGGTAAATTCTTCAAAATGCAATGCAGGCTTCACAGCTCTTGTTAAACATATACCTGTGTTTATGTTGGCTGATCTGCACAGGTTGGGGTGCATTGACTGAGCTATGTGGTGGAAGCAAAGCTGCTGTTTTACTGTCAGATGGCCATGATACCATGTGCAAGAAGCATCTGTGCGTGCTTTGATCTGAACAGTGGAGTTCTGAATGTTGGTTTAGGGGAGCTATTGTAAGAGCTGTTTGATTTTTAAAAAGACATGTTTTTCCTTCATGCATGAGGATTTTTGTATTTTATATGGCCTCAAGTGAAACTGTCCCTGCTCCCTTTTTGCCTCTCTGGGGACACAGCTGAAGGCCTGCAGTTAGATGATAGAAATGAGAGGATTTAAGTCTGCTCAATGTTTTGTTGTTTAGTCTTAGTAGTGATTTAGAGATCATCAAACATTCTTTGTTAAGCAGGGTGATTTATCTAAACCTTTCCTGAGGCTGACGTGGAGTACTGAGTTAGGTGTCTTTGCTGTGAAGCCAGGTGGTGTTCTTCTGCAGGTATTTGGAAGGCCAAAAGGCAAGAGAATCTGTGTATGTGTTTGTTTGTGGTCTAGCAAATCTTTCTAGATGAGCAAAGCAGGAAGCAGTTTAGTGCCAGGAGTTTGCCATGTGCATTCAGCATCTCTGGGGAAGGAAAGTTCTGGGCTATGATGGCTTTTGGTCACAGTAACTCTTGGCCATGGCCTCCTCCTGGAAGGAGCACTGCTTTTTTGCCTTGTACAACAATAACAATATAAGACTGTAGAAACAAGTGTTGGGCTGTGAGTTGTGTGGACAGGCATCCTGATGTCGGATGGGAGGTTCACTCTGCTTTTGACTATCTGAAGGACTGTTTAGCCCATAGGACATAAAGCAGAGAAGTGCCTGGGATTGCAGAGTGCCAGCCCCAGGACAGCAGATTTTCCTGTGGCACAGCACAGGGCTGAAGATGATGATGGGAAGCCAGCTGTGCCACCAGCAAGCACATGTCAGTGTGCCAGGTTTGATGTGCAGTGGGGTGGAAGAGGCTTCTCTTGTGGTGGAGCAGCACTGGCTTTGCAGCTCAAAGTGTATACAAATGCTTTCTGTCTGCGGGAACACTGCTTAGCATGACTGGGGAGAACTTCAGTGGGGGAGCAGGGCTGTGAGAAGGCTTGAGATGTTGGAGAGATGTCCCACCAGGGAGTCCAGCCCTGCCCATCCTACATCCCATCTCTCACGGGAGAGAGGGGAAAGTAATTAAGAGGCTCCCATTTTAAATCACCTAAATTGCCTGTTATGGAGTTCTGGTTTAGAACTCTGCTGATGGCAGAATGAGTGAATAACACATCATCTGGTGGAGACAATGATACAGTTTATTGAAATGGTTTAATAAATGGATAAAGCTTAAACACTTGATAAATTTAGCAAAATTAACAGTGGTTATTTGAGGTTCAGCTTGATCGAGAGGTCACTACTACATTACTTGCTATAAACCAAATTTGTTAACATAATTAACTTGTAGCATTAGTGCAAATGTATATATAATGTATATTCACAGTGGCAGTGGTTTGGAGTGGAGCTGGGAGTTTCCATGGAGAAAGGGAATAGGAGGGCTAAGAGTAGCTCCGCTGTTGAGATAGCTTGTTTCAGAATGGACCCCTTTGCTTTCTAAACTCCTTCTAAGAGAGTAGCTTAGGTGCATCTAATTTCAGTCTTAGACCAGCAGATGGTCAGAGCTGAACCTGAGAGGTGTCCTACCTCAGGGGGAGCTACTGAGATGGTCCTGAGAGGATTGACTTTGGTCAGTCTAATTAATCTTGTCAGGTGAGTTTGGCTCTTCTCTGAAGAGTTACAGAAACCTGTTGGCATCTTTCCAAAGAATTTGGGTGTTGTAAAGAAGATGAAGTCCAGGCTCAGAAAGTACCAGGGTTGGAAGATACTAAGCAATTCTGGTACCAACTTCACGGAGTGACCTGAGAAGCAACTCTGCAAAGTGGCTTAAGGAAGAGGGAAAAGTGGCCTAGGAGCCACATGGCCCAGAAAAGGGGATTTCTATACCACCACACCATCCTGCTGAGTAAAGCAGCACTGACTCAAACCTAGCACTGTTAGCCTGGACCAGGAGGACTGAAAGAAGCTGAAATTGGCCTCCAAGTCAAGGGTTCCTATCCAAATGTCACTGTGAATTGACTTAAGGGCTTCTCCTTTCCAATCCAGTCTCTTTTCTTATAGAACAGTTCCCCCAAATGTCTTATTTCTTTGTTCCCCATTGGTGAGACAAGACGGGAAAGCCTGGCAGGTCCTTGTCGTCTTTTCCTTGTTTAAACCTCTGCTCATGCTTCTCTCTTTGAGACCCAAGTGCATTTGGTGATGCAACAGAAAGCTACATGTGGTCAAGGCCTCCTTGTTTTTAAAAATGCAGTTAGGTCCTTTAACAGGATATCTGTCTGTTATTCATTGGGCATGTTCGTGGAGGGTGGTAGATCTGCACCATTCTGGCAAGGCATAAATAATTAATCTACTTAATGAAATTTGTGTCACCAGGGAGCTGGTGGAAGTATTATGAAATGGTAAGTAAAACCATAGTATTCATTATGAATAAGGAAAGGGCAACTCAAGAAGTATTTGCCAGTTGCTAGAAAATGGGCTTTGTGCAGCTCAGCAGTGAGAAACAAACCGATGGTTCAGCAAAGCCAGAGAGGACATAGCTCTGCTGCCTGGTTTCAGCAGATCCCTGCCCACTTCTCTCACCATTTCCATGGTGCTCTTTCTGTCACATTTCAAACCTCTGTATCAGAGTTGCTGCTGGCTACACCTACTGAGTTTTCCTTGTAAGTGGAAGTGGAATAATTTTGCATTGGCTAGGAAGAGCTCAGTTCAAGCTCAGCAAGGAAAAGAACATACCCCAGGATGGAATATACTTTACTGAGTCCATGTTCCTGTTCTTTGCTTCTCAGAATAGTTGGAGACATGTAAGCTTGCTATAAAATGTGGATTAAATGAGGTAGCCGCAATCAGATTTAGCATGCTGATGGCTTCTCCATGCCATCAGAGAAGCCAGAGAGGAGGTTGCAGAGGTTTGCCTGCCTTCACAGCAGCCATTTTGCTTTGAGCTTGTCAATCAAGAAGGCATTTGGGCCAAATTTTGCTCCCTTAATATTATGCTGTTGTTCCCTGCATTGCACACTCCTGCAGAGCCATGGCTGTATCACCTGCCAAGTTCCCACCAGTGGAAAAGAAAGCTCTTGTGCTGGTTTCACTAAAGCACTGCAGAATTTGTGTGTCATGATAGAGGCAGGGAGCTGGGCTCTTCCTTGAATTCTTTTTGGATGGACGTGCTCTCATGGTGGATGTAGCATGTCTTGAAGAATCTCTCCAGCAGTGCCACTGGGAAATGTGAGTCTTTGTTAGCAGAGGAAGACCTGCCAAGCCAAGGGAGGAGGGAGATGGGTGATGGCCAGTATGGGTGACCTGATGCTGCTGCAGTGGGGAAGAGAACTCACCTGCTCCTGTGCTGCTGGCAGATTGTGGCAAGCATTGCCTGCCTCCCTTGACTGTGTGAGTTCATCAGCAAAACTTTTTTCTTATGGTGGGAGAACGCCTTTATTTTTTCAGTTTAAGGGGAAAATATCGTTCTAACTGGGAGAAAACACTTTTCTGTTTAAATTACTTCAGATGATAAATGTAACAAGCTCAGTTTATTCAAAAGAAACCTGAGAGGTTTTTTTCCTAAATTTTCAGGGTTTTTTTTTTTCTTTGCAATAAAGTGCGGGGAAACAATTTTGAAGGGTTATTTAATGTGAGAGTGTGTGTAACAAGCAGCAGAGGTGCAGGTCCATCTGCCCCTGAGCTGCTTGTAGCTGGGGAAGTAGATGGGAAAGGAAGATCTGGAGATACCTCATGGTAAGGTTTATACTCTCATGTTGAGTGGAAGACCTGCTTTTTGTGGAATTGGCACAAATGGCAAAAAAAGAGAGGTGGATAGAAGGCAGTTTAATAAATAAATCAACCGATCTCTCCTTCCCCCAGAGAGTGACTGATAGGCACTGGAGCTTGGAGCCCTATGGCAGAATGCTTGCAGGGAACATGATTACCAAACCTCTTCTATTCTCATTGCTCAAGACCTGCTCAGACAGATGTCCCCACCATCACTTGCAGCTGGGTTCAGTGTTTCTTCACCTCCTTTAAATGTGATGGGGAGACATAACCCCTCACTGCCCTTGAAGAGCCATGAAGCAGTTGGCATTCCTTCTGCTGCTTCTCCTGTATCAGTGCCTGGGTTTAGGACAGAGTTTCCTCATTTTCCTCTTTTACTGTCAGTGGCTGATGCAGAACTCTGCTTTCCCTTGGAGGTTTTGCTGTGTGGAAGGAAGGGGGCTGGGAGATATCCTCTCAAAAATGTTAATACCCTATTGTTGGTGCAGAGATTTCTCAGGTTTGCAAAGCCCTGGCAAGTTCAGAAGTTCACTGGCAACCTGGTAGGTGGTTAGATGTCCCTTCAGTATCACGTGAAACAGCTTCCCAGGCTGGGCACAGCAGTAAACACTGTCCTGGAGATGGAGGGAGGAACCTCACTCCCATTGGCCCCCCCAGCCCTCCTGCTCCTGACAGCACAGGGTCAGGCAATGCAGACCTGAGGAGCAATGTGGGCTCCTATGTATGGATCACCATGGTACAGAAAACATCCTTCTCCTGTAAGGAACGCCAATGCAAACAGGGAGCTCATTCCTCAGAGATGGGGCCAGGCAGAAGGAGATTTTCTTCCTCTCCACTAAAAGGCTTTTTGTGTCAAAACAGCCTGCAGGTTCTGGCAGAAGCTTTTTTTTTTTTTTCCCCTTTGAACAAATAGCAGAAAAAAAATGGACAAGACTTACTGCTTTCAGGTGACCAATTTCCATCTCATCACCTTCCTCCTTCCACAGCTGTCAGCAGCAAAGGTGATGCTGGTGACCGGAGTGAGTGAGCCCAGGGGAAGCCACTTCTCTTGACTTGTTGTTTGTGTTTTTGTTTGGTTTGTTTTATGTTTTATGTTTTTCCTGTCCCCAGTTATGCAGTGAAAATGAAGACTGCACCTTGTCTCCCTGTTCAGCACAGCAAGGGCTGTGTTGGGAATGCCACTTTCCCGGGTACTAAACTCTCCCGTCTCCTGCCTTGCCCTTCCCCAGGGTAGCCGAGTGGGAGGGGAGGATGCCACAGCCAAGAGGGTGCTGCAGCAGCTCTCTGGCTTGTGTCTGCTCTGTCAGACTGATGTGCTGTGACAGTTCTGCTGAATTGCTGACCCGAGGGGCTGCGTGGGGCTATTTATGGACAGACAAAGCTGGGGGACACCAGACAGGAGGCCAGCCTGAGATGTCTGCAGCCAAGAGCGGGTCATCTTTGGGATTCCTTGAGTGGCTTGGATGGAAAACACCCTGTTTGGTGAAGGTCAAGGAAAGACCCTTACAGGGATTCTGATTTATAAGAGAGGAGCCCCTTGGTCACAGTGGTTCGACCCTGTTTGCAGAAGCAGGCTTGGTTTGGTGGCAGGCATCTGCATAGGGGACTTCGGGTCATTATAACTTATGTTTCCTCTGGTACCACATCTTAGGAGCAGCCTAGATGCTGATAGCAAAGCCTATTTTTAGGCAGCAGTTGTGATCAAGTTTTCCTTTTGTAGGGAAGTTCCATTAAATCAGACCTCTTTAGCTGCTCTTCTACCATCCAGGTTTATTTTTATCTTGCATCTCCAGGGCAGCAGTCAGGGAGCTAGCAGAGGAGGACTGAAGACATTTAATAATTCATAGCTCCTACATTTTGCTCCCAGGGATCAGAAAAGCAAGTTGCTGGAAGGGCACTGCCAGAAACCTGCTCCATCCACAGCACAGGACTGTGCTGGGGCATTGCAGGCTGCTCTGCCCAATGGTCTGCCCATGCCCAGGACTTTGTGCAGGCTTGTTGAGCTCCAACCAAGGCAGGGGACCCCAGAGAGTCCTTGGGCAGCCATGCTCACAGCAGGACAATGCTCAGAGTGGGAGAGCAGTCGGGATGCAGTGGTGTGTGTGTCTGCCCCAGTGTGCTTGGAACTGCCCTGCTGTTGTACAAACACATGCTGTAACCTTAATCCCAGGTTATGGGCCCCTCAGTGTTCAAATAGTTCCTGAAATAATTTGTGCAGGCTGAGCCTAAGGGGAATTTCCTTGATCTCCCAGAAGAAGGGGTTTTGCTACCATATCAGGGTTTGTGTTTGGGGGTTTTTTGTTTGTGTTTGTTTTATATTATAACTGGGACATGCTTTGCATTTGGTTATGGAGCAATGTCAGTCTTTAGGAGGGTCCTCTATCTGGCAGCAGAACATTTTTGTCCCCAAAGTCTCAGGTGCTTAACTGTTGTGGCTCTGCAGGCTACAGCATTCTTCCTTGTTCTCACCTACCTGCAAGCCAGTGCTCAGCACATTCCTGCTGAGGATGCAAAGGACTTTGGGATGGAAGGTGAGCCCTGGCAGTGGAAGAGGGAACAGTGTGCCTTTGCTATGTGCTTGACTTCCCAGCAGAGAAATGCTGACTCTGCCGGAGAGGACTCCCCTTTGGAGACCGAACTAGTTCCCTTGCCCTGTGAACACAGATGCTGCTGGGTTCAGCTTCAGCCCTCGTGGTCCTGGAAGGCTCAGAGATGCATGTGGTGTATCCACTTTTCACGGCGGCTGGGAAGCTGCTCACCCACGAGCTTCTGCACAGAGGCACTGAGGTCCTTCATGGGGATGGAGGAGCTGAGTCTCGGCAGCTGCTTTGGCAAAGTATAAGGTGAGCCAAGCGTTACAGAGCCTGGTTTTGTTTATGGGCTGGTGGCTGGTGCCTTGTGCCTTCTGTCTTACTGCACTGTCTCAGCTTGTGGCTTTGCTCCTACTGACGTCTTGATGGGATGTTAAATTACTTCCAGGGTCCACTTGATGCACCTGTTGCATCTGAGCCTGGTGGTAGCTCCTTGACATGTGTAACGCAGGAGCTGGGAAAGGCAAATTTGAAAGAGCTTTTGCTCCGTCCAAGCAGGAGCAAAGGTGCACATTAGGCAGGCTGCAGTGGTAGCTGCTGCTGGTGCCTCACACCTTTTTCCTAAGTACTGGTGGGAGTTGTTGGTTTACGAGTGGCAAAATGCTGTCTTCTGTCCTCATGGTGCTTGCAAGAAGCTTCCCAGCTTTGCAGTCTCCACTGTCTCCTGAACTGGCTTGCCATGCACAGGCTTGTTTGTTGTCTTCCTCTTTAAATGTAATCCACCCTAAAATATCACCAGGAATTGTGCTTTTGGGGAGCACAGTACAAAATTTGCAGACACATCTTTTAACTAAACTGAGTAATGGATTTCCTCAGCCATATTTATTGTGCATCGATCACTATTAGATTTCCTTTAATCTCGGGTGACTGTATCCTGTGTGTGTGTTTTTCTGTGTTGTTTTTCTTCTACTGTGAGCTGTGGCTTGCCTTAATTTGATTGAACAAACCTGCTATGTTGATGAACTGTAATGAGACATCACTGACTGGGCTCTCTGGAGAGATGGCACATTGCTTCTCCTGAAAGAGTGGAGTTTGCTGTCATGCCTTTTGCGTAGGACAGACTTCTGCTGCTGTTGGTCCACTTTCCCTTGCAGAGTCAAGGCATGCATGAGCTGATCCACTCTAGTTCAGCATCAAAAAGAAATGCTGGGGAGCAGTGACTCCCCCAGCAAGAGCAGAGCTGCTGCTGTGCTCTGAGAGCTAGTGGGGGGTGTGTGGTGTGGCGCCAAGGGCTGGCTCTTGCTGTTTGCAAGGAGTAGTTTGAGACATTAGCTCTGCACCCAGATCGTGACTGGGGACCTATATGGTTGCTGTTGATAGATGATAAGAAAGATTTCTGGTTGGTGAGCTCAATAAGTGTGTCCTTTTGTGCTACACTTTGCAGTTAACTCCTGGTAAACAGGACCTTGCAAGTATTCTGCTGATGCCAGTCTGCTTTAAGATCCCTGGCTTTAACTGCTCTGCACTTGTAGGTCATTAAAAACTGGGACAGGGAAGGACTGGAAGAGGTGGGAGAAATCAAAGGTGTTGGAGGGTGGGGAAATATCCTGTTAAAATCAACTCTTCTGAGGGGTGAAGCAGAGGGCCGATGACATCGCAGGTTTCCATGGCACAGCATTGCGCAGCTTTGCAGCCAGGTCCACATTTTGAAAGTTTGTGGTAATGGCTTGCATGTGTTACTGTAGCACTGACGTCCCTTCCATTTGATTTGTGCAGTTGCTCTGAAGAATCACAGTGCCAAGGAAGCAGAGAGGGATGGAGGCTGCTGCAGCAAAGGGCCAGCTCCACACTCAGCAGCAGTACCGGAGGGTGAACTGCTCCTACAGGTTAGTGATCCTCTTTGCCCACTTCTCCCTGGCAGATGCCTTCAAGAGTTTTTCCTTTTCTCCCCTTTCCAGCTCCTTTGAATTTTACCCAAAGGGCAGACTGTTTTGTTATTGATTGCAGGATGTTCTGGTGAAGCAGTGATTTCACGTGGCATAGCTCACAGTGCTTCTGACTCAGCAGAGGTTTAAGACCTCTTCAGGTCCCTAGGGCAGAAATTATGTTACTTCTCCCCTCCTTTTCCCATCCTTCCTGGAGAAAATTGCCATCTATAAATTGTCCATGTGTAAGAAACCCTTCATCTTGGTGGAAGCAGCACTGAATTTCTGATTCAGCAATTCTGCTTCTCTGCCCCTGTGTGTAAATGGGCCATAGGTGTAACATGGGAGCCAAGAAATGCAAGACGTTTTCAGTGTGTTTTTCGCATGGGCGTACTGCTCCTGATTTGGGGATGTTGTCCAAACACTGGTGAAAACAGGGAGGAAAATGTCATGGAAGTATTGACTTATGCTGTGGTCACTTGTGGTTCCTGGCCTGTCACAGAATCATAGAATGTCCTGAGTCAGAAGTGACCCAGAAGGATCATTGAGTCCGGTCTCAATTGGACTGTCTATGCACAAGACAACAAACCCCTAAAAGAAAAAAAAAATCACTTCTCTGGGGAACCTGTTCCAGTACTCCAACACCCTCTGCACAACCCTCTGAGTGAAGAATCTCTTCCTAATATCCAGCCTAAACTACCCTGGCAAGAGCTTCATGCAGTTCCCTCAGGCCCTGTTACTTGTCACCAGAGAGAAGAGATCACCTCCTGCCCCTCCCCTTCCCTTTGTGAGGAAGTTACAACTGTGGTGAGGTTTTCCTTCAGACTCCTTCTTCAGACTGAACAAACTAAGTGACCTCAGCTGTTCCTCATATGGCTTCCCTTCTAGACCCTTCATCACCCTTGTGGCCCTCCTCTGGATGCTCTTCAGCACCTTAATATCATTCTTATATTGTGGTGCCCAAAAATGCACACAATACTCAAGGTGAGGCTGCACCAGTGCAGAGTAGAGTAGGACTATCACCTCCCCTGAACGGCTAACAATGCAGTGCTTGATGGACAATCCAGGATACGGTTGTCCCTTTTGGCTGCCAGGGAACACTGCTGACTCCTGTTCAACTTGCTGTTGACCACAACCCTCGTATCCCTCTCGATGAGGCTGCTTCATGGTTGCTGTGGCCAAGATAGCCACCTATTGTCACTTCACCCATGAGACCATCTCTGTTAACAAGCAACAAATCAAGGAGGGCACCTTTCCTAGTCAGTTCCCTTAGTAGCTGTACCAAGAAGTTATTGTCCAGGTGTTTTAGGAATCTTCTGGACCTATTTGTGCCAGCAGTGTGGTATTCCCAGTTGACATCTGGCAAGTTAAAGTCCCCCATAATGACAAAGGTGACTGATTTAGAGGCATCCCTTAGTTCCTTGAAGAATAATTCATCAGTGTTGTCCTGGCTGGATGACCTGTAGTAGACTCCTGTGATGACAGATGCTTTGTTTGTACCTTGATCCTTACCCAGAGGCTCTCAACCTTGTCATTGCCAGCTGCAAGCTCCAAGCATTCCAGCCCCTCCATTACATGCAGTGCTCCCCCACTGCCTCATCTGCCTTGCCTATCACTCCTGAAGAGCCTGTAACCTTCCATCATGCTACACCAGTCACAGGACTTACACCACCAGATTTTGCTTATGCCAATGACATTGTATCTCTGAGACTGGGCCAAGGCTTCAAGTTGTTCTTGCTTATTCCTCATGCTGTACACATTGATGTAAAAACATTTCAAGTGTGGTTCATTATACTCATCACCTCATGAAGCAGGATGAAGGATCATGTTAGCACATAGCCCTCAGAGTCTGGAGTGCAATCCCATTGCTTGTTGCTGGCAGGCCTGGTACTGTCCCCTAATTTTCAGGCAATGATGCATGACACTGAGTGCATTGATGGGTGCTGATGGTCCATATGCTCAGCTTATATACACAGGATACATGGATGTATCCCAGGAGCTTTGTGAGGCCCCTTTGGTGATGCTGGAGGAAACATTGGTGATGCTGCAGCATGGTTGGACTGAGCCTACTGCTTCCCTGGTTTATTCAGAGAAGCCAGAAGGTGACCTTCTGTCTACAAACAGTGCACACTGAATAGGAAGAGGTCATGCTCTACCAGCGCAAGGTCCTGCAAGGACACAGGTCTTCCCTCCCCGCCTGGCACCCAGGCACAGGCTGCAGCTCTGTCCCCTGCCTGGCTGTCATCCAGAGCAGGGTGAGCATGCTGCTCAGCCCCAGCTCTTATCCAAAAGCTTGCTCAGCAGTAAATGTAATTACTGCCCTGCTTGAGAGCTGGGAAGCCAGGATCTCAGTGACTAGTGAGAAGGACTAAAGCCAGGTTGGTTAATAACCAAAAAACTGAAGGTTTTTGCTGTGGATATAACAAAACTGTGCTCAGCAGGGCTTGCTGGGGTTTATGTCCTGCTCATCAACTCCTCCCAGAGTTCGATGCCATCCTTTTAGAGGTACCAAGCTGGGTTGTTAAAAATGTTTATAGAACTGTTTACTCAATCTCACCTTGGACAGCCTAACTTCCTTTGCTTCATCTCTTTGTCCACCCTGATTCTTCCCTTTCCCTCCTTTAATTTTCTAGCCTTTTTTGATCTGTCCTTTTCCCCCAAGGCTGTTCCCAGCAGCAGTCTCAGCAGAGGAAGGTATCTTGAAAGCGAGGTGAGACACAGAAATCCCTCTAAAGGGATCATCAAGGCCTTAGCAAGGCTGAGATCTGCCTGGATCACCTCTGCTTAGGTGCCCAGCAATGCAGGTACACATTGCTGACTGCTGGGTATTAAATCTGCATGCTGGTCAGTGTAGTTAGGGAAGGACAGAGTCCTGCAAGATCCTGCTTGCTCCTGCAGCCTCTGAAGCTGCTTGAAGGGTTAAAGTGCATTTGGCAGCACTAATTAACCTCTGCAGCAGATTCCAACACATTGAGATCAACCCCAGTAAATAGAGAGAGCATTTGTGCCCAGAATAAAGGGAGGGAGACAGGGGAGAAAAACTGACCTGGACAGTGAAACAGGAGTTGGCAGGAACAATAGCTGGACTTAGCTGAGACTACATGCTAGACCCTAATTAATCCTGATGTCTATACATTACAAAGTGGGGGAGGCAGGCCATGGCTGGTTACTGTGGCTTCCCTGCCTGCAGTCAGGTTAGTGGTACAGGATCTGGACAGACGTAGGGCTTCTGGTGTCCATGCTGCAGGAGAACCTCTGCCTTCTAGAAGGCTCTTGCTTCAAGCTGGCAGGAGTGTCCCCACAGGGACCTGTTGCACTTAGGGAGGGTTGGCCAGGTGATGGCAATGAAAAGCTGTTCAGCTTCTGGGGAGCTAAACCAGTGATATTTTTTTGTGTTTTCCAAGCGCGCTGATAAAAAGAGGATAGTGGATAGCACCCTCGAGCCTGCGCAAGGGATTTTTTTTTAGGTGAGACACAGCATGCGCAGAGCTGGACCCACCCTTTAGTCCTAAGGTTCATCTGCCAGGGCCTAGCAAGCTTGGACGCTGGCAGTGAAGTCCTTAGGATGGAGGTTTTATTAGAGTGTCCTTCTCTTAGATGGAAAGCCTTACAGGACTAAATGAGCTCCATCTGCCCAGGTTTGGAATCAGAGTTGTCCCTCTCCTAGGATGACTGCCAGAAGGCTAATGAGCCCATCCTACGCATACAAGGATTATAGGAACATGGGTATCACTCCCCACACTTTACGGTGGGCAATGAGTTTAATGCTCCCTCTGCTGTTGGCACAGTTATCGCACCAGGCGCCACAGAAGACCCCAAGTGATTTT
>VWZO01005343.1:0-19535 GCA_013396975.1 Bucco capensis | reverse complement strand
TATTTATTATATTATATCATATTATTCTATCATATATAATGTGTTACATCATATCATATATTCTATCTATTATATAATATTCTATTATATTTATTATATTCTAGTCTATTGTACACTATTGTATTTATTCTATTATATATTTATTATATTTTAAATATTTCATGCATTATTATATATTATTCATTATATTATTGTATATTATTTATTATACTGTTTTATGTTATTTATTCTCTACTTTCTTATATTTTTTTCTATATTTTCTTCTTGTAATAAAAACCCAGAACTTCAAGATCAAAAAGTAGATCTGCCAAGCTGTGTTTGGGTTTGATCTCCTTGCTGCTTCTGTTATCAGTAAAAGAAGCGAAGTTGCAGCTTCTCTTTTCAGCTTCCATGAGGAAGTTTTCAAGCACTTCTCTTGCCTTCTGGTCCCTAATTGCTAGCTCAATGGATTCTATTACAGGCCAAGAAGCACAAATAAAACCTAGATATAAAACAAGACATAAATGCAGCCTACCTCCTCTCTATTTCCAATAATTAGCACCTATACTTTGATTTTTGGGCTCCTGTGGGATGTTCTCTTGAACACCCTTTTATGTTTAATTGTGTGGGTTGAATTTTCCTTCTGTATTTAGATTCTTTTCCTTAATTGCCACTGTCTTGCATGACACAAATAGCATTGCAGTGATTTCCACATGAATGTACCCCCTCCAAAATCTAAACAGTTCATTGATTCTAAATGTCCTGGAGTAGTGCAGAGTTCTGAAGAGTTCTTCACTTCTGCTGGAACTGAACAATCTTTTGTTCTGAATGTTCTTGCTTCATTCAGTGCTAATGCAAAGTTGCATCAAACCTTTTTTTCCTTTTCATTTCTTCTACTAAAATACTAATATCCCTTTCCAGTCCATTCCCTTCCCACCCTTTTAGTTCTGTAGAGCTGCAATAACAGCTAATTTCAGGAGAAATATAGAAGAAATAAGTACTGGTGAGATGCAGGCTGGGGGGTTACTAAAGTACAAATATATTTGGCTGTACATAGAATTTGTAGATGAGGAAGAGTTTTTTTCCTCATAATACTAGGATGAGATTACTTCTTTCCAGGACAAAGCCATCAAGAGATATTCTGAACGAAGGAATAAAAGCTCAAAAGGCTCTAAAGGTTAACTTCTCCTCTTTAAACTCTTCTCTCTAGTGTTTGATATTGGGGTCTATCTCTGCCCATTTAGGTTGTCCCCCCAAATTTCTTAAAATGATTATCTTATTCCATGAGAATCAGCATGGCCAAGTCAGATATGGCAATGCACTCTGAGCCCTTTCTAATAACTAATGGTGTGAAACAAGGCTGTGTTCTTGCACCAACTCTACTCACACTGTTTTTCAGCATGATGCTCCAAAGGGCCATGGCAGAATTGGATGACCAGGATGGTATCTCCATTAGATATCATACTGATGGAAGCCTATTGAACCTAAGGTGTTTGCAGGCCCATACTAAGCCCATAAAGCATCTTGTCCAGGAGCTGCTTTATGCTGCTGACGCTGCCCTTGTTGCCCAGACACAAGTAGCTCTGCAGCATTTAACGTCCTGCTTTGCAGCCACTGCTCAGCTTTTGGGGCTGCAAGTTAGCTTAAAGAAAACNCTTTTCCAGCCTTGGTGATTCTGTGATTCTGTGATAAAGCAAAAAAAACACCCCACCAACTACCTCAAACTTAAACAGAACACACAACTCTGGATTTGTTGCTGGATGCATTCGATACACAATTAGAGGTTAGCTAAATATAGGGAAGTTTGCCCTGTCATATCCACACAAAATAAAGCTTTTCTCATTGATGCCTGGGGCAGTGTTAGCAATATAAATGCCTGCAGTACAGAAGAGTGACAGAGAGCAGCAGAGATGATGCTGGGTTTAGGGAGCACAAAAGGATATGCATACTTTTTGCATGATTTGTTGCTACAGTTCGAATGTTATCCTTTCTCCCTAGTGCAAGTGTTAGGTAGTTTTCTTTCCTCTGACCCTTCAACTACTCTCCACATGGAGATCTTCTCCTATTTATCCTGTTTCTGGTTGATCATCCCCCAGTTTCAGCAGGCATTTTTACTTCATCACTACAATTTCCTTCTCTTTATTGACAGAGGCCTGCATCAGGTCTGCGAGTCTCTACTTTTAGCATAGAGCTAAACTTATTGATATATATATAAATATGATTAAATTTAGGTAGAATTAGCTATTAATCTTTGAAATGGCTTTGTAATGAGTAATTACTTCAAGTAGTAGCAGCAGCTAGCTAGTTCAGAGACTAAAAAAAAGCAAGGATAAGCCTGCCAAGGAATCCTAAGTGCTCCACAAACCTAACCTTCTCAAATGAACTGGTAAGCTTTTGGATTTCTTTTCAGCAGTGTTTAGCATTCCCTGTGGAATTCAGGAGCATGTTCATTCACCCATCAGTTTACTGCTTGAATCTTCAGCTAATGTCTGGACAAACAGGCAGGAAAATCTACTTAGAAAAGAAAAAAAAACAAGTAGCAGACCCTTGAGCTGAAGAATTTACTGCAGCTTCTTGCCAACCTTTGGTCAGGTACTGTTGAAGGATTATTTCAGTGTATTCCTGCACCTCTATTCCACCAGGGATCTTTCTGGTGTCATGTAAACCTGACAGAAGGGAGGACTTGATGATCTTAGAGGTCTCTTCCAACCTTTGTGATTCTGTGAAAACTCACTCTACATTTCTAACAGCAGTTGAAGTTTTACATTACCTCTCCAGGATTCCTCCCAGGTTTCAATAAACTTCTTGCACCAGTTGTAAACTACCACATGGTGTATTTTTTTCTTTCATAAATGCTTGCTTTGTCCACTGGTAAAATATATAAACTATTTATCATTCAGGCTTGTGAAAACAACAGAAAGAATGAGTAAAATATATCAACTGTTTATCACTCAGACTTGGGAAACAACAGAAAGCATTAGTAAAAAAACATCAAACATTTATCACTCAAGGTGTGAAAACAGAAAGCATTAGTAAAATGTATAAACATATAAACTATTTATAATTCATCTTGTGAAAACAGAAAGCATTAGTAAAATATATAAACTATTCATAACTCATCTTGTGAAAACAGAAAGCATTAGTAAAATATATATACTATTTATAACTCCACTTGTGAAAACAACAGAAAGCCTTACTCTGCAAGTAAATCTGTCAAGCACTTCCCCATCTTTTTGTCCTCTTTCCAGTTTCTTTTTGGTTTTATCACCACCTGTGCTATACTTTGTCTTTATTTACAACTGAGAGGTAGGAATGCTGCAAAGCTTTCCAAGTAAATGTGTGGAGAGAACTGATTATCATGAGACTTGTTGCAAAGCAATAGCAATGGCTCAGACAAGCTTTGATGCATGGCCTTGGAAAAACAGAATCATTAAGCTTGGAAGAGACCTCTAAGCTCATCAAGTCCAACTATCAACCTGTCACTAAAGCTTGTCCCTAAGGACCACAGCTAGATGGCATTTGAATCCCTCCAGGGCTGGTGACTCCAGCACCTCCCTGGGCAGCCTGGCCCTTGGATAGCTAAGGAAAAGATTTGAAATCCAACTTTTAACTGAGATTTTATTACTGTTTATAATGTATTGTTCTCTCAGAATTGTGTAGGATAAACTAGTAAAGGAACTAAATTGACTAGCAGGTAATTAAAATAATCCTCTTGCTGCCAGACATCTCAGATTTACCTTTCTGTAAGGTGACAGAGGTCAAATTCCAGGCTAGCTAAACTCCCAATTTTGAATCAAATGAATATTAAAGAGCTTCCCCAAGACTTTCTAATTTGCCTGTCTTTTATGTGATTAAGCAGTCATCTACACCAAGATTATATCAGTAGAAAATGGAGAAATTAATCTTTTTGCTCAGCAGTCAATTAGAAATAAAGAAAGACTCCCCTTAAAGCAACCAAAACAAAGCTTGGAGTATTCTGAATAATACCTAAGAGTTTCCACCCAAGCCTGACATGAAAAGGATTGCAGATAGTAGTGTTACATCAACCCTTCCTAACTGTCTCAGCAAATATGTGCCATGTTACTCTGCAAACAGCTCACCAGCTGTTGAGGTAAAAATGATTTGAAGCAAAACAAGCATGGCCATATGGCACCCTAGGAATACACTGGGAACAGGAAGAATAAATGGTGGGGATGGTAGGAGATAATGGTCATGCTAAATAGGCTGTCAAATGTTGGTTAATCTCTCCTTTTTGTCCTCCAAATGCCTGCATTTCTTAGCAGCTTGGATGTTGGAAATGAATGGATAACTTGTTCTAATGGAGAATTCAGTGAGGGGGAAAATGGCAAAAGATTGAATGTACTGAAGAAGTCTCAAATATTCCCTATGTTTAAAACATAGCATGCATTCATCTATAATACTCACTCATACTCATGGCCAAGCTTCGTGAACGCAGCTCCAGGGAGGGCTCCATCCATGCTCTTCCCAAGCGCTTTTCCCAAGCGCTGCTGGCTGCAAAGGCCAATTTGGGACAGACCAGAGCAGTTGCAAAAGGCACAGCACAAGGACTCCTCAGCAGGTAGAAGCTGCAAGACACGATTCTTTCTCCGCTGTCTTTTCTCNTGATGATATGAGGATGATGAAAAACTTCCTGAGGTGCAGGTTGATGTAAAACTTCTGTTTTCTTTACACTAACTTCCAGTGTATAATATATAATAATCTATAATATATTCAGATATATCGCAGTGTCATGCAATTTCATAGTCTAGAAAAGACCACTCTTGGAGGTACCAAGTAGTTTCATTCCTGGTGTTTTTAGACATTCCCAGTGTTTCATAATTAGCTGAAACTTTCACCATGAGGACAACCTAAAATCTTTCACTAAAAGCATAGAAAGCCAGCCTGGAACTCGATCAAAATCCAACCTCTTTTCTCTGCTTTGAAGAGCCCTTCTCAAGCTCTCCTTCGTGACACCTCTACCCAGGTATATGCTGGATGATGTGGTGGAGTCAAAGTCAGCTCATTTCCCATCACAGGAATGGCAGTACTAGCCAGCCCTGTGCCAATGGCTCTCCCAAGATGCTCTTATGCACTGATGACATATAAAGAGCACAGAAAAGTAGCTTCTGCATGTCTGTTTGGAAGTGAAATGTATATTTCCAGGGGAAACAAAATATTCTCTTATATTTGCTCCTGAAATTCAAGGCTTCAATGTGACAATCAGAACTGTCAACACAGAGGTTCTGCAAAGATTTGTTAAAGCTGCCTGAGATATTTACCAGGTTAAATCCTAGGCAATCCCAGAGTTAGCAGCTAAAGGATTAAAGAGGAGAAGGAAAAAGGGAAGCTTGGCAAGAGCCAGTGCTAAGTTGCCAAGTTGGAGAAGGAAGCACAACAATGGGATCAAGAGGAGAAATGAATAGGGAATGCTTTGGAACAGCTTGTGTGTATGTATTCTTCAGTGGGTAGGAGCACTTGCTTTGCTTCTGCTCAGGGTTGTGTGCTTCTAAATATTGATTCAGCCTGAATTCTCTCTCCTGCACTCTCATTGACTCAGCTCCACCTGACAGTGCATTTATTTTGGTGAGGAGCCTTTATTCTATTATGATAAACTCCCTCGTGTTCTCACCCTGTCCTTAAGCTGTTTCCACAGAATCAAAACCACAACAATATGAGGCTTTGGGTTTGTTTCTTTTTCCTTTCATCTGATCAGAGAATCAATATCATAACTTTCCATGCATTACAAAATGTGTTGGGTTTTTTTCTACTGCCACAAAGTACCTTTACAACTGGAATAAAACAACTGGGCACAGATAGAAATGAGTAAATCTCCCACAACAGTGTCTAATCCTATAATAGCAGTCTTAAAGGATTTTGATGGAATGGTCAAACCTTAGAAAAATAGCCTGAAGTTAAATAAGCTCAAGTGGGACCTGGATTCCTGAATCAACAGTCTGTCCTCTGAGACACAGAATAATTGCACATAGACTAATTGGCTGACAGACCAGGACATTCTGCTTTCTCCATGGAGTAAATCCTATTATGGTTACTATATCCATCTCTTAAATGGTTGGATTTTTTTTTTTGCCTGCTGAAGAAAAAGAATGTTTTGAATTGTATTCAGAGAATAGATTCTCTTTTCCTGCAGGAAAGGATTCTAGAGGTAAAAAGTCCTTCAAACACTTTACTTCTCACTACATCAGCCCAAATACTAAACTAATTGCTCCAGTCAGTGAACAAAGCAAAGACTAAGAGACAGAGTTGAAAAACCCTCACATTTAATAAAGTATTGTGGACCTTTCTAAATTTGAGGTGTATCTTACAGCTGCCTGTAGTCACAGAGAAATTGCTTTAATATTTAAAGGGCTCTTCTGGCCTGGGTCTGCTCTATCTCTACACTGGGTAAGTTTGTGTCTCCTGTTTGACTTTTGGTCATAATACACATATATGAATGCAAATTACTTGCCTTTGAGTGTCCTCACTCCATTTCCTTTGTACTTTGCATTATTTTTGCAAAGCATACTAATTTCTTTAAGATCTCTTCCAGCAGGAATACTCCTTGGCATTTGCTGAAAATGTTTGTCTCAAGCTTCTCTCTTTGTATTTAAAAGCAGAGTTGAGTTCAGTCACATGAATCTTAACACAACTCAAGGTTTAAGTTCCTCTGAAGTCACAGAATCACAGACTCATGAAGGTTGGAAGAGACCTCTAAGATCATCAAGTCCAACCATCCCTAGCACTAACATACCACTAAAGTCACTCCCCTGGCAATCAATTCAAGCTGTTTCTTCACTCCTCTCTCATCTTATACTTGTGTGGCTCAGAAACCAATCTGTCCATGTGGATTGAGTCCATGGCATGGCATGACCTCTCCTTGAGCTTTCATATCTCTCTACACAGAGGTCTTGAGGTCTCCAAAGTATCTTACAACAGCTTCTACTCCTGTCAGGAGAGGCAGAATGCCACATGCTCATCATGCATCCAACTGAAGATGCTGGTTTTACTGTACAAGCAACCTGTGAACATCAAATGCATCTTCTTTTTAGATCAAACTCAGAGACATAATTCTGAAGTTAAAAGTGAGTGCATTCACTCCCTGATCCACTTGTGCTGTTTTCATTTCTTTGCTTACAGTATTGTTGAGGCTGGCAAGCATCTTTTGAGATCATCTAAGTCCAACCTCCTGCTCAAGCAGGGTCAGCTACTGCTGGCTGACAAGGACCATCTTGACTCAGGAGTTGTTAAACACTTACAGAAGAGTAAATCACATTTAACCACTTTGCATATATATATATGTATATATAGTGAATAAACAAGGTCCTGGAAAAAGTGATTGACAATTTCCACCCACTCTAAATACAAGGCTGAGACTCCTTTCTGTAAGTAATTGTAAAGAAATAGTATGTTTGCTTCATCCAAACTACAGCTATGTATTTCCTCCTTGCCATGTAACAGATAAGTCTCATTTCAATCAAAGGTTGTATTTGTAACATTTTGACTAGTATTTTCTCAGTTCTCTAGAATTCTACTCATTTCTACTCTACCAGCTTCTGAAATATACACTGAAATGCATGCCACAGCTAAAACCAGTGGAGAATTCCATCTTTTTGATCCTATTCTCCTTCCTTCCCATTCTGCTGCCATCCTCAAGGCTCTTAATGATGTCCAAAGGAAAGAACTGAAGGTTTTGTTAGTGCTGCTGATTGTGGCAAGCTCTTGTCAGCTCTAACTAGGACTCAGCTCCCAGGTAAGGATGTTACCCTTTGGACAGATTGCTTATTGAGGGAGAAGAAATTGCTTGGCTGACTTGACAGAAAGTGCCCAACAGGACTAAAGTCTCCTGGCTGTGTGGGATTGAAATACAGGGCAAGATGTATAGCAAAATAGAAAGGTTTCACCTTGGAAGATCCTCAAGATCCACCTGCCAATTTATAACATGATTCTTTAATTAGTCAAAAAACAATAACCCAAGCATTCAGATCCTTTCTTATTCCCTGAGTATTTCTTCAGTTCTTTCCCTCCAAACAACTTACATAAAGACTCATACTTGTTCTCTAAACCTCTTGTGAATCATATGGCAGAAAATACACATGGAAAAAGTCACCATAAATCTAGGGGAATATAGCAAAGCTGAAAGCTGTCAAATTAACTCATTCAATCCTCTAAAATGCATTTGATTAAGATTATTTTTTTTTTTAGGAAATGAAACCAACCAATTGTATCTATAATTATATCAGACTTGGAAAGACATAGTCTGTTGAGAGATGAAGGTTTCTCAGTCTGATGTCCATATGGAAGACAAGAAAGAACAAATGCAGTTCAGAGCATTCTGGTGTTTATATACTCACCATGTCATGCATTGTAACACTTGTCTTATTGAATCATAGAATCAGGAAGGTTGGAAGAGATCTCTAAGCTCATCAGGTCCAACCATCACCCTATCACCCCCAGGACACTAAGCCATGGCCCTAAGGAGAGCAGCTAGATGTTTCTAACCCCTGCAGGGATGGAGACTCCAGCACATCCCTGGGCAGCCTGGGACAAGACTGAACAACCCTTGCAGGGAAGGAATATCTCTTTATATCCAAAATAAGCCTGTTCAATCCATCCTCTGAAAAGGCAGGTCAGATGTATTTAAGAGGAAATAAAGTATATCAAGGAGAACAAAGTGCAAACCTGAACAGAAACCTGTTGAACTCTTGCAATTTAATACTTTTGACTGCTTTAATCTTTTCACTGTAGTTAGGTTAACTAATGATAGACAATTGCCATTTAGTTCAATGAATTACTCTTTTTGTTGGGTTGCTTGTTAATAGCTTTGCTTTCATAGCTGTGTTTCCACAGTTCTGTTCTTCAAAGCTCTTGAATTCAGAGCAAACTAATAGATAAAACAGTAGCACTGTTTTAAGCTCCTATTTAAGATTGCTCCTGCTAACTACTCTCCTTAAACACATTGAACAAAAAAGGGTGATAAGCATCTCTGAAGAACCTGTTGTTCCTTGTGGGAGATAATCTGTTCTGATTATTTGCCAGCCTCTTCAAAAAGCCCAGAAAAGACAGAGGCTTGATAAAACAGCAATTAGTCATACAAGAACACTCAGAGTCTCAACAGGTCCTGACAGCCATTGACATCCAAGTTACTTGAGAGGCCAAATCACAGCCTAACTTAGGTTTGATGTTTATGTGGAAGAACAGAATAATCAGAGAAGAATTTCTTGGCTAACCTCAACAAGAAGTCAAGGATATTGGAATCAGTCCAACAGAAAGATTGTCCTTGGAGTGCTTTGTTAGCAATCTGACTCAGACATGGAACTCTTTGCCAGATGCTAGGCCTCTCAAGCAGTAAATTGGTCAGGATATCCATGTTCTTTATTTCCTTCCTAGGATGCACTAGTATGTCTTCAGCTAGCAGGCATCCTCAGCACATCAAAGCATGTTCTCCTGGAGCAGCTTGCACAGGAGTTTTAAGCTCTGGCTTTGGAATGTCTCCAGAGATGGAGACTCCAGCAGCTCCCTGGGTATCTTGGGCCAGTGCTCCAGCATCCTCAAAGGAAAGAAGTTCCTCCTTATGTTCAGATTGAACTTCCAATTGTCCAGTTTGTGTCTGGTACCTCTAGTCCTGTCCCTGGGCACCACAGCCCCATCCTCCTGCCCCCCACCCATCAAGTATTGCTAAGCATTGCTCAGCTCTCCCCTCAGTCTTCTCTTCTCCAGGCTCCAGCTCCTCAGCCTTGCCCCACAAGGGAGATGCTCCAGCCCTCTAGCCATTTTTACAGATAGATGCAATTCAGCACTCAGAAACAGATTAATAATCAGTTCAGGAACTCGTAGTCCAGGTTGGGAAATGAGATTCCAAATATGGCAGTAGAGGAAGATGTTGAAGGTAGTGATATGTAAAATATAAATCTACAAATATGTCTTCAAAAGCAACAGAAAAGAACTCTGTACTTCCCTTAACCACCTAAACTCTCATAAGGAGTTGTATCATAGGTGCATTCATCTGGAAGAAATTCACATTTTTGCTATAATCTGCTAACTTTATTGGTGGATGTTCTCTCAAACCTTGGAGCTCAAGTTGACTAGGTGATGCATATAAAAATACAGCACATACTTGAAAAGAAATGTGCTCTCTGACAGATGTTTCTCCTTCCTTGCAGGAGCTGAACACATTCTGCTTCTTGGAGAAGCAAATTCAGGCCCAGTCTCCTGAACAGAACATATGTGTTGCTTTGGCACATTGCTAGAAGAAATGAAAAATAATTTCACACTCCCAGTACAAGCATGTTTCATCAATATACAAAGCAGGATGAAGTTGTCAGCAGCAACTTTGGCTTTCTTTAAAGTAGCTGTGTTAAAAAAACCCAGCTCATAATACATTTTTCCTGTGTTCCAGTGCCCTATTTTCAAGAAAATGATCTATAATGAAGAGTTAAGGTGTGGAATCCAGCAAAGGAAAACAGAAAGAAATATTTTTTGGTGATCTTTTTTGAGGTTATGTCAAAAAGGTTTTGTTATCCACACCCAAAAAATTAGGAATTAAAATGTAGCTGCCAGCAATCCCTAAGCAAAGTAAAAATACACACTATGTAAAATGTCTTACACACTTTTTATTTATAATAACCACTGCATGTTGTAACAATAAAGAAATGAAACCTTTCAGTCTTAGGAGGAGAAGCAGGAATATCCATAGCTACCCTTGGAATGATGGGAGGCATTAGAGATGCTAACAGCAACAGCATTGTATCAGGCATTTTATCTGGGAAGGGGAGTAAAGGTCTTGTTGACCTCTCTGCATTTCTGCCTTTCATTTAGTTTTGATGACAATGATTCAGGATTTTCCTGAGAAAATGATGTTGGTAACTCACTGTAGGAGAAGGAAGCATTTGAGATTGTTACAGGAATGAGTACATTCAGGACAATTTTCAGTTACACTCTGGGCAATTAGACACCCACCTTTCATTAAAAGGCAGGGGAGCTGAGTGACTAAGTTTGCTGAACTCCTTGGTTTCAAAATATCATTTAATTAGTAGAAGAATGAATAAAAGAAAAGGGTAAAGAGGAGACTACATTTCAAGTGCAAGTAGATTTCTGCACATCTGAAATACTTGGATTATAAAAGTAGCATTAAAATATTTCTCTAAGGCAGATCAAGAGAACTGCCTGGTAATGTGGAATAAAATCAGGAAGAAATGAAGCAGTTGAAGTGTCTGGTTGATTAGAAAATCTGTCTCTGAGGAGAAAACTGTGCTAGGACTTCTCTAGGAAAAGTAAGATCATAGTTAGATCTCCTTCTTCCCTCTCCACATCTCCCTACTGCATATAAAGAGGCTGAAGACATCGTATAAGAAGGCTGAAGAAGGGCCAGGAGGATGCTCAGAGGCTGGAGCTCCTCTCCTAGGAGCACAGGCTGAGAGAGTTGGGATTGTTCAGTCTGGAGAAGAGAAGGCTCCCAGGAGACCTTCTTGTGGCCTTCCAGGATCTGCAGGGGCTACAAGAGAGCTGGGGAAGGACTTGTTAGGCTGTCAGGCAGTGCTAGGACTAGGGGAATGGATCCAAGCCAGAGGAGGGGATGTTTAGATTGGATGTTAGGAGGAAGTTGTTGGCCAGGAGGGTGCTGAGCCACTGTGCCAGGTTGCCCAGAGAGGTGGTGGCAGCCCCAGCCCTGGCAGTGTTGCAGGCCAGGCTGGCTGGAGCTGGGAGCAAGCTGCTCTAGTGCCAGTTGTCCCTGCACATGGCAGAGGGGTGGCATTACAGGAGCTCTAAGGTCCCTTTCACACCTCACATTCAGCCTAAGTAGAAGCTCTGTTGCTACCACAGAGTAGAAAACTACAGCAAAGTTGACTCCCTTTTGTAGTGAGTCCTCCTCCTGCTTGAAAGACCAAGGGAAGGCTGAATGTACAGAGAAGAATATCTTCAGTGCCAACAACTGCTGAGGAGTAGGTAGGCATGTGGGCATCTCTAAACAATCTATTCTTTGGATCTCTTTACTTAAGCTCCAAGAAAATACAAGCTTAGTTATAAATAAAGACCTTGGATCTATTCTTTGGATCTCTTTACTTAAGCTCCAAGAAAATACAAGCTTAGTTATAAATAAAGACCTTGGATCTATTCTTTGGATCTCTTTACTTAAGCTCCAAGAAAATACAAGCTTAGTAATCAATAAAGACCTTGGAAAGGAATCTTGGCAATGGTTAGTCTAGGTCATTCCTTGACTATAGCTACAGCGTGGCTGAAAGTACTAGGAATGATTGAAAATAGGACTGGAAGGAACCTCTAGGGATCATTTCATCCTTCCTTGTGCCCTAAGGCAAGACAAAACCTACCTAAACCATTCCTGACAGCTTTGTCAAAGATGTTCTTAACACCCTCCAGTGATGGAGACAGCAGAGCATCCCTCGGCACTCTGCTGATAGCTGTGGTGCTTAGCTGTCCTGCACAAGGTATTCCATGCCATAGAAGTCATATTCAGTCCTTGAAACTTTGATATCAAGCTTGGGCCTTGGGGTGCCTTACCTAGGGCATAAGACCCAAGCAAAACAGGTGCATAATTCAGCTATTTAGCACCTAATTAACAGCCAGTACAAATAAGGAGAGGTTGGGATCTTTACCCTTCCTGAAGGTTAAGCACCTGAGCCTTGTGAGGCTCAGCAGCCCAGCTCTGTTCCTCCAGGACTCTGTCTGTTCTGTCTTCAATCTTGATCCAAGATTTCCTGAGTTCCAGGATCCAGCTTCTGAGTGTGCTTCCCATCTGCTGGTGAGTCCTCCTGTTACAGCATCAGTGGAGATGGGGAGGTAGTTGCCCTCAAGGTGAGTTTGGCTGTGGGATTGGGTTTGTGTCTGTATATATATATATATTTCATTTTTCTTGTTTTTATTTAAGGTTTATTTCCAATCCTTGAGTCTGGAGTTCTCTGTTAATTTCCCCTTTCCCCCCGCCGGAGTGGGAGAACAGGGGATAATAGAGAATATCTATCCCTGGATAAGTGGTCAGTCCAGCCCTAATCCTTGATAGTAGATAAGATTAAGCTTGTACAACTAAGAAGCTAATAATGCCTTAACATTATTTCCAAACCCTTTTAATAACTAGGGCTGTGGTTTAGTGGCATGGTAGTGATAGTTTGATGGTTAGACTTGATGATCTTAGATGTCTCTTCCAACCTTAATGATTCTGTGCTTCTGGGAAGTGTTACAAGGGCTATACACAAGCTGGAATGCTAAACATAACTCCTGTGTTAAACTCCTACCATTTGCATCATGATTGCACATGCTTTGGTTGTTTGAAATCTCTGAGCCCGAGAGCAGGAGGGAAAAAGAGCAAAGTGTATTTTGGGTATGTTCAGGGCTAATAACCTGCTGCCAAATGTTTAACAGTTTGAAGGATGGAAAGGTATCCCATTGCCAATGTTCTAAAGAGCCATTAGAAAGTGTGCTCTGCTAGATAGAAACTGAATATATTTCCCTATTTTCTGCTAAGGTGTTGACCTAGTGAAGTGTATTTTTCTTTGCTTTCCTCCTGTTGGATGAGGAGGATGTAGCATGCTTGCAGCATCAGTGGACAAGTTCCCCATTGAATTTGTTTTGTGATTACTAGTGGAGCAAAAGGAAAGGGTTTTTCTTTTTACTTTTCTGTTCTTCCTAGCAGAAAATTAAACAATGCCACAATTTGAAATGGGTATGAAATGACATTTTTCCCAGTGGCTTTTACCAGAATGAAGTCATTTAAGCAATAAAAAATTGTTAGCATTTTGCTCATAAAATTTACTAAAGCACAAAGAGATTGAAAGCTTGCAACTGGATTCTACATCCCTAAATCCACAGCTAGTCAGGAGAATAAAAAGGCAAAATAGGTTTATTTCTTTGTACCTCTATCCCAATTCAGTGTATATGAATTATATTTAAGTTACATGTAATTAATATTTCTTTAAGTAATCAGATCAACTTGCTTATGACATAGAGTGGGAAAAGAGAGGATGTATGGAAACATCCTTTTGGTCTTCATTTATTGCTGAAAAGGCTGATTAGACCAAAAAAAGACACAACAACAGCCTAAAGGTGAGAGGGAAAGCTCTAAGGCTTGAGGGAGGATGTGCTCTTACATGCTCTATCTGCTATCTAACATGACTTTCTTTCCAAAGTCTTTCTTCCTTCAGCAAGAAAGAAGATTATAATATTCTTAAGAGATTTCAAAAGGTTGAATTGTTCCCCTATGAAGAATTGTGGAGTTTGGACATCATTAAATTGGCAATGATTCATCCAAAATAGTGAGGGAAGGAATTCAGGGCAACTCAGATTTGTTTGGAAAGGAGTGTGTGATTTGTACTTTGTCATTTCTGGACATGCAAATATCTTTGTGGTGTAGCTATGCAATTATAGTTCCCTTTCAAGTGTTGTGGTGTTTTAAAAGGCTGTACTATGTTATGCAAAAGAATATTCAATGGAAGAGGTAATTTTCATCAACACACAGTTGAATTGAGCATTATAACTTGGCTGCCAAATGGTATCCACCATGCTTCAAATCCTTAGAACACAAAGCTTGCTTGGTTAGAAAAAAATAGGGCCTATTTATTGATAAAGGATTCCTAATGTTTGATTTTTGAACAAATGGGATCTTGATTGTTCTTGTATTTTTATTATATATAAACTTGTTTGGCCCTGAACAGGGAGGTGCGACACAAAAAAAACCCCAAACCCTCAAACTCTCTATTGCTTCTTTGGAGTTTATCACAGCCAAACAAAAGTTGTCCAGTAAGGTATTGTTTGCAAAATATGATTTGTCTGTAATTAAGGTAAGCAGCAGCACACAGGTATACAGATAGAGAGAGGTGTAGCAAAGAAATATCAAGTAATCTTTACTATCATCTTTACTACATCTTGACTTACATCTCCTACATCTTTACTCATCTACAATCTTTACTCTTCGTACAGGGAACTGCATGAAGAGATTTGGAGGCTACAAAATCCTCTCAAAGGAAGATAAAAGGGTTTAATATTAGCAAGAAAAGTTCAACAAAGCAAAGATTTTCATGTCCATGAGAGTCAAATAGTGAGTGTACAGCACAGGGAGATTTACACCTGTGAGATGTTTTGGTCTGTAGTTAAACCTAGAGGATTAGTTACAAAAAGAGGGAGGTTTGGGTGGGTTTTTTGTTTTGTTTTGATATTTGATTGTATTTTTTTCCTGTTTTGTTTTGTTTTTAAGTGCTATCTATGTGTCTGTATGCATATGGTTAGGATGCCCTTGAATTCAGTCAGCTATGCAAAGCTTTTCAGGATCCATCCAGCTGTGAAGACCAAAATGGGATCTTAGATGTCCCTGCTTCTAACACAGCCTCTGCTTTGGAGCCATACCCATCCTCAGTTTGGAATACCATCTCATAGTATAAGGATTTTTTGGGGAGAGGGTGATAAATTGATCTGAAAGCATCAGCTTCTTCTCTGTCCTATCATTTTCTTGCTGTATTATCATTCCACAAGTACCTCAGGAGGAGTGGAAGAGGATATTAAAACAATTGGTATGGACAGAAATGGATTTAAATAAGTATATTAAATAATTTAGAGCTGTAAAAAGAAATTTCAGTGCCCTGGCTAAATGGTTTTTTTTTTTTAATTAGCAATATACAAATAAACCCCCAGTGTTTCTTAGGTCAAATGTGTAAGTCCTTGAAGAACACATTACTTAAACAAGTAAATAGATCTTTTATCATGTAATTTCACTTGGAATAGTGATTTAGAGTGAGTATGAAGCCTTAATAAGAGGGCAAGATGTGATTTCTTGCAAGTTTTCCTTTGAAATAGAAGATAAAACCAAGCTTGAGGTATGTAACAGCATCAAGGGACACCTCTCTTTGCTTTAGTATTTTAGTTGAGATAAATAGTGGCAACACAGAACATAAGCAACTTGGCTTCTTGATAAAACTATATCAAAATCCTCTATTTTCTTAGACCAACAGCAACCTCTTCCCCTAGAAAAGGATCCCAGAGGGAGCTGCTTGTATTTCTGTCACATGAAGCACTGCTACCTGTCACCTCTCCTCAGCCACATCCTTCATCTCTAGGTCGTTCCCTCACCAGAACCACATCTGAAACAGTCAACTTCTTCTGGAGACATTCTTCTTCTCCTTTGTTAGTCTTTCCATGGCACATTTGCAAACACAATGACCCATTAAAATCCCAATTAAACAGCTGAAGGCAGTATTTCAGCTCGAAGCTTTTTGATGACCTACTGCTCCATAAAGTTGGAGAGTAAGCACAAAAAGAGAGTGAAGGTTAAAGAATGAAAATGCTTAAACAGCCTGCTATGAAAAAGGCTTTCATCCTCAGCACAGCAGTCAGCTATGGTGTGGAAGCCAACATGAGGACCTCTAGACCTATTTGAGCCCTCTGGTAAAATTATGCAAAGCACATGAAGACCTCATTTAGAGAGGGTTATGGAGAGGCAAAGGAAGCATCATGAGATGTGGGACTGCAGAGGCTCTAGCAGGAAGCTGCTGTTAGTGATCGAACTGGTAAATAATGAGCTCCAAAAGTTGGGAGCAGCTGTTGGTGTCAGAGATCAGATTGATCTTTGACAGGGAGGTAACAGAATTTCAAGTGCTCTGGAACAGAGCAGAGCCTCAAAGGATGACACCCCAAATGTCCTTGCTTTGCAGCCTGCTTTGCTTTGGTTTTGGTTAGCAGGCTTGTTGGTGAGTTAGACTTGCTTTCAAAAGCATGTTAATTGTTCATAGCTGCTGGCTGAAGAGTTGAGATAAATGAGTTGGAGATTGAGGGGAGACCTCCTGGCTCTCTCTAACTACCTGAAGGGAGGTTGTAGAGAGGCAGGGACTGCTCTGTTCTCCCTGGTGGAGAGTGATAGGACAAGGGGAAATGGATGGAAATTGCCCCAGGGGAGGTTCAGGCTAGCCATGAGGAGGAATTTGTTTGCTGCAAGGGTTGTGAGCCATTGGCACAGGCTGCCCAGGGAGGTGCTTGAGTCCCCATCCCTGGAGGGGTTTAAGAGCCAGGGAGATGTTGCATTGGGGAGCATCATTTAGCAGGTTGCTAGGGCTAGGACAAAGGCTGCACTGATGAGCTCCAAGGTCTTTTCCAGCTCTAACTGTTCTAGGATTAAATGAAATAACTACCCTGCTCTTTGGTTGGGTTGGTTTGTTGTTGTTTGGTGGTTGTTTTGGGTTTTTTTGGGGGGGACAGGATAAGGATAGGGATTTTTAATGATTTTTAATGATTGGTTTGTATGTTTCTAACTGTAAGATTTCAATAATGGTCTGAGTTATCTAACAGAAGTTGCTCTGAAGATCTGCAGAGCCTGAAGCCCTAATTCTGTGAGAGGTTATGGCAGATAACAGATAATGTTCTAGCTTTTTTTTCCTCCTCACATTCTGATTCCTTATTTTCTAATGATTGCACATGATTTCTATCCTTAGGAAAGAGTATTTCCAAGTTTGAAGCTAACAGGAGATGATGCCTTGAATATTGCTTTTGGGACTATCTCCACTAATTATTAGAACTATATTTTTTACTTCTGTAATAATGCAAATTGCTATTAACAAGATTCTCTTCTGATTATTTAGGAGTGGACATAGGATTATTGTTAATGAGTTTGTGAAACATGAAGATTATTTCCAGGGATATCTAAATATGTTTTGATGTTAACTGTTCCTTGAGGGTACTATGAGAAGATGACATTTTTGGGGCTATAATGGGGCTCCTAAGGAGTGCTGTGTCCAACCATCCCTATCATCCCCATGGCTCTAAGGACCACAGCTAGATGTTTCTTAAACACTAGCAAAAAAACCCTCCTGCTTCAGATGAAAACTTGGCCTTGCCCTCATCCAATCTTCATTTTATCCTGGATAAGTTGAGGGGGAAAAAAAATAGTTAATGTGTACATTAAATAATTAAAGAATAAACCTCATGTTTTAATTCATTTGTAATATCTTTTTTCTACCTTTAAATAAGAGGATCTGCTAGGTCCATCTCCTCTTTAGAGGAGATGATGTCTTCTGGGGATTCTTTGAGTCATTAAAATCTGCCAAAGTTCAGCTAACTCTCTCATTTGTGAGCAAATACATGAGAGAAAAAAAAAAGTAAGATTAATCCCTGGTCTGAATAATGAACATAAATATCCATAATGAAAGGTCATTGGAAAGGAAATGCAAGAGAATGAAGTTGACAGGGAACATATTCTGGGGGAAATAAAACCAAACCAACAAAACAATAAATACACACTAAAAAAGCACCTTTTGCTTAAATTGATAGTTTTCTCTTCAGTTTGCTATATCTTGCTCTCTTTTTCACTTTTATTCCAACAATATTTTGAGGGAGTGGGGAGGCAGTAATGGAAAAGTTTTTCCTATTAATCTACTGAAATAAAATTCACTTTGCTACTTCATGGTGCTGCTACAACAAGTGAATTTTGGAGTTTCATTCTCATGAAAACATCCATTTTATCATCAATTGCGATTTCTTTCCATTTCTTTTTATTTGTTCTTAATAAAACCTATTTGACCAGCTCAGCTAACAGAGAAACCTGGAGTCACCATCCCTGGAAGGGTGTAAGAAACATCTAGATGCTCTCCTTAGGGCCATGGATTTAGTGGTATGGGTGTGCTAGGTTTGATTGGACTTGATGAGCTTAGAGATCTCTTCCAACCTTCATGATTCTGTGAGTCTGTAAATTGAAGTAGATAGTTCTTCCCCAAAATCAAACCTGATCACTTGAAGATTATAGGGACCAAATCCAGAATGCAGGTGTGTTTATCAGAGCACAGCTGATAGAAGTTAGAGAATAACACCATTTATGGAGTTTAAAAGCTAATTTTAGAGAGATTGTTCTCCTTTTGGAAGTATTGAGACTTGCTTGGTGTAGAACCAAGTGACTCCACTTCCATAGGAGGAACTGGAATGACTTACTGGGATTTGTCCTACCTCCAGTTCAAGACATAGCTCCTGTAAGAGCACAGAGAGAAGCAGAGAACCATGAAGGTTGGAAGAGACCTCTAAGCTCATCAAGTCCAACCATCAGCCTCTCACCAACATGCCACTAACCCATGGCCCTAAGGAGAGCATCTCAATGCTTCTTTTAAACCCCTAGCTTCTTACCAGGTGATAGAAAAGAAACCAATTGCTTTCTGTGGGCAGTAACACCACAAAACCATGTGGCTCAAGCCAGATATTTATGGCAAACTTGTAGATTGTGTATCCTGTGGACATGGAGGTTACAAACTCAATTATCCCCCATTAAAGGCAGGGCATCTTCTTGGTTGCCTCAGTAGATTCAATATAGACTTTTCTGTGTACACCATGAATATCTGATGTTCTCCAGAGAGCTATATCTCATTTGGCAAATAAACAGGGTTTTAATTATTTACTTTCATCAGTGGAATAGCCTCAGGACTTATTTACAACCTACTGCTTCCAACATACACTGAGTTTAAAATATATATATTAATCTCCTCTTTTACCTCTCTTTCAGCACTGTGTCTTGAGAGTTCTACATTTCACTGTAACACTAAAATGGTACAAATATGGTTGGACTTGATGATCTTGGAGATCTC
>VWZO01005341.1:933149-952823 GCA_013396975.1 Bucco capensis | reverse complement strand
AAGCCTAGCCATACATACATACAAGGGATGGAGGATACCATCACTAAAAAATCTGGCATGCCTTGGCTCTGTCTTTCAGTTAATGCTGTTGTAAAACATAGTGTTTTCCCAGTAGCTTCTACTTAGTCTGTCTTTAGCTTTCTCATCTCACTTGGCTTCTAGTATACCCCTTCAGAGACTGAAAAATAGTATCCTTAAATATCACTCATTACTAAAACACTTTTCCCCTCAGTAGGGTGAATAAAAGTCTCTCTTAATTCTTTTATGTTGCTAGTAGGTAATACCCATGTATAAACCTACATATATTTTGATAACATTCAGATACTTTAACCTTCTTTAGACCTTCACAGAACATGTCAAACAACAACCTAAATGCAATTAAAAATGGCACAGTGCAGGTCTGTTCAGGTCAACTTAACATATAAATACTATTTTAACTCACTGGGATGACTTTTTAAAAAAAAATAGAAATAATATGATTAACTTTTGCACAGAAACAAGGGAAACTATTAAGCGCATAGGTACCAGAGTGGAGAAGTTCAGTGCTGGTCCAAGTTCAAAAGCCATCCATTCTCTTCAGACAGAGAAATCTTTCCAATTTTCTTTTTATGGCACCAAACTTTGAGAAAGTCAAGTTTAAATTGTATTACAGAAGAGCAATTAGTAAAAAAATATCTAATGTACAAGCATGTCAGGTCTCTTATTGCCATTTTTCTCCATAAGTATAAATTTTCTCAGCTGTAAAGTTGTCAATTTGCAGTTAATCCAAAGCTGATCAAACATCCAGACAAACAGAAATTCACAGTATTGTCACAAAGTAATGATTTACAGATTTCTTCTTCCCATTTTTCCTGGTTAGGTTGTCTTTATTGTGGATTCATCCATTTCACTAGTGGCTTTAAATACTTAAAAGATTGTCTTATTAACATTTATAAGTAATAGAAATCAATGCATTTAAGAAACGACTCACTAGCTTGTTGATGGTGCTGCTCTTCACTTTGCAATGGGCTGAATCCATAAGCAGGTATTTTGCCTTTCAATAACAAGGTCAGAACATTGTCCAACTTCTCTACAGAAGAAAATTTAAAAACCTGTTTAAAAGGAGGGGGGAAAAAAAAGGTCATTTATTGTATAGCCTCAGAGTGCTGCTGAATCAAATTACTCAAAACAGTGCTAATACAAACTCACTCTTAGTAACAAGCAGCACAGTTTTGGAAAGCTACAGAAGAGATATTTTAATACAGAAGGATCATGATAATAAAATCCAGGTATTACAGGTATCACAACTTATAAAGTTCATCCATAACTATAAACTTCTGGGTGAAGGGTAAGGACAGGAAGATTTGTGTTTATCAACTCTACATTGCAGCATAATAGCCATTATATTTAAGCATTAAGAGGAATAATATTAAAATGAAGTTAGGAAACCAGTTAGATATGGCATTGGTACTAGCTTAACAGAATTCAATCTAGAGTAGGACAAAAATAAGTAATAACAGAGGAATTAGCTCAGATGAGTGCACACACAGATATTGTGCTATGAAGAAAGAGGCTCAAAACCACTAGTAATCACTGTGTAGCAAAAACTCCTCCACATAGAGAATAAATATAGAGGTGGGGCTCAAGACAAACTAAACCTGAAGCAATGGTTTAATTTCCATTTGAAATGTCAGGGACAACCCTCTTAGATATTTTGCTACCTATCTCTCGGCTTTCTGTTCAAAAGAAAATAAACAAACAAACAGAAAAACACCCAAACAACACCTGCTTCTTATCATCTGCCCTGAAATGCCTAGCAGCAATTTCAGACAGAATCCATTTCAGGCTGCCTTGTATATCAAAGCCAAATAAACACCCTACAGTCTTTACTCAGCAAGCACTCAGGGTAATCTTGCCTACAGAGCACCTGTGCTTTTTAATCCCAGCTAAGGCAGGAAGCCATCCTTCTGCCTTTTACTCAGGCAGAAATCTGTGGGAGGAGTACCTGAAGAGTTTATAGTTCTTACTTAGCATTCAGACAACCAACAATGTTTCACAACCTGAGATGGAGCAAGTTCTTGAATTGAAAAGACTGCACAGCTTCAGGAACTTTCTGCAAAATTTTCAAGGCCATGAACAGGTTTAAGCACATCAGGCTCAGTTTTTACAAGCTGCTGAGAGAAGTTAGACTGCCTGATCTCCCAAAAGGAGCAGATTAAATTACAGCTAAATTTCTCACACTCTAACAGCCTGCCTCCCAGTGATCACCCCATCTATTTCTGCCATTTCCAAGCCAGACACAACACAGAGTTATCACTGCAGTTTGCTTCAAGGATTCCACCTCAAATTTTTCCTTTCTTTTGAAGGAATTCAGTTTAAAGACTTACCTTACTGCCCATTCCTGCTCCAGAGCATTCAGAGACTCCAATCTGCATTTACAGATTTTGATATACCCTACACAGGTCCATAAAACCTTCCCAAGAAATCCCAGCAACACTACTCACCTAAATTTCATGCTGAAGCTTCACCAAAGCCAACAGAAGTAGAACTGTATTTAAAATTAAGCACACTACAAGGGAACACTGAGCCAGTCAGGAGTTTGAGAAGGCCCACATTTTAACTGAATAAAGACTGTAAACATGACATAAAAGAAGCAAACCCACTACTTTCTCCCTTGCAGGTAAGTTGTTCTTTCCAGACACAGAGTTCAAAGGCAATTCTTCCCATGCTCTCTGAAACACAACAAGCTGCTCTCTACCCCATCCTTCAAGCTTGATCCTCTACAAGTGCTACTCCCGACCCCAGAGCTCATCACCAGCAGCTTCTCGTTGCTCAATACCACCTCCCCAGGTGTAGGCACTATCTTCATTCCCTCACCCCCTTTTCAGAGCAACAGAACACAGCTGTGAACAGAGAAACCCCAAGTGCTGACCCTCACACCTGAGCTTCCAAACACATCTTTGAAAAAGGACAGAAACAAGCACATGTTTTTCTACTTTTGTAAATGAGATGACCTGCATTCTTTAATAACAACTAACAAAGTCCTGAAAATGTCTGTCACTGAACCACAGCAGACACAGCTAGTAAATGAATACATTTCTCACTGGCTTTAGCAGTACTAACAAGGTTACTATTACATGAAGATGAACTTCTTCAGTAGTTCTTTCATAACAGACACTACTTTGTATGCACTTCAATATCTAGATTACTTCTGCTAAAAAGAATGGGCTAGGCTTAAAATTCACTTAGGTGCTACTGACAATTCCAGGCAGTGATAGAATGTGGAAAGGTTTTTTACTTGGAGGAAAAGAAAAATTTTAAAATAACAGTTGCTGATGGGGCTTAGAAGATTGAAATATTAAAAAAAGATTCAAAGGAAGTACCTCTGGGGATCAGGAAAAGGCACATAATATCACCACATAAGTCCTATAGCTATTTCTTACAAATTTTCATAGAAAAGGCTGCAGTTTATTTTAATTCTTCTTTTTCAATATACACTGTAACTGGAATCCTGTTGGATGACTATGATTAAACATTTTCTTTAACATACCAAGTCTCTCAGAATCATCAAAGTATTATTCAACCAAAGTTTGTCATAAAGACTTCCTGAATCCCTCCAGATACTCTAAGTCACTCAAATTAACATTATCTTATCAATTTCAGTATTAAGGATATGATCTTAATTTCAATCTTTTTATTTTTTTTTAAATCCAAGAAATCTATAGCAGGAAACCCTAAAACTAAATAAATGAATCAATAGCTGCTTTTGGTAGAAAGTCTGAGAGAAAATGGATACAGCATGGAAATCTAGCAGAATGTTGAAATGAGAAGTTGATGAGAAGTAAAAAACAAAATATGAAAAAGTTTAATTATTAATCATAACCATCTTAAAATCAGTCTGTACACTGGGTTACTGTAAGAACACAAACTCCCTGAGAGAGTTTCTTTAATGCAGAATTATATGAAAGTGAGAGAAAAAAAAAATTATGGCCTCTAGCCAACACCCACCCTTATCCATACTGATAGCAAGTTCATTCAGCATTAGGATTCAGTGATTATGATCCCAACTCTTCCTAACTCACTACACAATTTCAGGGATTTTTTACTCCCAAAACTTATGCAAAAAAAAAATTATTTAATTTTTTACTCTGTTTATTTCCTTACATTTTAAATATTTATTTGGTTATATAAAATGCCTTGCTAATGTTGGTAAATGGTTTTTAAATTCAGAGAAACACAGAAAATTACAGTTTATCAGATGTGGCAAAAAACTAAAACCAAAATCATTATTTGTAAAAATCTTAGAATACATTTCATCTAAAATATAGTTACTGTTAATCCTTAATTCCTCTCTTAAAAGAGGAATTCAGCAATACAGGGGTACCATACTTTGTTGGTCTCCCACTAAGATATATGAACTACCCTGACCATCAGTAAATGGAATAAATAGCTATAAGCCTATTTTGGGGGTTTGTTTATCTGTTTGCCTTTACTGCAGGACAAAGTGGAGAAGAGAAAATCATCTCAACAACCACAACATCTAGCAGCAGCTGGAAGTGTTGGCAACACAATATAAAATACAATGAAAGCATTTACCAAAGCATTGTGTCTTCTGTATGCATTANAGCCCTCCCTGGAGCTTCGTTCGCGAAGCCTAGCCACGACGACGACGACTGCAGCAATTTGCTTTCATCACAGAATTTTTAGGAGGAGACATTTACAGACTGCAAGTCTTTGTGAGAATCTTGACCTTTGCTTTGAGCTACACAGTGGTATTGTTCTGATCAATAATTGCTGTAAGCTTTTCTGTTTTAATTTTGTTTTCCATTGTGTTTGATTGTTACTTTGCATAGATAAACTACTGTTGCCCCAAGAGACTTTTGCCAATAAGCAAAGTCTCAAAGGTTTTAATTATCTTAGTTAAATAAAAGTTATTACTACTCCTGCTACTTGATGGGAATTCTAATAAGTATCAAGTCTCTTTTGTTTTTTCTTGTGTGAACATAGTTCTGAAGATTAGTTAAATCCTGTTCCATAGATTGTGTCTTTATGATGTATCTTCTTGCCAACAAATCAGGTTCACAGGAGAGTTTAAAGTATTTTAAAAGTTTGTGGAAATAGTTTAGCTACCTAGCTAGTTAGTGTTCCTTGCTCTGTCGCCCAGCAGGTACTGTTAAGTCTGATGACAAAATTTCTAGCATATATATACACTTTAAAAAGAATTACCATTAGCAATCATGATATTGTGTGGCTTGTCAAACTTCACCAATCATAAAAATTTTCTTCCCATTAATTTTCAGTTGATCAAAAAATAAAATTAAGAGCAGGCTAAGTGTCTCCCCATTTAAACCCTTGCTTATTATTCCAGATGAGCAAAGGTGAGGAAATTGTTAAACATACCTGATAGTCCTAACACTACAGCTGGATTTCCTGGTGTATACTGCTGCTCTGCACAGAATTATTTTGGCATTTGAATATAATTTGAATTGCATATGTCTTACTAAATACTAGTCACACTGGTTAAATGAAGGGTCAAACTTCTGAAAAACAGAAATAATTCTCCCATGGAAATACCAAGTGTGTTGTAGGTATCTAGGTTACCATGTTAATTATAATTTTTCTAATCATTATGACACTTCTTATGCATAAAATTTGTTAGAAGCTCACTTCAATGTCCTCCAAAATACCAGCTAAAGAATGATGGATACCATAAAAATTTGAAGAACACACTCGTACCTAGAGTTGCACTATTTTTCTTGTGCAACAGCCTGTTTTCTTACAGCAGAAGTGACTTGTACTTGGAAGGAATCTACCCCTATCCTTAATGGAACACTAATAATGCAATACATCATTTTTTATTAATCCTTTCTTTATGAGTGTAATGCCTTAGGTGGTAGATAAGGTAGATTTGTCACAGGAAAATGAGACTGTCTGCACTGGAAACATAGACTATTATTTTTGTTCTGGCTTTGCAATTACAATATAGACACCATGACAAGTCTGTTTGGGCTACCCACCATTCAACAAATGATACTTGAGATTCTGTCCTTTCTTAATAGATGCTTTCTTTTCTTATTATTTAGTATGTGCCACTGGCAAAGAACATGCTGCAGAGCTCTGCAGCCTGCTGTGCTGATTTGAAACCCAGCTCAAAACCTGAATTCTTCTAAATATATGCAAAGAATCTGCATGACAACCAGCAAACCACAGGAATGATAATTCAGCAGCTGTAAATGGACTCTATATGAATAGCAACCTACTGTCTTCCATACTGGTTATGCCAAAAAAAAACCTGCTTGCTGGTGAGTGAATAATAATCCTCCAAATACGAAGTGATTTAAGATTACTTACTTCTATTGGTTTTGGAACACACTAGAAAGAACATTTTAAATGGAGAGCAACATTGGTACTGTGTGTTATTATTTTCATCCTCTGTAATGCAGGATGTTGTTCATTAGGCATATAGCACAAAGAATCACAGAATCATTAAGGTTGGAAGAGACCTCTAAGATCATCAAGTCCAACCATACCTATCACTCCCATACCACTAAACCGTAAGTAGAGCACCTATGTTTCTTAAATCCCTCCAGGGATGGTGACTCCACCACCTCCCTGGGCAGCCTGTGTCAAGACTTAACAACCCTTTCAGTAAAGAAATTCCTCCTTATACCTAATCTAAACCTCCCCTGGTGCAACAGAAAGCTTATATCACTCTCTAAACAAAAACAAAACAAGAGAAATTTCTTTTCACTTGCCTAACTTGCTTGCACCTATACATCTCAAAGACAAGCCTCTGTAGTCCTGGGCCTGATACTGAGCCATTACTCATTTCCGTGCAATTAAAAGACTGTGTATTACCTCTTAGCTCATATAGACTTGTATTTTTTATTACTGTCATAAATGCAGAAGTCAACTCACCTGACAAGTGAAAGCTATTGGGTCAGCCACTTTCTTAAAGATGTTCTCTATCTCCTCCAGTGCAGTATAGTACTCAATCTGTGCTGTGGTCTTAAGGACTCCACCACAGTAGACATTTACACATACAGGGCCAGCAGGAAAATCTTGTAAAACACAAATGAGAACAGTAGCTGAAAATATTTTGAAGCCTCAGACCAGAGGTCTTGGGTAATGAGTGAAAGAACAGGAAAATATCACAGAAAATGTATAGAGGTGATGAACTGGATTTGCATTTCACAGATGATTCAGCATAGACAGTTTTTTATCTAGGTCTTTCAGTCTAACACTAAAAAGCTGACAAAAGAATATGTATAGTTGTAAATCTGTATAGAACACATCTATTGTATTGTTTCATGTTAACAAGGAGATGAAGACAGCATGTTTCAAATTTTCAGCTTCCCTTTGATAGACTGATGACCTATAGCAGCTCCCTTATGCCTACAAATTAAGGAAAAGTTCATTTATTACAAATAGCAGAGCTGCTATTCATCTTCTGAAATATTTTTTTTAATTGCAGGCAAGGTTCTCAAAATTGGATTTGAACTAGGCTGCAGAAATTGCAGTACAATTACTTCCATTCCAGTTGTTTACCTAGTAAAAGCAAAGGAAAGAGGCATTTGTACAGTCTGTTACTTAAGTATGACTTGTTCTGTTTGCAGCATGAGCCTCCTTTATGAGCACATTTTATAATTCATTAGTATTCCTTGTGCCAGGCATCCTGCTGTACCAAAGCAGCACTAGCTTGGCTTTCTGAAAATCCAAACTCTGCCCACAAGAGAACTATAAAAATGGCAACCCTGAAAATGGAGAAGAGTAACAGGACCAAAGGAGCTAAATGAATGGAACATCACCTTAAATCATTGAGATGGAAAATCCTCAAATGATTTACGACAAAACAGAACAAAACTCAAACAAACAAAAATACCAAACACAAACACAAACATTTTTCTCCTGTCAGATCAGCTGGACACTTATTAAAAACGGGTACTCCCAAACTTCCAACTTCCACAGATTTTGAAACAGATAATAGCCTACAGAGAGAAGCATTAAATACAAATTACATAAGAAACAAAATTAAACCTAGGCTGCAGCTCTCTGCCAAATTCTCATGTTTCATTTACAGTTCATATTTTATTTATTCATCCACTACAGAAACCTTCTTATGATCAACAATGTTCTCACAGAATAATTCTGATAGAATCAATATCTATGAATGAGGATTTCAGCTTGCCTTGTCTGAAATCCAGTTACAGATTAAATTTTCCTGTTCTTCATGTACTTTCCAATCAGTTCTCTAAAGACATCCCTGTGACAAAGGGATCACAGTGACAAAGAACTCTCAGGCCACATGTGGTCATTGTTCAGAAAGAAAATCAGGCCACAGAATTACCCAAATGTAGCTGCAGGAAGCCACTGTTAAAAATTGCAGCATATATAGATTTTTTCCTTCCTATCTAGTGTTGTATTTGTTTTAGAATAAAATATTATATAGGTTCCTTTTGGAATTCACAGCACACAGTGCAGTAGTAAGCTACACTGAATACTCAGGTGAAAAGTTTTTATCTGCCATCAAGTTAGTGGGGAATAGGTGTGGCTCTTAAATCTGCACAGATCTTCTACGAGAAACTGTTGACAGCTAGTTATGGATGGAGCAGTTGGGAAAAAAACAAACCATCATTAGAAACCAGCAGAGCTGAGTTACACAGAGAAATAACATGGGCATCAACAAAGATAAGAAATTATTTCCTGTGACAGTAAGAATTATAGAGAGGAGTATAACCATATTAACCATGTTAAATATAAAATGAAACACTTTAGTAATAGAGTAATAAGAAAAGAATATTAGCTTTGCATTTTATGGCAGTGATTTTGAAGAATGTTAATTTGTGACTAATCAATGACATTTTAAGACTGCCACCTGCCATTTAATCACACAAAAACAATCTAACAGAACCTAGTTTCCCATAAATCACAAGGCCTTGCTTCTCTGCATTATTAATAAATGTTCTGTGTGCAAAACCCATGTATAGGAAACACCTACAAAATAGTGGGAAGTGAAACTACTTATCAGAAAAAGTAAAGGGAGTCAAAAATTTTCTGTTTACTTAAAGCTAAAGATTTTTTTCCTTACCTAAGGCTTTCACATACTTGACCTTCTTATTCCAGGAGGCTGGCTGTGTCCTAATTCGTTGATTATCAGCTATGAATTCAATTTCTACAGTTTCATCATCTATTTCATCTTTCAACAAAATGAATATTTCACCAGGGTTCTATAAAATTAAAATATGTTCCCATTAGTCCTTCAAAAAATTGTACTGAAAGTATAAAATGCAAATCAAAACACAAGTAGGAAGGAAAGATGCTTTACCAACAGCTTCATACAAAAGAATCACAATACCAAAGCATGATGCCAGCTCGGTGTTACCTTTCAGCATTTTGCTGCCACGAATGACACAATCAATGTAGTATTTCAAATCCAACTTAACTAACAATAGACATTCAGCCTATATAAGAACCCTAAGTAAGACAAAAGCAGCAAGTAATTCAAGACAATACCCCTCTACTGCCTCCTCAACCAGAGGGAATGCTATTTCCATAGAACTGCACTGATCTCAATAATGAAAGAATGTGTGTAAGTCATCTTTGAAAGACAGACAGCAAGGAAAATACATGACTTGCCATGTGCACTGCAACCTCAACAGCTGACCGTGGCCACTCACTTGTATAAAGGAAGGAATGCAGTGCTGGATATTGTACTTCCTCTGTTTATATTTTCATGTATTTTCTCACAGCAACTCTGATTAAAACCAAACACATACGAACATTTGTGTCCATCAGATACGGATGTAGGTGTGTACATATAAATATTTCTGATTTAGTTTAAAATTGTTGTATAACCCATGGTATGGGAACATGTACCCATACACTCCTCAGGGATTCCTGCCAAGGGACACTCCGTATCTCTCAAGTGCATGACAACAAGCTTCCTCTAAACTACAAGGCCCACATGACAGTAATACCTCTACCTAAGCTGCCAAATCATTCTTATAGAGATAAAATCTCTCTGAGGCTGTCTCAAAACTATTTTATTTGCAAGCCTTTTGGCTGCAGTGTGGATATGACACACAGGCAAAAGAAATCCCATTGCAGTTTTCATGCACTCTCATTTTGGCCTCTTAACAGTTTTGAAAACAAACAGCAGATATAGTATGAATAAAATTGCAGCAGGAAGAGGAGAACAACACTGAAGGTTATCTGTAAGATTTTAGCATCCAAAAACCTTACCTCACACGATATTCTTCCTGGAAGCACCAATACTGACTGCTTGTTAGTTTCTAATGTTTCAGAAAGTACCTCTGGTTTAAAACTGAGGTCTGGATTTTCCAATGCTCCCCTGACATTTGACAAGTTAACATCAGAGCTAGTGTGGTAATCTGAAACAAATAATGTGGAATGAAGACATTGTTAGTAATTCCATATCAACAAAACATGGCAGTGATGTGGTTTCCAACATATTACTGATATGGCATTTGGACTCACATTAAGGGCACTGCATGAAAGCCTGGCAAAATGCCTTTCCATGTAAATGTGATGAGGTTTCCCCCTTTGATGAAGAGCTTGCCCCTGAAGTTCTGATCCTGCAGCCTCTATTTATGTGAACAGCCTCTGCTCATACGCTTCATCTCACCGAACTCAAAAGGGACACAGCCTTTAGACCAAAGTCTGTGGGCTACGAGGTCACAGAGATCAGCCAGTTTGTAGTCTCAGAAGAACAAACTCTCATACACTGGAATAAATCAGAATTTTTACCACTTTTGCATTCNAAGTGATTTTCAGACTGTGCCTGATTCCATGTTTATAACATCAGTCCATCTGTCTACAGGAAGGATTTCTATGAAGGCACTGATGTCTGTGACCAGGTAACTGTGACAGTAGACATGGATTTCTTTGATGCAGACTGCATAGTCTTTGCCTCCCTTCATGAACAAAATGATGCACTGAAGGTATACATTTCTTGGATAGGATATTCTGGGTTTGGAAATGCTGCATTAGTCATACGGATAGCTTCCAACCAGGTTCTTTTCTGTTTTGCTGTACTAGTTAAGGCCCAAGAGCCATAGCAAATCCTTCACCAAATAAAAGAATTTTAATGAGAAAATATAAAAGAACCGACAACTGCATCTGCAGAGCTCTGACTAAGCCTGTGTTTCAGAAAAGCTATTCCTCACACTTGCTACCTCTCAGCTGCATCATTACTACTCCTTTCCAGACACTCTATTACCCTGTACAAAATGCTCTTGCCACCCATCTCAAAGGACTGCAGCAGCTCTTCATCACACAGGCTTATCCAGCATATTGCAGTCACCTAGCTAGATTAATGATATCATTCCAAGCAGCTCGGAGTTAAAAAATCTTGACTGGCTGGTAAGAAAATATCCTCAGAGACATCAACAGTATCTTGTATTACTCTAAATTATGGAACACTCACAGTCAATTACACTCAAGGACACAAATAACTTTTCAGACACATTTTTTTTCCTCTTAAATGAATGTCAAATATTAACATAAACTAGTGATGGGCAGAATAAAGGACAGTAGCAATTTGGCTTTGCTCAAACAAGCAGAAGAGCCTTTTTGAGTTTTTTTTCAGAAGTTCCCAAGTGACTGAGGTACACAAACCACACAGTGCGCTGAAGTGGTGCAGAACTCTTTCCATTCAGCATCAATATTGGTAATTTACAATTAGTTTTCTCACTTCTTGCTTGCCTTTATTTCCCCCATATGTACCAGTCTGTCTGGTACAGAATGTTCCCTTTCTTTACCAACCCTGCATTGCTTAAGAAGGCATAGATCTAATAAACAACTCCTATAATAAATGTGCCTGCTAAGTGAAGTTTGGCCAGGGAAGTACAGAAGTAGTACAGAAACTTAGGTATGCTATGTCTGCTGCAGAGCATTTTTTTCCCCCAGAGATGTGCTTTGATTGTTAGAGAAAGAAATTTAAAAAAAAAAGGGGGGGGGGAGAAAAGGGAAAAAAAGAAGTATCATTTATCCATGTTTCGCTGAGGAAGCTAAAGGTTCTTTGAACATCTAAGGGGGGAGGGGCAGGTTCAGTATTCATCACCAGCTAGTAAGAATCTTCCCATCCTACTCCTGCTTATATTCTCATGCCTTTAAGGCAAACTAATTCTGAATTTAAGCTGTGAATTCAGGGTAGATTGCTAAAATCACACTGAACCTAGGTGTAGATTTACTTTACCAAATTGAAGCAGTTTTAATTCTACACTGAACAAAGGCTATTTTGATTCTGAATGAGAGCCACCCACAGTTCAATGCAGTCTAACTAATCCAGCTCAAAAAGTAAGTACATTAATTTCTCTGATTATCACTATGAAGATTAGACTGTATTTAGCATCACCCTTCAGAAGAAGAAAGGCCCGAACCCTTGGCTGAGGAAAAGTCAGGATACTGTATACCCACAGCATGTACTTTGGGAATAGTATGTGTTCATATTTTAGTCACTCATAAATCTTATCATAGAATTATTGAATTGGTTTGGTTGGAAAGACCTTTCAGATCATCAGGTCCAACTGTTAACCTAGCACTACCAAGTCACCACTAACCCATGGCGCCCATGGCGTGTACCATATCTACACATCTTTTAAATACCTCCAGGGATGGTGACTCCACCAATTCCCTGGACAGCCTGTTCCAGTGCTTAACAATCCTCTTGGAGATGAATTTTTTTAATCTAACCTAAACCTCCCCTTGGTACTTAAATGTAAGTGCATACAATTTTATTCAGAGGATGACTCATTTGAGGCCTATGCTTCTTCTCACTTGTTTTCTGACACTTAAGGCAAATGAGTCTTGCAAACACAAGAAACATTTCATTATCAGATGGATAAAATCAAAGAAATGAATAACAAATCTGGTAGGCACTGGATTCTCAGCTTTCTGTCCGTGATCTTTCTTCAAGGATCTTGTGGATGCATCCTCACCTATGTGAAGTTCAGAACAGCTTTATTTCTACAATCTGCACTCTACTTATCAAAGATCACGGTAGTTATTTCTACCTTTTAGTGTCCATAATAATTCATCTACTGAGAAGGTCAATGCTAGTGCTAACAAGTTGGTTTAAATCAGGATAATGTTTTCCTCCCACATTAATTGCATTTTAATATTTGTATTATGCCTAGTGACATATAACTACAAAATTAAGATTTCAACCCAGTCAGTACTGGGATTGCTCAGCCCTGGAGTTTAGAAAAACTATTAAGAAATGTGACTCTTGCATCAAATACTTGGATATTTAAGAGAATGAGGATTCCCCTGCTGACTGTCAGTTTATTTAGCTAAAATCCATCAAGCAAGACCTCTTTCAGGTCTACCTGATAATCAATGAAAGCCACGTACAGCAATTCAAAAATAACAAGAATCTATATTATCACTACTACATATTTAATAACCAAACTCCAGAGCCACCATCTCCAGCACTCAGATTCCTACCAGCAGTTGCACAATATCTGTCCTAAAATGTGGAGTGGGAAACAACCACAGTAAGTGTTATTTGCAAATGCTGAACAACCAATATACCAGAGATTAAAAGCAAGGTGGTATTAACCAAAACAATGTAGCTCATACAGGTTTAAGACAACAGTGATGAAATTCTAGTAACAGAAATGGAGCAATGTAAAGACAGTAATCGATTAATGTGGGCAGAAGGTGTTGCCTGAAGTACAGATCTTTTGAACACTTAAATTTTGGACATATTCACTGTGAATCCTCTTTACAGTCTTGCTTTTAACCTGAAAGCAACGGCTAAGCAGCTCTACTAATTGCCAAGGTGTTCAGAAAAAAAGATCATTTAACAAGACTTTACAACTATAGGTGAAGATTAGCTTAAAAGAAACACAAAAGGAACATCATTATAATGCTGGAATATCTAAGAAAAAGGATTTATTAAAGGGTATTTGTTGCTTGGTGAATGTGTCCTTTTAACATTTTATATAATGTTGAACTATCGGTGAAGTTCTTAAAATGCAGCAAGAACGATTAAAATAATGGATGAATAAAACTGGACTCTTTCTTGTAGGATCAAAGTATAAGAAATTATTAACTCCATCTAATGATGCTTAGACAGTACTATGAGCTAGAAGCTAAAAAGAAAGGAAAACCTATGATAATCCTCCCTTGAGTATTCAGGGCAGTCCTATTGGGAATTATAATCTATTGTAGAGGTAATGCTCCATTTCTATAAGGTTAGTTTAGTTGACTTACTTTTGACAAATATCTAAAGCTGATGGTCACATTGAAAGGAGTGATCCTCAATTTAAGTTCATATTTAAATAATAAAATATTACACTGTGACAGTTATTGACTTAATTTGGCACAGTGCTTATGTTCTCAATTTTACTTCAATGTTGTCTCAATTCAAGTAATTTCAATACATCAATTGGGTATATTATACAAGAAACTTTTTGGAATGCATTATTGCTTTCAATTTAACTTTTTTAACTGAATTCATGAAATGACTTAGAAATTGCATTCCTTCACATAAACTGAGAAATTTTAATGAAGCCTCTCTAGTTTCCTGTGGATTCAGCAATTAATGTCTCACTACTGAACAACTTTCATGCCACGTACGACCTCCTCCCTGTCCCCAAACTCAAACTTTTTCAAATACATTCCTTAGCTATCCTTATTGCAGTCTACATGAAGTTTATAAATTGTCTTTGATTACTTGGTACTTGCTGCATGATTTCATTCAATGTATGTGACAGTTTGGGGGTATTAAAAATAGCAAAAAAATATAAACTTATGAAAGATTTATGTGTTTTCTAAGGCTACTCACGGAATGAATCTCACAGCCAAAATGTAATTGATTTTACAAAAGCAAAATGCCTGCTATCTTTACAAATTTCAGTTCTTCCTCAAGTCTTGCTAAAGCAATGCTAGGCTGAAGAACTGAAACTGCATTACAAAAAAGGTCCTCCTTTATCTCTAGATCACACAACATATAAGAAAATGAGAAATATGAGCAAATCTGCTTAGGCAGGTGACAAGGAATGGAAAAGTAATTAAGCACATGTGGCCAACTTGCCACGTGAAAAAAAGATAGGGTGTTCCAGTGTCTAAGATTTAAATAAAGAGGATTGCAGGGAAAAGCACTTAGGCTAAATTCAGCAAATCATTTAAGTGCGGGAGTCAACTCCTGTAATATGGAAGGACCACTCCCCAGCACAGTGCAAGGTAAAGCAGAGGTAGCCCCTCTGCCTTTTGTGTGCTTATGTGTGACTTCCTTGCAATTCAAATGCTTAAAATCAAACTACTGTGAGCCCTCCGCAGAAATGTGGATGAAAGCAGAGCAACACAGAAAGAAACCAAAGTAACCCTCAGTAATGTGGAAGAAATCAGGAAAAAAGACCTAGGCACATCATATTGTTCCTGCAATCCACCATAAGTTTATCACAGACATTTATGAAAATTAATCTTTTTAAAGTATGGTATTTGTAAGTGCTGTAAGAACCCAACAGAGAGTGCAGCAGAGTGGGATGGAAAGGGAGCCTCTAACTGCACAAATTGTTCTATAAATGAGCCAAGAAAGGCTGTTTGAAGCATAAAGGCAAGAAACATCCATCATGCTGGGCTTCATTCAATGAGCCTGTTTTCCTCAGCATGAACATGAGATTTACTCATTTTTACCAAAAACCCTTTCTAAGATATGATTTCAAAGAAAAACTCCTTTTCTGCTCTGTTGAAAAGTTTTATTTTACTGAATTTACGTAAGAGAGGGCTTAGGAATGAAAAGGTTTCTAAAAATCACAGTAAACCATTAAATACATAATCAAACATATAAACATCTAACTTAATTCTTAATTTTTCATTTCTTTTCTATCATGTATTAATTCCAAACAAAGTTAAACACACTCATTATTGAGCAAGCTTTAAATACTGTTTCTCTCTAGGCTGAACCATCTATCTTTTGCAAATACACTGACAGTTACCATTGTTTTTCTCAAAAGTATTCTCAGTCCCAGTTTCTCTTGTATAGCTGAGTTCTTAAGTCAAAACCCAGCAGCTTTCAGTCAGTTGGCCTATGTTGCCCACATCTCCAGAATGTTTCTATTACTTTGTTTATGGTGAACAATTTCTCTTGCAATTTAAGCATCAAACTGACAGGTCCTTTAAAAGCTAAAAACAGTTTTCCCTTTTCTGAATATTTGGAGTTGGTGTTTATGTCATCTCAGCAACAGATGGTGCTGCAGTTTTCATTCACATCTTTCTCTCTCCTGTAACAGAGCAATCCCTGGACCACCCCCCCACCATATAGTGTTTTATCTATTACTATCTATGTGTAGGCAAGAGTGATTTGATTGCAAAGGTGCATCTTTTCTTATATTATCAGGTATGGGTTTGTACATAACAATTTACCACTTTGATATAATTATAGCCTAATGGACTAACCACAAAAGCACCTAGACACAATACAGAGGTCCTATTATGTGTAATCGTATTGGATCTGACAGTAAAACTAAAGAATCCTGCTTTCAAATACCCCCAAACCAGCAAAAAGCAATTTACCAGGAATTTATCAATAATCTTCAATTATTGTTATTTGCTTATATACGAATAAGAGCTAACTAGCATGAAGCTGCAGGTGTCACAAGATTTTTGCTGTTTATTCAGACACAATCTAAGACTATGACAACTAACTAGCTCCTAACTGATCTGTGGCTTGAAAGAAAGACTTGACTTAAACTCAGTAATCAGTGCTTTGGTTAGGATTGCATACATTTTGAGGCTTTTCTGGGACTAGACTTATCTTCTCTATCAATCAATTCATGTTGTTATTTTTACTGTAATCAAATTGATGATTTTCAGCTGCATTAGCACGAGTAATATGACCACCCTGCTGGGCTTCCAACACACAGCAAAACTGGCCCAAAGAGTTTCTAAACCATTAGGCACACTGATTAGTTTGGAAATACTAACTACCTGCCTGAGGTCATTTAGGTGCTGCGCAGAACAGCTGATGGAGCCCAGGCCTGTTATTTCCAGTTTCTACATTCTGCATGCTTTCATGCTGCCTCTTCTCCAGGGAGAAGCAAACTGAAGTCTGGCCCTTTGTGTGCACCAGCAGGTCTCAGTTATTGAAGCCCAATGTTTTATTGAATTTCATCTAACTACTTCTGAGTTACTGGAGTTCTACCACAGCATTTTTGTTCCATTTCTCAGTGGTATCAACACACACATATCTCACCTTTGTTTCAGTGAAGGATTATACAGCACTAAATATTGCCCAAAATCTGAGATGTGCTGTTACAACAACAGAAACAGGTTACCCACCTTCTGTTGACTCAAATTACCACTGAAGACAAAAGGACTGATAGCAGTGGCATCCAGGGTTGTGAGCAGACCTCCAGAACTTGTTTGCCTGACAAAATAGTCGTGCAACTTCCTTGTTATTCCAAAGGGCCTATCTGCAGCTGCCTAGTGGCTCTATTATCTCTAAACTACAATTTCATCCTCTTGTAACTGGCCTGACACAAATTGCACACTGTGCTTGGACACAGAAGTGGCACATGGCTACATTTTCAATTACATACACACAAAAGAACATAGGTAAAGAGGAGCATTTTAGAACCAAGTCATACTTCAGGGAAGCACACCTGGCAGGCAGGCCAAAAGCTCAGATTTCAGGCTGAATAAAAGGTTTAAGTTTTCACAGATGTCACCCTCAAGGAACTACTAGCAAGCAGCCAAACTTTCCCCTCTTGGCAATGTTTGAAGCTATTCTTTACAATCGAAGTCCAAAAAATGTCATGATCATGAAGTTTAACATAACTGAAAATTCCTTTAAAAACTGCACTGGGAGAGGCTAGGGGGAGAGACACTGACAGCCTTTGCCCTACTCAAAGTACATGACATATATCATGAATAGTATCCAAAAGTTTACTGGTACAAGACAATATACTCCATGTTATAGCTTCCTTTAAATCAATATGGTAACAGAAGCTAGCCTGGACTGCAGCAGCTCATTTACCAAATATTGTATCTTAGTCCAAGTATGACAATAGAGTTCCAATACCTGAGCAGGGCTCTTATTAATATCTGGATGAAATTTATGATGCTGTTCTTGATCTGTCTACCTAAGAGCCCATGTCTCCTTGTGCCATGCTGCCACAGCTGCTGTCAGCAGAAAGACTCATATCAGACACATTTAGTTTCAAAAAAAGGGGGGGGGGGAGTGAGTTGTCAGCAAGATTGACTCACTAGGGGACAGGCTGCTTTGCTATTTACTCCCACCACTAGTTTGAAATAGCTAAAAATCTATTGACCCTTAAAGTGGGCTAAAACAGAACACTGCTTTCTCAGGAACACACTCAAGAACCATATTCTTAGACACATCTGAAAACCATGCTTGCTCTCCAACTCCTGATTATTTTCCTTTTGTTAGGGTTATGAATAGGAAAGTAATCTCGGGTCTTTATCTTCTAAGACACTGTCCTTTAATCTAAAGCCTAGACCCCAGCACAGGCACATTTCACTAAAACAGGATTTCAGATAGCACTGCAGGAAAGAATAGCATAGCAGAGATACTCTCATAGCTCTTCTTTATCTGCAGAAGGGATGCAATCTATTTTGTTATGCAGTACTGGCCTTTCTCCATTTTAGTTTGGTAAAGGATACAGGTAGCACACTCTGCACATACATGTCACTTTGATGAGACCTCTGAGCAGGACCAAAAGATGGCTGCTGTTAAACTTAATAGGTAGACTGCTACTACACTTTAAAATGATCTCCACTTGCCCATCCCTAACTGGTTCAGTTAATTAGTGCTAGGATACAATGTAATGGTAAATGTTAAAAAAGACAAAGCTGTTTCACAGAAGGGGAATAGTCTTTTCTGAAGCACAACATCACTTTAATGGGTATCTAAATACAAGGCTGGCTCTATTTTGCTGGTAAAATAACGAATGCAATTACACAATAAAGCATTCCCATTTTATGTGTGTGGTTACAAGCCTGTATACCCAGATCCTAGTAAGACTGCTTAACTATTCCAACCTTAGTACAAATTATAAATAATTTGGGAAGCAGAAAATTTCCTAAGGAATCACAAAGAAATTTCTCAAAAGACAGCTTTGCAGAAATAAAAGTCTACTTTTTTTTTTTTTTACATAGAAGCCAGAAATAAAGTAGACACATATGAATGACTAAAGAGCTGACTTGTTCAGTTATCACCTACAGGAATTGGTCCTCATACATTTATATCATGGTGATTAGCATTCCACAGCTGGATCTTTTCCATCACTCACTAGCAATTCAATTGTTTTCACATCTACTTGCAGCTCATATTTCCCCAGAGGATCTCATTGATCACATTGTTTATCCAATGTACTATCTGACCTTTTCCCTCAAGGCCTTGCAGAATTCACTTTAGTCAATCACTTCTTATTGATTGTTAGCACTTGCTTATTCTTTGCTTCATTGGATAAAGTTTGTTCTGCTTTGTTGGTTATTTTTGGGTTTTAATATGTCCTGTAATCCACTCACTGCTCTTTCCTCCCGAGTTGGGTTTGTGTGGTGGGGTTTTGGTAGTGGGGGCAGGGCTACAGGGGTAGCTCCTGTGAGAAGCTGCTAGAAGCCTCCCCAGCTCCAAGATGGACCCACCACTGGCCAATGCTAAGCTGATTCGCACTGATGGTAGTACCTCTACCCTCAAGATGCAGG
>VWZO01005341.1:899577-933122 GCA_013396975.1 Bucco capensis | reverse complement strand
GGGAGGGTAGAAGGGGGGAGAAACTGTGGGAAAACTTGCAGTGGAGATGTGATAAGAGATATTATGTGGATACTAAGGTCAGTGAGAAGGAAGGGAAGAGGTGTGTCAGAGCGGAGTCTCGCCTGAGCTCCTGGTGAGATGGGAAGCTGACCCTCTGCAGGTTAAGAATGTAGTAGATGCCCATCTGCAGCCTCTGGAGGACCCCATACTGGAGCAGGAAACTGTGCCTGAAGAACGCTGTGACTCCACATGGGAGTCAGGACCTGTGGACCCATGGAGAGAGAGGAACTCACGCTGCAGAAGGTTTGCTGGCAGGACTTGTGACACTGGAGCAGTCTGTTCCCGTAGGGCTACTGCCCACGTTAAGGGCCCATACTGGAGCAATTTGTGAAGAAGACAGTGGGAAGGACTCACATTGGAGAATTCCACGGAAGACTCTTTTCCAGTGGAGGTACCCCACACTGGAGCAGGGAGAGACTGTGAGGAGTCCTCCCCTAAGAAAGAAGGAGCAGTGGAAACAACGTGATGAACTGCCTGCAACCCCCATTCCCCATCCTCCTGTGCCACTGGCGGGGGAAAAGGTAGAGAATTCAGTAGTAAAGTCAAGCCCAGGAAGAAGGGAGGAGTGGAGGGAAGGTGTTTTTGAGGCTTGGTTTTATTTCTCATTAGCCTACTCTGATTTGATTGGTAGCAAATGAAATTATCTTTTTCCTTGTCATGTCTGTTGTCTGTGACCACAATCCCTCCCTGTCCCTGACTTGACCCACAAATTCTTTGTTACATTTTCTCCTTCCCATCTCTCTGAGGGTGAGGAGTGAGCTACCCACTGCATGGTGCTTTACTGCCAGCTGGGCTTAAAACCACAGCACCCTTGGTGCTTTAGATTTCTCATTTAGCTTTACACTTCTGATCTGTTTGACTCTCATTCCAATTCAAGTGTACATTCCACATTCTCCCAGCTTATCCTTTCTTTTCTGCATTATGTGTGTACTCAACATGAAATTCTGCTTTTAGCATGCCAGCTTCCACTTCAGGTTGTATGTGAAGTGCTGTTCTTTTGTGAATTTATGGGGTTCTAGCAAAAATCCTTTCCTAGTTTATAATTTCTCCTGACACTTCTGCTTTGTGTCATACATACAATTTAGCACTGCATACACTTCCTTCTCATTTCCTAGGAAGAAGCAAAGAGAACAGAGAGTCTCTGCAAGAATTTCTTCAGAATTCATCCTGTCTGGTTACCTGAAGATTCACCAACTTTTTACAGGGCACAGACAGTGGCTCATTTGCAGCTGATGTCTTATCCTTCTTAGCTTCACAAAGACTGCAGTTTCCAAGATTCAGCATGCTAATCATTTCACTTCTTGGGCTACTTATTCCTCCAAGTTCTGCAGTGCTTCCAGATAACTGCTCCCTGTTGCACCACCACCCACAGAAGAGATGTTGATGACGTATTTCCTTCCACTCATGTGGGAGTCAGTCTTCACCTCACATACAGGACACAACCATTTGGAATCCCTCTTTTCCAGCTGGCCCTTTCACTCAAAGCAACTGAAAATCTCTTTGGTCCTCTTAGCCATAACTAAACATCATTAACCAGCAGAGGCTACACGCAATCAGTGCTATCGAGATGACTACCAAAAGCTGAGAACTGTGGTACAGGCAAATTCAGCAAAGATTTCAAGTGAAACTTTTGCTTTTAACACAAGGCTTTCTTAAAGTGAATTAAGGATTTTCCCACTATTACAACACCAATCATTCAGATGATGGGAAACTTGGACTTACAGTTGCTCTTCATATATATAAAAGCATGAAAAGATTCACAGAAGAAGAGTCAGAGTTTAAAGTGGCAGCAGCTTGGAGGAACATCCCTCCAGTCCTTTTTCCTTGCATTCTCGGACCATTCCCTCTTTTATTGTCTCATTTTTTGGACATCACAATCATGAATGAAAGGTACAGCGATGCCAGCTTACTAAGCACCTGGATGATGAGCCAGCAACGACAAAAAGTCTTCTTTATGCCAACAAACTTCTTCAAAGCACTGACCCATGGCACATTCATCATGAGACCAAAAGAGACATCCTTAGAAACCTTGACAGTAGGTCTGTAGGAATAAAACACTGTAGTTTTACAGGAGCTTTTTGCTTGAGATCACAGCAGTACACCTGAGATGCCAGGAGACTCACAAACAATCCCTATCAAAAGGAGGGACTGATTGGAGAAGATTTAGTAGAGAAAAATGGTTGGTGCTAAATACTCTGTACACTGTACACATTTCAAAGGGACATATTACCAACTAGTTCTGGTCTTAACCTGCAAAATGCATGTGTCTGAAGTGCACCCAATGAGCTCCATGATGCACTTTCCCTTTTTCTTTTATCTGAAAGGAAACCAATCCACAAGGCATGGTAAGTGTGAAAATGACTGAAGTACTTAAAAGCACATAGATTGATGCTTGTGTCTTGGAATTAACTGAAGAAGCTCAAATTCTAAATTCCATACATCACTTACATGTATATTGATTTTGTGCCAGTAAGGAAGAGCCAGTGAGCTTGCAGCATCCTCCTGCCCTTACATCTTGCCAGCATAACAAAGCCACAGAGCCAGCAACCTCAGAGTCCAGTAGCACAGAACTGCTATGCTAGGAATTCCAAAAGAACTTACTCATCTTTTTCCATCTGTCACCATGCTGGTGCTGTTAAGCCAAGCACTTCACAAGAGTGTCAACCCAGAAATGAAGTTAAGGAAGAACTGGGCATAGGAAATATGTCATGTAGCTCTTTACTAAAAGCAAGCAGAGATTTTGCCAGTCTGTTTTCCCTACTAAGAAAAGCCTTCACAGGCTTTCACAAATATAAATAAACCAGGATGGCAAATGTCAGTAGGCACTGAAATTGTGATGCAGGGTTTCTCCCAGCCACTGGCTGCCAGTGAATGATGCTGAAAATGCAATGCGAGTTGGACTGATCTATCTGAAATTTCAAACCAGCTCTTTTTACTACAAGCAAAATTCCTCTGCTGGGAACAGCAAATGGAAGCCCTCCCTGTGTTATTCTTTCTCTACTCTGAAATTAAAGGGAAAAGGGAATCGTCCCTGTTCAATCTTCTCCCCTTTTAACACTCCTCACAAGAATGTGTGCATACAGATGTGTGGGTGGATGTTTGAGAACAAGGCTTCTTCCCCTACACAACTGTATGCTATGGTAAGGTTAGTTTATTGCCTTTCATGCCTGACAAGATGCAAGAAAATAATTGTCTAGAGTATTGCTTTTGTCTGAGTAAATGCAAGGGGAATTCAACTCACCTTCTGCAAGAACTGCTTCATATATGTAAGACAAAGAGTCTCCAAGATTTTCATTCTGTGGCTTACCTAGGGAAAAAGAATAATTTTTTAATGATATCTATATGGAAATATCTTTAACCAGTCATGAACTCTGATGACAATGATCATTGCTATCCTAGTTGATTGTTTCACATAATGTTTGGTCGGCTGAACAGGAGCCAGCAGTGTCTCCAGGNAAAGGCTGCACTGATGATCTTCAAGGTCTCTTCCAGCTGGAACTGTTCTATGATTCTATGCTCTAAGGTAGATCTTAGCATGATCACCTTTGATGAAATTCTCTATGTTATTTTACATGTACAATAAAGCTATTGTAAAGCTACAATTTTGCAGATAAAAAAAATTAACGTATTAAAATCCAAGGGCTTGTGGAGAGGAACAAACCTAGGGAGATCTTTAGATGGAATTGTATTTATCCCTTTCCAGTAAATCCTAGAATGGCCCAGGTTGGAAGGGACCTTAAAGATCATCTAGTCCCAACCCCCCTGCCATGGGCAGGGACACCACGCACTAGACCAGACTGCCCAGGGCCACATCCAGCCTGGCCTTGAACAAGGGCAGGGATGGGGCAAACATCAGTAAATATCTCTGTGACTTATCTTTTCAATTTACTATAGCAGGTAAAAAATGTGGGCTTGAGGAAGAAAAGAAGTTTCCCCTCAAAGACAATGTAGCAAACAGTGGAAGAGAAGCTGTGCAAAAGAAAGAGAACAGAATCATGTGCAGGAAGTGAGAACAGGAAATGGATGCAGGCATGGAGGTATGGAAGACAAGACAACTGTGCAGTGCAGGATAATACAATAAATCTGGTTATAGACTTCCCAAATTTGGGTCAAAAAAAGCAATGGCCTCATTATGTAAAGTACTGGTCAAATACTAAAAAACTCTCTCAGTTCCCATTTGTTTAAGTTATTTTGATGGCTTAATAACTACCAGGAGATTTTTCTGCCATATTCTGCAATATCTGTCTATGCTACACTTTATGTAGGATCATCATATCACCTGTTTTCCCACACCTGACATAACATTAACAGAAATACAAGGCCTGCTTGAGCTGCATATTGTGAGCTCCAGCTAACTCATCAAACATGCTGTTGTACAGCATCTGTGGGATCCTAACCCTGCTAAGTGCTCCAGAACTGAGTAACTAATACTACTACAAAGGACCATGATTAAAAAGTAAGAGTTGCTAGGTAAAGACATCAAGGCTAGGATGAGAAGAGATGCCTGGGAAAGGGATTGTTTCACAACAACTTTACAAAGGTTGCATAAACCCAATCACTCAATACCTCCTCTTTTGTGGTATATTGTTAACTATTTCTTTTCAATTGATCTGTACTGTGGGCAATGCACAAGTTAGACTTACTCTGGCACTGACTTGTGGTGTTGTACTTAGAGAGGGTATCATTTACCATAGCCTGATTCAGTTATTCTTGTAGTAACAAGTCTCCAGCAAATGAGAAAAGGATTCCCATGAGAGAAAGAGCAGTGATATTCGCTGATTGGTGCTCTAGAGAATTGAGGTCATTTCAGGTTCCCATCCTGAAGTTTTGAGGCAAAAAGCAAGAAGGCTTTTAAAACTTTCTTTTTCAGAAATGCTTATCTGTTTTGTATTGCACTTTCTGTGAAAGACCTTCTAGCTGACCTGGAGACATCTGAGCAGTCACAAATGCATCTGAAATTATAGGGACTTCAAATAAGGATGTAAAAAATACTGTATCCTGGTAAGTGGTATGAAAAGTAATGTCTTAAAGTGAAAGAAATGCCTCACCCTAATCTTTCTAGTATGTAAAATGATGATAAAATAACATTTGGACAGCACTTAATACAGAAAGAGTTCTACAGGAAAGCACATCAGGAAATTAATAACTGTTCTCTCAGCAGGATTTGCATGACATTCAATATATAAATAATGCAAACTCAAACCCAAAACAAAGTATCAGATAACTGCTAATTAACTGAGTACTATTTATCCTGTGTGCTGATCAGGGCAGGTTCTTGGCAGGGTAGCAGGGCAAGAAGAATGCACTTACATCATTAAAGGCAACCATGGGTATGGACAAGGGTTGCAACTAACATGCCGTTGCGTGGCTTTGGTAGTTACAAGGCTTAGCTGCTGCATGGCCAGTAGTTACAGGCTACTTTGTACCTGTAACTCTGACTCTTGAACCAAGTTCTGCCCTCATAGTCATTTAAAGAACTACAAAGAGACCATACCAAGAGCAACATTTGATTCTGTACAAGTTTTTTTTCTTGCTATCCTAATATTGATTTTTTTTTCAGATGCTACATTTCATTTTTTCAGGGATAGGTGTTAATTTTTTTAATCTGGAAAACACCAAACCCTTATTTTTCTCCCATTTCCAAGAAGTTGACACTAACTTAACAGAAATACATCATGGTGAAATTACAAATAGTGATTTTGTTATAACAACACTTGTGTGCCAAAAAAACATACAAAGAATGCACTTCCAGAAGACTTCTCTAGATGCCTTCCAAGAACTTTTCAGTAATTGCGATTGGTAACCACACTGCAAAACCTGACAAGATTCAGTAACACATTATGTGAAGGACATGTAAAATTACAGATTCACACAGCCATTTTACACTTCTAGCTGCCAAATACCTGCTGGACATTTTAAACTTAAATTATTTGTAAGCTTTAGAAATAGCCTCAAAACTGCAACTAAATACTAACCAATGACTGCTGTGCCATAAACAAGACATGAATTTGGATGGTGTCCACTTGCAACCTTGAAAGAGCATACTAATGATGATAAATTCAGTGATGCATTTTAAAAATAATGTTTAATCTAAACAAACAGTAAAATCACAGTACATTAATTAGTACATGCTGCTGCAGTAATGCTTATGTTCTAGTCATCTGACTTTTATTACTAAGCCTTTCTATAAACTTGTCCTAAATGCTGCTAAAAATATTTCCTTTAAGATGTTAGTGCATTCACTTTTCCAGGTGTGAGCAGTTTTCATCCAATTACTGTCAAAAACAAGAGTAAAAAAGTCACATACATGATGCATACTCAGAATCCAAGGGTACAGGTCACCACGACTGGCTAGACAGATCAAAACATGAGCTGCTAGGAAACCTGATGATATAGTGAATCAAGTCTTCGCTGGATTTTGCAGAACCAAGAGAAAAAAGAACAAAGAACTCAAAACAGTTTTAAGCAGCAAGGCATAGCAGCCTCAACATCCTAGCTATGGTTGCCACCTCCAAGCTGCCACTTCAGTTTCTCTTCTGGTTTGAAATAGTCAGGATCACATGCCAGATGAAACAAGTTACTAACACTAAACACAGTTTTTTGTTGACAGTCATCCCTGTTACAAAACCCCATCCCTGCACTGGCACTTCAGCAAGGGAGAAACACATCTCAGGAAGATTTACTAATCTGGGAATCACAGCAGCAGTCCCTGCAGAGCAGTTCAAAGACTCATTGGCAGGGCAAAATGTAAATTGAGGACTATACCACAGCACACTTCAGCTAACAAAATGCCTCCTTCTGCTCTTCTGCTAACAATAAAGTCATACAGATTATTTTCTGTTTAATAATAAAAAAGTTTAATAGGCATTTGAGGTGCTCCTCAATAAGATGACCTCACTGCCATAGAGCACTAACAATAGTATGCACTGTCAGAATGTAAAAACACTGGGGAAGGAGGAAAATTAAGGCACAAGAACATGCAGTCTCATCTACTCCAACCTCCCCCTGGCAGTGAAGGAGGCCAGAACAACACACCAATTTCCATCTAGTTACTCAATCTTGTGTGCCCATGTCAGAAATCTTTACACACAAGAATTTAGTTCACACACACACAAAACCAGACTGTATTCAGTATTCACAAACAACCTAAAAAAATTCTAGTGATTTTCTCTCCAACTTTGGTTCTTGTTAGCACCTCAGCTTCATTTCTTCATAAGACTCCAAGTCAGTGTCAAAATCTGGGTGAAGACTTGCCCAAGTTAAGTGGTTCACCTCATCAGCACAAGTCTTGTTGATAGCCTAAAATCAGTGGTTATTCATATTTGAATACTAATTGAAGAGGATTTTACAGAAGATGAAGCAAAGCAGTGGATTCAAAATGTGAAGTAATACTTAAGTATTTATTATACCCAAATTCTTGGAACAATTCCAACAAAATCTATGTCACTGTATTAGAAATGAAACTGGAAACAAGATACTATAAAAGCTTATGGTGAAACTATAGTGATTTATTTCTTTTTTGTGACCTGCACAGCAGAAATCAGCTCCATATTTGAGCAGTTCTCAGCTATGTGTATGAAGGGGAGCTTACACCTTGAAGCACAAGCTGCAACATTAGTCCTAGTCCTGGATCTAGTTCAGTCAACTGAATGTATCGAATTCCAGCCACAATTTATGCATCCCTGGTAAAGAAGTACACGCTCTGACTGAAGCCTTCAACAGCTTGATTAATTCAGCTTTGTACTAGTCTCTGAAGTTGCTGATATTGACCACCAACAAAGAAAAGATCATTTGAGCATCTATTAGTCACATGACATTATGATGCACGTAAAGCCTCAAGCACAGATGCAGTATTTTTGTGAATGCACAGATCTATGCAAGGAACCATCATCTGTTTTCTAGGAAACTGTTTATCTTTGCAGGAAAGTTTGCAATTTCCTGTGCATGACTCAACTGACTGTCTCTGGGCCCAGTTCCTTCTCATATATACACTCATACATAGTATAGACGCACTGTTTTCATTCCACTTAAAAAGCTGCCAGGGAACATCAAACTGAAGTGACATATCAGACAGTCAGAAATTGCAAACGTTACCTCCTGAAACCAAACCAGGCAACTGTAATGAATCCCAAAACTTAAAAGTCTGAGAGAGGCTCAGAAAAAGATATACTGAGGGAAAGGTTCATGAATACTGAGCAGCAAGAAATGTTAGAACAGGAGATGGTTGGGAAGGAGGAGTCTGAAATTTAGTTTTCAAAGCACTGATCTGATAAAGCCAGACTGTGTGTAGACACACTCTGGGCAGCTTTGAAAGCCTTATAGTATGCTTAAGCGCAAGGCAGCAGGGACATCCAGCTAGGTCACACTGACTCAGCTGGGGGTCTCTCTACCTCTGTGTTCAAAAGAATATTCTTGGTTGTTCATGTGTATTCAAAACCAGATTGATTTCCGAGTAAAACTCCTGAATTGCAGGATATCTTTCTCCAGAACAGGTCCCCATGCCATTAACTGGCACCTTGCAGGTAACAAAGACAGAAGCATAATGTTCTCCTTAGTAGACAAAATCATGCCAAAACAGCAAGAGTTGAGAGGAGGTAGGAGACTTAGAGAGTAAAAAGAAGCAGCAGTAAACGTGCTCTCAAAAGACGACACACAGCCATCTAATTGAAACATGTGCACAACTTACAGTGCCTTTCCAACATGGCCAATGCATCTATCTTTCTGAAATTACTTTTTTGTTTCATTTGTGCAGCCTGGGAAAGTTAAACTTTGGGTTAAACTAAATCATGTGCACAGATTTGACAGTTTCAGCACATCTCACCCTCAGGAGAGGGGTTTTTCTTACATTCCAGAAGTGTTACTTTTCATATCAATGCTTCTTTTTAGTTTCCATGGATGTGCAAACACATACAAACTGAAGAGTTTTAGTCCTTCCAGTAGTGACTTATTACTTGGGTTGATAAAAGGGGAAGGAAGGGAACTTCTGCACTTGCAGCTTCTCATGTCACACAGGAAATTCTGCCATCGATGAAAGTGGGTCTAAGTCAGTAATTATTTTTCACTGTTAGATTTATCTAATGAGATATATCCACTGCCACATTAAGGCCTGCTGAAAGAGATGAAGCATAAACCCATAGTTTTGTATAGTTTCTGAGATTTGTAAAATCAGGAAACAGAAACAAGTGTATGTCAGCTCTTCAATCTTACCATGAACTAGTGATGGTAGTTTCACAGATGCCAGTGGCAGCTTTTAGACTTTCCAAAGCTGCCTCCATGAGAAAATGAAGCCAGACTAAGAGTACAACAGCTTTATCACACTTCAGTGACAAATTCATCATCAAATGAAAACTTCTGGACCAAGCTTCAGAGAAACAATTTCTCCAGAAAATCTGAATTACCACTTTTTTTTTCTTTTCAAAATTATATTCATACAGCTAAGAAAACTCACTCAGTATTCGTACAAAGTTTTCACTTTAACATTACCTGTTTGAATAATTCCAGTAACAACAGAGAGATATTCCTCCGGTTCCTGATCAGTAGAAATCTCTTTGCTGCCTCCATCTAAGGTCAGTATCTCGTAAAGAATCTCCGAGTTCTCCACCCCACAAAGCAGAATCACCACATTATCCGAAGGTTTTAGAACCTGCTCCAGAAAATGACATCTCTTTTGATTCAGGCAGTTAAGAAGTCCACATGATAGTATCAGGAGTTTACATTTATAACAGGGTAAAGAGAATAGCTCCCAGTGCTTGGAAGATGAAGTCTCTATATTGTAGAGTAAGATTCCTCCTTCATTCACTATGTGTCCAAAAAGAAACTTCAAATACAGAGCCCACTCCTCTGCTTCTTGTTCATATATCACGAGAATATCCTTCGTGTTTTCTAGAGAAAACAGAACATTTTAAAAATCATTTCAAATGCATTTGAATCCATGATAAATATGAGAAGATAGATTGTTAATATCCCTCCCCCTTAAAAACCTGAAATACTGAAGAAACAGGACACGTCATCACCTTGAAATGACAACCATCTGCTTATCTCTAGACCAAGGCAGAAAGATCATCCACAGAAATGCTGGTAAAATATTTTCTGTTTAGAATAGCTTCCACTAATATTTCAGAATAAATTAATTGCCATGCAGAAAGAAGAGCTCATTCACACATTCTGTTCACTCCTAGATTCTTGAGAAATAGGACATACTATTAATAAGGCAACAGTTAGCTTTCAACGGCAGAAGTAAAGAATATGTATTTGAACACTTGACATGATCTGACTTCATTAGAACCAAGATCAGTATATTTAGGGTATTTTAGCAGTATGGTGTCAGGATAGTCATTAGTGATTCATTTGCACTGTCCTTATTCTAACAAAATTAAAGGACCCATCAAAAATAACTCTAGAAGAACATTTTTTATTAAGTTCTGCTTCCCCTTTAAGATGTAAAGCGTGATGCTAGTAAGAAGACTAATACTCTTGCAAATGTTACCAGGGTGACAGTATGAAACAGAGGAAACAGGCACAAGCTGAAACACAGAAGGCTCCCTCAGAGTCTGTACTGTAAGCACTAGCACAGGATGCCCAAGGAGGCTGTGGAATCTCCCTCCTTTGAGCTACTCAGAAGGTGGTTGGACATGGTCCTTCCTCTAGGTTGCTCTGCATGAGCAGGGCTGTTGTACAAGATGGCTCCAAGTATCCCTTCCAAATTCAACCATTTTGTGATTCTGTGAAATCATTAAAAAAATTATTAATCTACTTCAATAAACTGTATTACTGCCTTTATTAAATGAGGCATAATTCACTCATTCCACAGTTAACAGAGTCCTAAACTAAGATTCTATAACAAGTGATTTAAGCAATATAAAGGGGATCCTCTCAATTACTCCCACGAAAAAGAGTATGGCACAATGACAGAAAAATGGAGCATGAGAAACAGAAGGAAGCTTAAGAGACACAGACTCCCATCTTTGCCCAGAGATTTGCAAAACCCTTCTTCTGATGAGAAGACTTATTTCCATTTGGGCTGCACGTAGGATGAGAATGACAAGCATATGTACTAGCTGAAATGAAAATCCAGAAACAGAAGATCTCTTGGCCCCTTAGCAACCTTGTCAAAGATTCAGCCATTCATCTCTTCATATTGCTTGCCCTGATCACTTAAAATAATAAGGAACTATGGAAAAAGTTTCATTAGCACTTCAAACAAGCCTTGCAATTTAACATTTGGAAACCAAATGAGAGCATTTCATTCAGCACTTATCAGTGGCCTTAGCATAATGAACTGCCCCTCACCCACCCAGCAGGCACTGATTTTTCCCCAGTCAGTGCACCTGACACACATCCAGTAAATGCACCTCAAAATGCATCTTTAGCTTTTGGTTGCTGGAATTCTACAAGGCAAATTCCCTGAAGCAAGCCAAAATGGATTCTTCCTGGGAAGGACAACAGAAAGCACTTTAGAACTACTTGTAGATAATGGAAAATGTTTTCAAGCAAGTCATGTTGCTTCTCAGAGACATTCCACTAATGGAAATGAAAATTATAAAAGCCTGCTTGTAAACTTCAGAGTGAGATCATGAAATACCTAAATTGCTGCAGCGCTGAGGCACACCTGTTTCAATTAAAGCAATTATCCTAAAGCCTGGGACATTCCTATCATCACTGTTTCCGCCAGCAGATTCTCAAATGCCTATTTAACTAGCATGTAATAAGAACATTTTCATCCTTTATGCACCTTCTGTTGCTAATTTCTACATTTTGTGTGAGAACAAATGCATGCTCTATCTGTATAAAAATCAAGCCTCCTGCCCTCATCCTTCTTTTCACCAAGCTCAGGGTGGTCTGGAATGGGCAAAATGAATTCTAAGAAATTTGTTTCTTTCTGCAGAAGTAAGTTCAGGCTTGATCTTGTGGTCCTTCTCTGTAAAGGAATTCCATTGACCTTCCCTACAGGAATAATGGTAACACAGAACCAAATAAGTTCCTGAAGTACCTTTCCAGAGCATCAGCCTGGCCCAGGTAGACTGGAAAGATACCCGACTCCCAAACCTAACAAAGCTAACATCATGCTCAAAAGGCTGTTTCTCCTGAAGAGTGATATAGCCTTATTCCCTGGTTGAGGCTTCTCATTACCCAAGTGTAATGACTATCACTGTATCTTTGCTCGTGGAGGCCTTGTCCATCCACTGCTGAATACCTGCTGATGGACAGGTACTCTCATTCCTAAGACCAAACACACACAGGATATAGAGGTCAGAACTCAGCTCTCTACCAAGGTACACCTCCTCCTGCTTTATCACCATTGCAATGAGGCAAAATTTGGTGTCATTACAGTCGCTTCCCTGAGAGAAAAACCACATCTTTGGTACATTTTAACAGACTACAACTAGGTAATTCAGAAATGCTTTAGACATGAACAAATTCTGAAGAGAAAAAAAATCTAACATAATGACAGCATAAAGTGCTGAAGTAATGCACTACCTTTTTTATGATTGCTGTGGAACAAGTCTTTAAGGTCACACAAAAACCTGAACAAGCTGTATTGAGTCTGTCCTAACTGAAGCTACTGCTGTTAGAAACACCTATCACTCCAAAGCTTTTCCTTACACCATCACTATACTTCTATAAACATGAAACATTTTTCAAAATGTCAATTTTAAAATTTTACTGTTAGGGTAGACCAAAGTGTCCTTTTGCTGTAATTACCAGTGTTTCATCAGGATCTCTCTAGATGGGCCCATCCTGACTTATCCCAGGGGTTTTTGGTTTTAGGATGACATTTAAACTCTGCTCACGTAAATTCAACTTCTTTAAAATCCAAAACACAGAATGGGAACATGTTCTGCAAGCACTAATTAGGGTCTCATCGAATCCAGTACAGGTACCTCTGTCACAAGTGAACATACCTCAGAAAATGATGTGCATGCAACAAAACAAAAAAGGTCTTTTGTTTGGGTTTTTATTGTTGTTGTTGATTTTTAAGTCAGGTCCAAAGCAGTAGACATACTAGATCTGACTGAGCTAAACAGAGGGAGAGACATTGCTAACTACATTGGCCATCTTCTTATGATGCCCAAGTACACAATCTTGGCTAGCCTTTACACGCTTATCAGCCTTAACTATGTGATTACTATTCCAAGCCCTTCCACAAATCTTAGTAACAAAACCTTAGAGCAATCACTTTATATATTTTATACTGAATACTGTGTATCTATCAATTTTCCACTGTATTTCATCTATTGAAAAGAAAGCTAACCAAAGTCAGAAGATATCTGCATTTTGCTTTGTATGTTTTTTGTTAATAAGAAAAGGAAAAAAAATTCTGCCAGTCATGCATATTACAGTTAGACAAAGAGCAAGTGCCCAAGTCTTTCAATCACATAAATCTTAATAAGACAGAGGAACACCACACTTGTGGCCTCTGATAAAAGTATAGCTGGTTTTCATTTAGTGCCCACTAAATCTGCTCTGAAGCCTGTACTGTATTTAATCTTTCAGTGTTATGGAAGACAGTAGCTTTGCTGAAGATGAGGGCTTTTATTTTCAGTCCTCAATGGCTCTAAATTGTCCTTGTTCAATCATTCCACGCATACTACATTTTTTTTTCCTTTCAGCTATTTAAACTGTAAATGTTTCATGAATAAATGAAAATGATGAATAATAGAAGGGTGCGCTATATGAAAATGTTTAACATATATTATTCAATTTATTAAAACTTCAATTTGTAAATGCCACTTCATACATTTTCCTTTTTTTAAAGCTTCTAGAATGTTTAATATTTTCCATTTGAAAATAATGCTATTTTAATCATACCTCTAATCTAATATTTAAAAAACCCAACAATCCAACAACACAAAACACCACCACTTTTTACTGACTACAGTAAACAAACTTGAATTATTTACTCTTCATGAGTTAATAATCCCTCTGTGCCAAAGAACAACTAAAAGTATGCAATATTTGTGGGTTTGGGGGTTTTTTTGGAAGCAAGCATAATGATAAATAGTTAGTTAAAAATATTATTACTTCTTTACATTTTGACAGGAAAATAGCTTTGCTTTGTTTGAGAAACAGAACATATGCACATCCCCAACACAGAGAAACTTGGAGGCTTAAGTACGTTAAGGCAATAACTGTATTGTATGTGTATTCTCACACAGGACTTGAATACATTAGAGAGCCTTTGACAGGATCTCAGTCAGTTTTTGTGGGGGCTGCGTTGTTCATCTTTTAGACTGACATTATCTTTTATCTGGTTAATACAAGAGGTCTAGAGTAGGGGATCTAGGATCAGGTATTAGCTTCTAAATCCAGCTGCACTATTCAGCTGCATCTTAACTTGGTGTAAGTGCAAAACTTGGGTGTCCATGAAAATCTCTCTTATCCCCTCTGATGTTGGCTTCCACAGAAAGGAAAGCCAAGAACATGAGCTGGACAGAAGCTGCCGTACGCTTCAGCTGAAAGACCAGATACAGCCATAAAGGTCACCTAAAGTGATTCCTAGGCAATTTGAAGAGAAATACCAAGCACTGCAAAAAAGTTTAACAATCAGGCTCTTAAGTGGACATTTCAGGAAATCTATCCATGAATTTTGGCCCAAATTTTCCAAAAAGCTTATCTCCTAAAAATAATGGGAACTATCTGGCTCTACATGCATTTGGGAAAGCTTGGCATCTTTTTTAATAACATCTGTCATTTACTTACATGTTTAAGTACATTGATACTATCTTCATTATCAAAAAAGGAAGGAAGAAGCAAGTTTACTTTCCATTTCTAATCACTATATACGTTACTGTGTACTTAAGTGTTCGAATGCTCTGAATCAACACTCAGCTGCTGTAGTAGCAAAACACTGTTTACTCTAATAAGAGCAGCAACTGAGTATGACTGAATGCTGATATTCCAAGTAGGCTATACTTGTTTTCAATAGTATATAGTACCTGGCAATAACGAAGAGTCATTAGCTGGCAATTGGTCATTTAACAAAAACGACTGGTCATCATCCCTAAGCTTACAAGAAGCAATGAACCACAGCCACAAGTGGCGTCAGTCACCGCCCTGCCAGGGGGTACGGCTCGCCGTCCCGCCCTGCTCCGCTCCGAGTAAACCGACAGACGGTAGCTGGTCCAACCAGCTGTACCCCGCCGGGGGGATGCTCGCCGTCCCACGGTCCGGTCATCACCCCTAAGCTTACAAGCAGCAATGAACCACAGCCACAAGCTGTAGCTATTTGTAAACACCTGTATAAAGTTTCAAGTCATTTAAAGCCGTTAAGCATGTGATCTGAAAGCAAAAGGGTGCTTTCCAAACTCAGCTATACCTCTGCTTGAACTCTCTCAGTTACAAACCTGTTTAATCTGTATCTTATTTCATGGTAGTTGCAGAAACACTGAAAAAAACAGACCAGTTTAAGTGTCAAGCCTGTGATGGCATAAATTATACTCTGTGGCTTAACACAAAGCCTTGCTTTCTTACTATGCAGAGAGCCAATAAACACTAAAAAATCATCAATTTTATCACATGAAATACATCCCAGTTTAAATTTAAAGTTTGGTATTCATGAATCCCTTATCTTCACAGTAGTTTCAGAATGCCTACATGCTTAAGATACTATTATGTACTTATTACTTTTGTTTACATTTAATAAAACCTAGCTGTTTAAACATAGACTATGTTTTAATAGTCTGATTTTAATTTATACAGGTGGTAGGGGCAACTTTATTTTTTTAATAATAGCCAGAAACAAGTGGACCTCCCAAGAGGGTAGAATTACATCACAAGTTATTGCTGCTGTTTGGATTGTGGCACTTAAATTTCTTAAGAGGAGTCATATAGAAGACTTAAAACATTCTTTATTACCTACAAGCAAATAAAGGGGTATATAAGCTAACCAAATGGTCAAAGAACAGCTTCGACAGATATACAGACAAGGAAACAGTGACACTGTGGTTCTTGAGTCCCTAGGCACAAACTTTCTTCCCAGAAACTGAAATCTCCACTCTTTCTTTCACCTTTTTGTGGCACCAGCAATACAGTTTTTCAAGTGTGTGTGGTTAATTGCTCGTATGCAAACTTCAGTAATCACTGCTTGCAACAAAAGGGGGATCAGAGAGGATTAGCATAAGGAAAACATCTTGTTAGGATCAACTTTTCAATCTGAATCAGCAAACCAACACTTCCAAAGACAAATGATAGCTTTGTGTTAATTATAAGGTTCTCGAGTTTCAAAGCTTAATGGTTCCTATTTTTCTTTTTCCTCATACAGTATTTTTTTTAAATATAAAATTCTAGTTTCTAGTCAACAGACTCATGCGAAAATGATGCATCTGGAGTAGACATAAGAATAACTTCTTTATGCATGGTGAAGATTTCCATTTCTACATTTTAAGGAGACAGATTTCAACTTTAAAATATTTATATTTTTGTTTCCCACTGCAGAAATATCAAAATATTTCTTCAACAATAAAAAAAAGGAACTTCCTTTCAGAATAAGATGACTGTAAACAGATGATAGCAGCTTTAGCAGTCGTGGCTTCTCTGATACTCAAATTACTAATACATTATTAGTAGTAATATTAATTGCTCATATTACAATGTTATTGATGAATCTGGTTCAGAACTCCACCACTAGACCCCTTAAGATTTTTAATTATCATCTGAGACCTATTTTTGTCCCTAAAATAAAGGAATTTAAAGTGTTTAAAGGCTACTAAAAATAAATAAATAAAAAAAAAAAAAATCAAGCAACACCTAATTCTTGAGGAAAAAAAAAATCATATATATTTGTGTCTGTTCACTGGAACAGAACATTTGCCATATAAACACTGCCCCAGAAACAGTTGGAGGCACAGATATGTACACTGTGTAAATAAGTAGCACACAAGGGAAGATCTCAGTGATTATGTTCATGAGTGTGGAGAGGAGTGATAACTCAAACATGGCACAGCTATTAACAAGTTGCCCTGTCAGTGCCTCCTGTCTCAAGTGAAGACAGATGTCATCAAGGATGATGCATTACAGATGTTTTATCTCTACTAGGTACCGCATGTTTAAAGGAATTTGCATAAAGACGTTCATCTAGGCTAGGGTTTTCTAAAAAGCACTGTCAAGTCACAAGTCTGTCTCTCCCACCAAGGTTTCAGATTTGAGCTAGGCTAGGCCTTGGGCAAACAGCCCAAAGCAAGTTCACTACCTCACAGCTACTGTTCCATCAGGAGGAAAAAACCCTCTCTTCACTGTGGAAAAGTAAGGTTGGTGCTGTGGCAAAGCTGCAAGGGAGGGGTCTATGCATGGCAGTCCCAGGTAGATGTGGCTTGCAGAGCAACATATGAAAAAAAAAGAGAGAAATGATGATAGACCAGAGGGCCAGCACATTCACTAGTGGCTGAACCTACAGTTACTCATTTTCCTGCCAATGCCACTATGTGGAACTGGCTGCAAGCTGCTGGGAAACGGTTTGGTAGTTGTTCAGCAATTTCTCCCGCAATTTCACAGGCATACTCAGGATCTGACTGCGTTTATTCCCCAAAAGCCAGACTTGAAACCAGGTGTCCCCAGGTCATACACAACTGTATACTAAGCAAAAGTCTGTGATTATTGAGAAGAAAATGAACCATTCATGTATAGAAATATCTGTTTGCCTAATAACTGCAATAGTACATGCTTATTTAGAAGTTCTGTTAAACACGTGGTTGCTTATCTACACTACTTTTTTTCCTTTACAGAAGCTTGCAATACAAGCTGAGCCTAGATAGAAAAACCTATCTACCAAAGGCTAGATACTAGTAAAACAGCTATATCCATTTTACAATCAGCCTTGAGTAGAAAGCAAAGCAGCCCTAAGTTCTTATGTTTTACCTACAACTAACTTATTATACAACAGATGGGAAAGCAACTTTGCCTTTCTTCTCTAGTGTTTTCATCTATATAATGAGAGTGGTAGGTAGAGATGGCTTGCAATACTAGTGTCATTAGAATGCTGCATTTAATAATTAATATCTAATATGGTTACTTTGATGTTATAAAGTGGTACAAAATACTAGGTACTCTGAAAAAAACCTGTCTTGACATCTCAAGTAGTCATTTAAAATGATGCACCAGAACAGTAAACCAAAGCACTGAGTCAACCTTGCAGACTCAAGCCTTTGGATCTCTCCTTTCTTGATTTCTCATTCACAAAATGAGGATAAAATATTGTCCTAAGTAATTAAAAGAGTCACAAAGACAAAGCTGAGCTCCATGCTGCAAGCCAAACTTGTGGCAAAGAGCTGCACATCTTTCATATATATTTCCCTTTTACCAAGTACCCAGCTTTGCAGTCACAAGTTTGATTTTAGTACTGCTGAGCTTTATAAATGCACATGACAAAAATGGGAGCAGAAAATACACAGTATTTCTGTGAATAAGGAAATATGACCAGGAAGAATGAACACAGGGACAAGAAGTCAGGGGTTCCTGGTTCAGATTCAGGACTTCCTTCAATTTACATGTAACTTTCCTTTGAAAGTCACTGTGTCTTTTCATCAACTTTTTTTCCCACTAATGAATAGGATGATAATATATTCCAATATTACTAAGGGAGGAATAATATATACACTAACAGTTTTGAGGCACACTGACAATGCAACAAACACCAATGAAGACATAAGGGAATCTATTTTTGTGCAAGTTTAGCAGGGTTTTGCTGTATAGTGTAAAATAAGGCTAGATCACATACTGAAAGACTGAAAAACGATGATCCATTTTCAATTAATAACACAGCATGTGATTAGCCAGTTAAGACTATCTCAGAGTGTATATACACGCAAGACAGAATTAACGTTAACTTTTTGGTGCCAGACTTTTTACACGATGCACTGCCAGAAAAGGTGCATCACATACCACTTGCAGTTGAGGACTACTTTCAAGGAAAAGTTATCTAGAACTGTTTTGAGGTACTACTACAGTTGCCCCAATAAAAACTCTGGCATAATCTGTCATGAAAGCATGCAAACAGGTAACATGAGCTAAAATATCACAAGGAAAAAAAAAATCTCTTTTGGAGAAGCCATGCTAACAGGCTACGACCCCAAGAAGCATTTAGCTTTATCAAGAATAAGATGAGAATACCTCATGTAGGTGTCTCCACTCCTAAACCACAAGTGGACCACAACCTGGACAAGCAACGGATGGAGCCAACACACACCACTACCTCCACCCTTCACCACTTGCCCCCGGGCCCCTGCGGGCAGCCCTGGCGAAAACCAGCGCAATCCTTCCAGCAGCCAAGCCTCCCTTCAGGCTGAGCCCTGAAAATCCTCCTCAGCCCCAAGCCGCGCAGAGCTCTATCCCGGCTACAGCCTCGGCCCTCCACCTGCTCCCCGGCCACAGGATGGCGGTGGCAACTTCCCGCCCTTATACCGACGTCTGAGACCAAGGGCCGGCCGCGGGCTCACCCTCACACCCCACGCCGCCCTTCGCTGACCTGCTGGGCTCATGACGCCGCTGCTCGCTCGCTCGCTCGCTATGTCTCTGCCCCCAGGCCCCAGGAGCCGTCCCGGCCGCTGAAGTTGCGGCCGGGCCGGAAGCGTGGGGCCGGCCCCAGTTCCTCCTGGGTGCGGGGATGTACCGGCCGCGCTATATCTACCCCGGCGGGAAGCGTCGTCACTAGTCCCTGAGGCGGGAGTGTGTGGTGAGCCCGCGCTGAACTCCCCGCTTCCTCCCTCCCCTTAGACGTGGTAAGAGCCCTCGACTGAGGGAGTTTGTTGGCTGTGGAGTTAAAAAGAGGAGGGGTCGAGTCTTCCCAGGTCTGCAGAGGTGTGGGTTGAGTGGGAAGCTGCAACAGGGAGCCCAGGTCATCCCAGGAAACTACTGTGCTGCCTGGAAAGTCCACCGAGAACGAGATACCTTCCAGAGATCTCTGTCATAGTATCACGGTTCCAGGGTCCTGCTGGGATGGTGTTCCAGTGCAGTGTGGTTTAACACCTCTGTGGTTTTGTGCCACACATATATTTTTGACATGGCACAGTGAAAACTTCAAAAAGTGAAACAAAGCAGCCTGTGAGATAGACTACAAACACTTCAGCTCCCTGCTATAGTGGCTGTCAAATTCAGTCAGGAGCCACTGATCAAGATTGCATCTTTCGGGTTCAAAATAAAGGCCAGACCCACCACAAGGAGCTGGATTTGATCCTTAAAATAAGATTACAGAAACACTGGAAGTAGCTTCCAGGGAAAAAGTGTGAAGTTGATTTCCAGTGGAAGCGAGCTTGTCCAACTGAACTTTACACATGGGTGTGTGCTTCTTGCCCGTCTGAATTTCTGTCTTCCCTGCCAAAATTGTAATGCTTTATGGATGATTTTAGTAAATTTGTCAAAAGGTTTTCAAGATCTCAGAGGTGAAGTTGCTAAGTATCAGTTTCAGGAATGTGAGTGTCCAACATAGAGGAGACAAACGCGCAACTCTGCCTGAACTGAAGGAAAGGCTGCAGAGTGAATTCAAGCAGTATTAGAGAAAGGACAATCCATACGGAGACAGTCTGCATACATCCTTCAGTGTGACAAAACCTTCACAGTTTGCAATCAGCCATAGACCACAGATCTGCAGGAGGCTGGACTTCTGTCAAAGAACTACTTCTGTAAATCCCTTTCATGCTGCAAGGACCTTGTCCAACTTGGAGGTGAAAAGCTGAACCATCATGAACTGTTCCTGTGTCTGTCATTACACAGGTAGGTACTTGTTTCTTATCTGGTATCAGTTTGAGGTTGTTTTCTCAGTATGCTTTTGCTAATGAGTGAGTGGTTTGGGCGGTATTCTGGCTCGGCCTGGCCTGCCATGCAGAGGAAACCTCTGCCTATTTATACACAGGGATAATCCAGACTATATCCAATCATTTCAGTCTGTATGTGCTTTGGGAAGAGCCTGGTATACCTCCTGTTGTTCCTTTCTGCTCATTTTTCCCTTCAGGTTTCCTTCATTGAAGTGACAGGTATTAAGGCAGTGCCTCATTCCAGAACTGTATTTTTGGACATGGTGGGGACAGACTACTGTGTCAGTAGTCTTGAGTCATGAGCAGGATGAACAGGAAGGAGATACCTTGCAACGGAGGAAGCAATATGTCAAAGATAAAGCATTTAGAAATACTGTATCAAACTATTTTGCCAAGGCAATTAATGATTGCTGCTTCTTAAAAGATGGGTTAGATAGTGTGTTCAGATGTGGTTGGGATGATTTAGTAGTCTGAACTGTGATATTCTTCACTGTAGAACTACAAATTCTTAAAAAGAATAGAAGATAATTAAGTGTAAATGTATTTAAATATAAAAAATAACTAAAGTGGAGCTTGGAACTCCATCATTCCAGTAAAAAAAACCCACAACAACAAATTAGGAGTTTTTTCTGGATGTTAGTGATGTCAGAAGGATAGAGTTAAAAACTTTTAGTCTGTTTCAATTTATAATGAACTGATCTGAAGACAGGATAACAAGAATGGAAGGCCCTTAAGATTAAAGGATGAGATGACCTTGGAGGTTAAAATAATCAGAAACAAGACATAGTAATTAAGAGCAGTATTTAGAAGCAGTAAATTCTGTCAAGTTCTATAGATAATACTTCGTTATAGATTCTTGGCATAAACCAGAGACAGATTTGGATGAAGATCAAACCGTGGAGGTGTCCCCTACATAACCTGTGGTGATTTTAATACTAAAAGTAACACCTCTAGGAGGAGAATTTAAATGTAAATGTAGGGGCACCTCAGTATAATGAATTAGGTAGTAGTATAATGAATTTGGTAATTGATGGAGCTTGTGTACAAAGATTTACGAGATGTAAAAGCATGTAACCAATTACAGGTAATTTCTTTATTATTTCCACTATGTATAAACTGCTGCTGTTTGAGCTAACATTGTGCTAGCTTTGCAAATTATCACCTAGCACCCTTTTCTATGCAGAACTGGAATAAAGCTAATATCTTGACCCCGTGTGTTGGCAGGTGTTTGCACACCAGGTAAAGGACCCCTTTTGGGGAATACATTAGGATGGGTGATGAAATGGAATTGTAATAAGCAAATTATTTACATTTTGAGAGGAAAGAAAATTAAGGCAACAATGTGGAAATGAATCCTAAAATGAAGACTAGGATTTGCTCTACTCAGATTTTAGACTAAATAATAAGCAGGCTTCTACTAGTCACAGAAAGATAAGCAAGAAGTTCTGCGCCACATGAAGACCTTGCTGGAGCATTAGTCAGTGTATTGGGAGGCACGAAGGCTTGCAGTGGTATGGGCAAAATGTATGTTCTCATGCAGAGAGAAAGAAGGAAGCATGGTGCTAGGTGTAGGGTGATACAGAAAAGGCTGGAAGGAGTCCATCTTGGAGAGGTTGCTGAGAAGATGAAGGTAGACATGGAACACAATGCAGGAGTTGTGTTGTTAGATTACAGTTTAAGGGAGGATAAAACTTGGTGAGGGTTGTGGCAGTTTTAAGAAGGACTGCTTGGTGTAATGCAAATTGTTTGTCATGGTATGTACACTTTAACCCCTAGTGATGATGTTTAGGCTTAATGTGTTAGATCTGTGCTTTTAGTTGTACCTGACTGAGCCTTTCCTACTGAGCTGAACTACTGATAGCTTGAACACTGAGCTTTCCTGAGCTGTGGTGTTGCCATTACAGCTTTTAAGACAGTGGCCTGTCCAGGACAACAGTGAGATCAGGAGGGGTAATAATGAATTGATGCTGGTCTCTGACTATTTGCAACTCAAGAATGTATTAGGCGTAGCGAGGCCTACTGCCAGCGCTCTTATTTCTAAGAGCAAAGCAACTGAATTTTCAAACTGCAGGGTTATTGCCATCTGCTTATACTTCTTACTCTATCAGCCCAGTCATGAAAGTTTTCTCTGGTGAGACGTAATGTCAGCATATAAATAGATATTAATGGCAATGCCCTTTCCAGCAAAGACTCCTGCTGACAAATTACATTTGTTGTGAAGTCGCTCATGTTGAGGTCTTCTCTACAAGCCCAGCAGAATTAGGTTTCCTCAGTTCTTCAACCTCCTAATAACTGCACTTTGTGTATGTAATAAAATTAAGGAATTCATAATTCATGCTGGAGGTATAAGAACACTCACTGTTTCTAGGCAAGGAAATACTAGTTAAATTATTAAGCAACCTCAGGACTTGTCATGAAGCGATGCTGTATTAGAAGGAAAACAAACAAAAAAAATCCATGTTAAAACATAAAAAGTGTGTCTTGGGAATGACATCAGTGTTGTGTTCAAGTTGTCTGAGTGTCCTCAATATGAATTTCAAGCTTTAATTTTAATAAATTTACATCAAGTATAAGGTTACCTCCAAACATCCTAGATTCTTAACACTAATTTGGGGATAATTCTGTAATGCTTTTCTAGATTCTTAACACTAATTTGGGGATAATTCTGTAATGCTTTTTAGCTTTAGTTTCTCACAGATCTTCTCAAAACTAGTTTATTGCTAATACTGGTTTTGGTTTTCCCCTTATGAATATACTGCTGTGTTGGAACAGTGGCTTCTTCTTTGAGTATAATTAATATTCAATATATTGCCAGTATAATGTCCTACAAATATAACATCCCTGTTTCCTACAGGTCTGCTGAGATTTGAACAACTTTTTTTGTCTGTGAAAGAGCTTGAAGTGGTCTTGAAAGATTTATTCACAGTTTATTATTAACTCTTAATTTTACTTTTCACTTTCGTTGTAGAATCCATGTAAAATACTGCTAGGTTTTACCACAATACAGATAGTATTGCTGTAATCTCTAATATAAGCAGTTGGGAGTATTGTATTCCAGATGATACTGTTTGGTTTTGTATTTTAGCAGTATTTTTGTATTTTAGCACATTTTGTATGTATGTTTTTTTTAGATTGATTCTGTGATCATGTTAGTTTATCTGCCCGTGCACACAGACACTTCATTTCAGTATCAGATATTACTATAGGAATTAACTTGGTTTTAGCTGAGTTCCACTGTTCTTGTCTAGTGGAAAAAAACAGAGAAACTAAATGCATGATATATTTCTAAATATTGGTTAAATCTCACAGAAAGATATCAAAAAATTAAGACCGTTACTCAGTTTGTGTGATAGCATTCAAAGGAAGTAAGGAAATGGTGCTTGAGACCTTCCTTTAGTTACTTAAGTTCATGCTTACTAAAATAATACTAAAGCAGATCTAGAAGGGAACATGAGTCCAAAAGAAAATGTTACTGAACACAGTGACACTGTCAGTTAAAGAAACAGAGGTCAAGTGAGACAAATCTTTCTTTAATTGTGATTAAGTCGGTTAATGACAGAGATGAAATATAAGACAATATAAAATAGGTGACCTGGAACATAAAATCACTGCCAGTATGTCATGAAAAATGAGGTATGTCATTCTTTAATTTCATTCTTACATAAAGAAATTTCTGTTTCCTCCCATTGTGTCTTTGGTGGTCACAACAGAGTTTTGTATGGTTTTGAAAAAACTTCAGATACATTGTTCATCTGTGTGAATTTCAAAAAATGCCTCTTTACAGGTCTAAGAGTGAGCAGAAATTAAATCCCTCCCATCTGTGGACTATAATTTCACATAGAATTACCTGTAATTCTGATTTCAGATTTGCTATGCATGTACAGGTCACAGCAATCCTTAACATGTTTTTCAACTAAAAGTCTAACAGTTCCTGTTGCAAAAGCAATTTCAGCATACATTACATTGCCATTTGCCTGTAGTTAACTGCTTGCAAAGATACATTTTTTTTTGTCATATTAGCCTCAGCTTGAGGTTTTGCAGGGCTTTTTTAAGATTTTTTTTTTTTAAGAATGGCTGATAAATGTGATAAAATAGATTGGTTTTTTTCTCAGCCTCTTTTTTCTTTTTACTGATTTCATAGCAGAGGAAAACAACTTTGTAGCATAGACCATCAAACACAAAATGTCATGAGAGTCCCATTAGGAAAGACATATGAGAATATTTAAAATACCAAGTGATGCAAATTTACAGAACAGAAGCAAGAGATTAACAGCAGAGATTAAAAGAAATAAAAGATAAATTAGAAACTGTTCACCACCTGAGTGGAAAGTTCAAGAATCCAGTAGAGGAGGATTTGGATTGCTGTATTGCAGGGTTCTCTGCTAACTACCTGATAATTCATACACTGTAATATTCTAAAATTTTATTATACCAAGAAGCAGATGATTATGAAGAAATTCACTGAAGTGTAATTACTGCCATCTTCAAAATAACTACCAAGAGCCAGTGGGGTAATCCTAGTTATTGAGTTACAAATTGTGAAGGAAAATTATGCTATGATTTTTAGACTAACCAAGTTAAGCGTTCTGTTTGATAACACCTCAATCTACTAACAATGTCTCCCAAAAGCCCTTCCATCTCCACATTTCAATGCTGAGAGGTGAAAATTTTACTTGTGTATACTGCACAAACTGGTTTTGTGTTATGCTAGATAGAGAGGGGGAGGTAGGCTTACCCACAAAATATTCATGACCAGTCTTTTCCCCCATGACATAACTACAGGAGCAGCTTAATGCTTGGTTCCACTCATAATGGAAAGTAGATGAATCTGAAGAACTTGTTTCTCTTCCAGATTGTTTGCTTGTAGGTCATGATGGTCTGTTTTGGTTTGTTTTCTCTGAAATATTATTGTATTGAGGAAATAAAAGTTAGGTGTCAACTTTAGATCCACATTAAAGAAAGGATAATTTTTATACTTTCTTTCTGTGTGGATTGATACTCCTTTTCACACTTTGCTGGAAGTAGTCTTGTGAGTTCTGATCTCCTACCTCATTGTCTCACTACAAACACATCATCATACATGCAGATGCTTCACAAATATGAATTAGTTTATTGTCTCCTTGCGCTTATGAAATTGGAAAAGATTTATCTCAGTTGCTCTAAATGTCTGGTGAGGCTAGATTATTTAAGTACTTCAGGAAAAAAAACAAACAGTTTTTCAGGAGTGTAGAACATGGAAGAAGGATAAGTCTGAAAGCAGCATAACTCTACTTTGGTTGGTTCCACGTCTGCAGTGATGGAGCTGCAGCAAAGCAAGTGTAGATGCGATTCATTTCCCCCTGTTCTGGAGGGAACAAGTTCAGCCAGTCTGTCAGCTAGCTTGGACTCCCAGTCACTCAGAAATGACCTCCCCAGCATCTGAGGCAGGAGGCAAGGCTTGTTTGATCCTGCTGGCATCTTGTGTGTTACTCATAAAAAAAGTAACAAGAGACTGACTTTATTTGCACCACGTAAATTTTAGGCTTTGTGGCTTCATAGAGAGAGATGAAAATTTTTATGCCTTTTTATGCTTTGCAGCTTGATAGAGAGAGGGAGAAAAATACAGCATTGAAAGCAACTTTAAGAGTTGCATATTTGGCATAAACAGTATGCAATTTTTTTTTTAATTTTTACTGTTTAAAGTGATCGTAAGTAGATGGGTGCTTGGAAAATAGGTCAGCGTGCTGAGAATGGCTGTTAATATTAAACATGTTCTATATGCAGTAGCTTTGCATAAAATGACTTTTTTCTTCCTCTATTTTAGAGGAATCTTGTGATATATGTAACCATAATCCTTACTTAACTCCAGATGCAAAGTCCTTATTGTTGAGTCATTTGCTTCTCTTTTTTATAAATGTCTTTTTGTCACGTTGTCTGTCCCTCTATGGGTACATCAGCAGATACCAAAAAAATGGCCTGATCATTTTTAAAAGCCCATCACAAGGGAGGGAGAGATGCTCAGTCAGTTATGCTTTTGCACATTCAGCCTCTTGCAGCAAACAGAACCCAGTGGAACCTGGCATTTTTGAGAGCCATGAAGCTCTAGGTAGCACTGATCCAGTTTGGAGGGTACATAGTAACATCATAATATACTTTTTACTGGAAAATGAAAGAAAGATAATTTTCTGTCTAAATATATAATGTATGAATGACTGCTTTTGAGATACTGATATATAAATTATAGATAGCCTTTCAGATTCTGCACCATGTATTATTAATTAAAAACTAAAGATCTGCATCAACATCCAAGTTACATCCTGATATCTAGGCCACTGGAGAACATATTGTAGTGTTGAGGGCTATATAACTCAGGCAGCATGCAATAAAACGGTGCCTTTTTGTTGTTTATGGGTAGCATTTCGGCACATTAAATACCTACAACCTTCTCCTATTACAGTGGACAGCAGGTTTGTTTTGCTTTATGAAGAGGAGGAGTGAACAAGAATGAAGCTGATGTTATATTTTCCTTCACACACACACACAAAAGAAGAAATAATTGTATCATGCTTTGCCTAGATTATATAATTCTGCACATGGCACAGTGTGCTCTAGGAGATCTCTCTTTCTGTCCATCACTCCCTCTTTCCCATCCCCTCTCTTTCCAGTAGGTTTTAATGTTGTTTGATGGGTGCTGTAGTTGCCCATTAGATTCTTCCTCAATTAGAGAGGTTTAGAGGGTGAATGATGAAGGTGATACAAATGATATAGATGTATTCTTTGTGAAGTAAAAAATGGCTGGCTGGCCAAGCCCAGAGAGTTGTGGTGAGTGGAGGTAAAGCCACTTGGTGGCTGGTCACAAGTGGTGTTCCCTAGGGCTCAGTATTGGGGCCTGTTCTCTTTAATATCTTTATCAATTAGCTGGATGAGATCATTGAGTGCACCCTCAAGAGGTTTTCAGACCACACCAAGTTGTGTGGGAGTGTTGATCTTCCTGAGGGTAGGGAGGCTCTACAGAGGGATCTGAATGGGCTGAATTGATGGACAAAGACCAATAGTATGAAGTTCAGTAATGCCAAGAGCTGGGTCCTGCCCTTGGATCACAACAACCCCATGCAGGGCTACAGTCTGGAGAAGTCTGGAGAAGAGGAAGCCCTCATCTCTCTGTATTTCATTTCAGACTAAACAAAAATGGAAGGATTTGAGGGAAGGATGATTCTATTGGTCTCTAGTGGGGTTGCTGCTGGGATTTATAAGTTGCCTAGCTTCATCTTTGTTAGAGAAGGAGCTGATTCAGCAGCTGCTGTTGTGGTTTCTGCCGATGGCAGTCTGCCCACACAATCAGCATAGTCAGAGCCATGTAATCACTCTGTAATGCTACTTCAATTAACTTTTAACTTTGACCTGCCATGTTCTCACATGCTTAGCTGCTTTGCAGTGGTTGACAACAGGAGGGCACTAACTAGGCAGAAACCCCAGGATTTCCAAGGCCTCCACAGATCAAGCACAATAGCTGTCTCCATTCCTCATTAGTCTCCTCCCCTCTCCATCACCTTCTCTACTGCTGCCTCATTCCCATGCCTTTATAAGAACTGGTAGTTCATGCACTGCAATGTGCAGAGTCAAAGCAAGCTCTGATAGACCAAGACATGAGTGTATGTCCTGGTTTGAGTTAGAACAGAACTAATTCTGTTCAGAGATTTTACTTTTCAGCTCAGTCTCTTCTCAGTAATTGCACTTTCTGAAGTTAAAAGCATGTTTTTTCAGACATTGTCTACTTCTAGAAGTGATAACACTCAATATTTATAGTTAGTACCAAGGATTGGTATGCAGACAAAAGTTGCTGCTAAATCTTGTGTACCAGATTGAGGCATGCAGAAAGTAAAAGGTTGTATCTGTGGGGAGGAGCAGACGGTTCAGGTGACCCTAAACTGACAGCAAGGTATTCCATTCCATGTACGTCATATTTAGTATAAAGCTGAGAATCATAAGGGTCAAGCTCTTTCTCTTCTTCAGCAGCTGACATCCAAGGAGGGCTCTGTCCATTCTGCCCTAGATCCTGATCCTTGAGTTCCTGAATCCAGATGTAGAGTCCAACTCCTGAATATGGTTCCCTCAGATGCTGCTGAGTCCAGTCTGGGACTTCTGGCACAGCATCAGTGGTGACAGTGATGTAATTGCCCTCGGGGGGGTTGGGTTTGACATTGATATTTTGTATATTGTGTATATTTCATTTTATTGTTATTATTTTCATTGAAGTAGTTTTAGTTTTCTTTTCCAATCCATAAGTCTCTCTCCCTTATTCCCTTTCTCCTCCACTTTCAGAAGGGAGAAAGGTTAATAGAGAGAGTCTGTCACTTGTTTAGTGGCCAGCCTAGCCCTAATCCTTCACAGTGTATGAACAACTCAGGGAAGAGAGCATGATATGGGTTATACCACAGTGAAAAAGGATGTGGCATTGTAGGAGAAAGGAAAGCACTGACCTTTCTCTATTTCCAGGCTCTGGGAAGCCCACTTCGCCAGAAGACATTCTTGTCATACCCTGTGAGTAACCCTCAGGGGCACAGTGAGTCAACTACACCACTGAGTCATAGTTCATTGAAAGTAATGTTCATTAAATAATTCTCATGCAACTTCTAACTAAACAGAGTGGCATCAAGGTCAAAAATTATACAGATCTGAAGACTGATGGAAACATATCCTAAGCTACAGTACTTAAAAATAAGAACTTGGGAAGTGAGATTGAATCTAGGGTATTTCGTTTAGGACAAGACCTTGGATATAGATGATGGAAGGTATCTGTCACCTTTATTTCAAAATTCTGATGCTAGCTACTACCAGGGACAATGTTCTGGACAGGATGTGCAAAAAGTCAAATAGAGAATTACAATACCTTTCTTTCCTGCTGCTTTGTCCTGCAGGGGAATTAGCTTTTCTCCCTTATCAGTAATACATCATACCTTCTTCCATCAGTTCATATATGCAGGAATACATACTTGTATCCTTGGAAGTAAGAGTCTTGTAATGGAGCCATATTTCTCACCCACCTGCTTTAGCATCCTATAAGCAAACAGTATACAATTGCCAGTCTTAGCACAGAGTTCTGTGCTGCATGTGCTGATACCAAATGAAAGGATTCAGGCAGTGTTGACTTTCCTGTCATACCCATGCTTCAGAATAAATTGTACCATGCTTTCTGCTAGTGCTGTGCAGTTCTGTGGGGCTTGCCTTTTATATATACTGTTTCAAAACAGGGTTTTGGAAATAGCTGTTGTGGCAGCAGAATGCCAAGTGGTGTGTGGGCTGTGTGAAAGTAGCTCAGAGATGTGAAACTCCAGCATCATGGCTCATAGGGATTATTGGACGCCATGCAAGTAATGCAATAAGAGCTACAAAATTAAGGCAGTTGTTTGCTGATTTTTATGCTGTAGAAAGCAGTTGGTCCTTTGAGCCCTTTCACCCATTATGTTTGTGCAGAAAAAGGAAGATGGGACATGATGTGCAACAATTCTATGCAATATTGTGTATTTGAAATCCTCAAAGATAGAGCCAGATTATCATCAAATTAGAATTATGGTGCACACTGAGGAACCACTTAATTGTATGGTTTTTGTCTTTGGTGTGGCTAGTGCTGCTTTAGGAGAGAGACTAGTAATTATTGTTGAGGCAAACAGCCTAGGTGGAAGCTCTGGTGCAATGTGTGTTTCCTTGTGTTTGACTAAAGCAACTAGAAATGATTTAGCTTAAAAAGGTAAACAATGGTAAACCTAAAAACAATGGCATATTTGTGTTGCAGACAACTATTCTTTCTAGAATGTTGGTGTGCTTTATTGATTACTCTTTTTCTCTCCTTTTGAAAACAATGTAGTTAACGAAGGCCACTGAAAAGAGTTAATGGATATTGGATCAGCCCTTTAGATCTATAGCTGGCTTTAGGTGCAGAAGGATGCAAAATTAATTATTGGAATATAAAAATACATGTATTTATGTGTATTAAAAATGCTTATACACAGACATATATACATATTGTGCTGGTTTTGGTTGGGATAATTTTCTTCCTAGTATCTAGTACAGTGCTGTGGTTTGGAAATCAGTATGAGAACAATGTTGATAAAACAGTGATGTTTTAGTTGTTGCTAAGTAGTGCTTATCCAAAGTTAAGGATTTTTCAGTTTCCCATGCTTTGCCAGCAAGGAGGTGCACAAGAAGCTGAGAGGGGGCATGGCCAGGACAACTGACCTGAACCNCCAAGTGATTTTCAGACTGTGCCTGGCCCAGTATATAAACTGCAAGGAGCTGGCATGGAGGAGCAGGTCACTGCTCAGGGACTGATTGGGCATTGGTCAGCAGGTGGTGAGCAGTTGCATTGTGCATCACTTGTCTTTCTTGGGTTTTATTTCTCTCTCTTTTTTGTTATCTTCCTTTTCATTACTGTTATTGTTATTATTTTATTTCAATTATTAAACTGTTCTTATCTCAACCCACAAGTTTTTTTCCTTTCTCGAAGTCACCTCTCCATCCCATCTAGGGAGAGGAGGAGTGAGTGAGCAGCTGCATGGTGCTTAGCTGCTGGCTGAGTTTAAACCATGGCACATATATATACTGAAAAAATTTCTGAAACAATTGTGTAGTATAAATAGTGCTTGCAGAATGCTGGGTTTAGTGACAGTCATTTGTTATGCTTTAATTGCTATGCTGTTCATGAATAATTTGGTGTGTTTCTTGCCAGCTAAACTTATGTCACATATGCAAGGACTACCTATTTCATACCTGGGCCACACATGTTCAGGCAATACCTTGAAAGTATTGTGGAGCCTTTGTAACTTCCTATATCCTTGTTTTCCTCCTATATTTTTGATTAAATAAAATCAGAGAAATTGATAATTGAAATACTTAAAGGTATGTGTGGGTTTAATTTAATTGACCCTTTCTAAGTAGTCTTACATATTTATTTTGTTCCTTGTAAAATGTCAACACCATGTACATGGATTTATGTATCTCTGTGGATACTGTATAGATGTGGTGTACATATATGCACACAGGACTTTTGGTTACACTATTGATTTTATGTATCTTCTGTTTATTCTCTAAAAATTAATGAGGACGATCATTTTGGGTTAAGCAGTTAGAATTATGTATATTGTAGACAACTGTGTTTGAGTGGAGATCTAAAAAATAACGAGTACATGAATGCTGTAAATATTGGCTGTATTTTTAAATGAATAGATATAGCACTCCTTCCCACACCCAAAGCCACCACATTATATTTGGAAAGAAAAGTGATACCTTTCTGAAGCACACACATACATCTCCTCTGCTGTGTTGCCTCCTTATTCAGTGGAGACCATATTCTCTCCACTTTCTATTCCAAAGAAACTGTAGGGAAAAACACTGTTTTTTAAATACAGCAGGCATGTTCCCATTATTAGTGTGTAGACTGGAACCCAGCCTGTGTTCCTATCAACAAAACATTGCATCTCAGTTTTATATTTTTGTACAGATACTAAAAATACATGCAAATACAACTTGATGTCAAGACACAGCAGCACATTAAAATACTAAGGTCACAAGTGGGTTTAAACTTAAAAAGTTTATCTCCTGACTTAAAGAGTTAGAAACTCCAACCTGAGCCCTGAGCTACCAATACACTTGTAATGTGAAACTACTGCAGGCCTCAGGAGATAATCTGATTATTCAAACACTGCAGGTAAAAAAAAATATATTAAATTGGAGCTCCAGGTTAATAAGTTTTGAAATTAATTTCTTGCTGGAATTTTTCCTATTTGAAAACCACCACTTTTTATTTGAGTGGATTGCATGATTGTAGCAAGGCAGGAGGGTACAGAACATCACTTATGTTGTTGTGTCACAGTGTCCCACAAAGCCTACATTTCAGTATCTTTCTTAGTGCAGGGGAGAGAACAAAAGGACCCTGTAATACATACTAAATGTGCACAGAAGCATATGGGTGAAGAGAGATGAATGCCTCACTGCAAAGTGGCTGTGATGTCAGATCCCAGTTGCACAGGCTTGTATTCAGGTGATTTAGGGCCCTTAAGATACCCCTTTTACTGCCTTCTGAGTTAGAATCATAGAATCCTAGAATTGTTTGTGTTGGAAGGGAACTCTGGAGGTCATCTAGTCCAACCGCCCCGCAGTGGGCAGGGACATCCCCAACTAGAGCAGGCTGCCCAGAGCCTTGTCGAGCCTCACCTTGACCACCTCCAGGGATGGGAACTCAACCATCTCCCTGGGCAACCTGGTCCAGTGTTCCACTACCCTCATGGTAAGGAAATTTTTCCTAATATCCAATCTAAATCTACTCTTCTCCGATTTAAAATCATCACCCCTTGTCCTTTCACTACAGGCCTTTGCAAACAGGGCCTCTCCAGCCTTCCTGTAAGTTCCTTTTAGGTACTGGAAGGTCACTATTAGGTCCCCCAGAAGCCTTCTCTTCTCCAGGCTGAACAATCCCAGGTCCCTCAGCCTGTCTTTGTAAGAGAGGTGTTCCAGCCCCCTGATCATTCTCGTGGCCCTCCTCTGGACCCACTCCATCAGGTCCATGTCCTTTCTGTATTGAGGGCTCCAGAACTGGGCACGGTATTCCAGATGAGGTCTTACCAGAGCAGAGCAAAGTGGCAGAATCACCTCTCTCAATCTGCTAGTCATGCTTCTTTTGATGCAGCCCAGGATGCCATTGGCCTTCTGGGCTGCCAGCGTGCACTGTTTGCTCATGTCCAGCTTCTCATCCACCAGCACCCCAAG
>VWZO01005341.1:834624-899451 GCA_013396975.1 Bucco capensis | reverse complement strand
TCCTCCTTTACACCCTTTTTGAAAATGGATGTATCATGCCCCTTCTTCCAGTCACTAGGAACTTCACCTGACTGCCAGGACTTCTCAAATATTACTGAGAGTGGCTTGGTGACTCCATCAGCCAATTCTTTTAGGACTCTGGGGTGCATCTCATCAGGTCCCATAGACTTAAGTATATTCAGGTTGCTCAGGAGGTCATGAACCTGACTTTCACATACAGTGGGAGGGACTTCACTGTCCTGGTCCCCACCTTACGGGTTTTTAACTTGGGAGGTGTTGGGAGAGAGGTTGTTTTATTTGTTTACAGAGAGAGTTCTTTTATTACTTTGATTAGGAAAGTAGGAAATGAAGATATCAGTGACTTCTCTGAGTCAAATATTTTGTTTGATCTGAACAGTATAAGGTCTTCAGATCCAACAACCAAAATGTTCAGTGCAAAGCCCATGCCTGCATTCTTCTGTTTTCTGTAACGTTTTTGAGTGTTTTTCTTCCATTTGTAACTTGACCACTTGAAATGTCCATCAGAAGAGTCAGAAGGAAAAAGTCTAAGAAATCCTCTGTGTGAGGTTTGTCACCCCTCTGAGGCTCCAAACCCTGGATTGCTTTGAGTGTCAGTCCTGCATCACCACCTCCAATAATGAAAACTGAAAATCACCAGAAAATCGAACAGACAGAGACGAAACTCACAGCAAGTGTCTGACCCCAAAGAATCATGTGAAACTTAAAGCGCACAAGAGCTGTTTGATTCTTTGTAATTACTTTCTAATCCTGGATGCTCATAGAGGTTAAGTCAGAACTGCACCATGCAGAAGCTTCTATCTCTTTAGAAGTGAAAACTGAGATTCTCGTGGACTCTACTGACTGCAGTACTTGACCCATAAGAAAAACATATCAAATACTAGGGGATTTTCCAGTAACACAGCAAATTGGCAAAGTTGCAGAAGCAATTAAACTAAGGCTGTACTAGTCACTGCACAAGGGATGTCCTGTAGTTAGGATGATGTAATATTGGACTTTTTTTTAAAGCATACTGCTTCTTCTGCCAATCTATGCTGTTGTAGGTGGTGAGAAATGGAAGAAATATGCTTGAAATTGTAGTTTCCCAACAGATTGAAACTCATAACTGGCAAACTGGCACTATCAAAAGTGTAAAAATGAGAAACTAAACCTTTCAATTTTTTATGACCTGTGGCAATTTTTCCAATTATCTGAGACATTTACAGTGTGGAATGACTTTGGGGAATATAGTTATATATCTCTTGCAAAGGACTCAAGGACTTATGAAAATAATGTAAAGAAGCACAATATTATGATAGCCTAACAGTAGCTGGAGCCAAAGGTTTGATTGAAGACATCTGACTGTAGGGTACCCCAGTTCTTTTTGTTCCCACTGATTTTTAATCCCAAGACATATATCTTTTGACTTTTGCATACATCCAGTGACTACTGGATTGAGCAGAAGTCATAGCCTGGATGTAGACATCTAATGAGCTTATTAATTGCCCTCTGTGACAAGCAGAGAGGAAGTGTGTGGCCATCTATCCATATTGCATCTGTTGCTGTCATCAAGAACAGTAACATTGGCACTGAAATTGTAACTCAAGAAGCCAGCAGGCCTCTCTAGTGATCTGTCAGAAGCCACTAATAGTTTCACTGGTGGATGTAGTGTAATAGGTCTAATTCGAGATGCAGACATCTCACACACACATTGTTCTTTTGTTTCCTCTTCTACCAATGCAGTGGTAAAAGACCCTCCTGCCATTTGCCTTCCTTTCTCTTCCATCCTCCCATCTCTTGCCCCCTTTCCCCATTTCCCTTTTGCTGATTCTTCATTCCTATGTCCTGCAGGAAGATACACAGTTACCCTCATAACAGCATCAATAGTATTAGAGAGATGTTTCTTTCGTCTTTTTCCAATAAAGTCATCACAGGAGATTTCTAATTTGTTCTGAAAGAGCATTCCATAAATCTTACTACTTTCATAAACATCATCTTGGCATTTCACAGGGTTGCTTGAGAAGAAATCCGTGAATGGCTTTAGAATGCTATGACACTAAACACAAGGTATCCAAAAGGACAGTGATCTTCTTCAGAGAAGCAAATCTGACCAGTGGATAGTGAAAGTTCTCAATTTATTCTCAAGGCATGTTCCATTTTCTTACTTCTGGAATAATCAGAAGTTTTTTTCTCATTCATAAAGGCATTTGTTGAAGCAATAGCAAATATTTGGAGAAGTACAAGTACAGAGTCTTTTGCTTTATTTCTTATTTATTATACTCATATTGTCCATATGTGTGCCTATATAAAATGAGAGAATTCCTTTTCTGAAATGACTTCCACTGTAAACAGATTAGGCCCTACGCAGACAGAACAGCAACAGGAATTTGATGGAATCGTTATAAATTATGCTTTTCCTATTTTACTCATTTTATATGAAGCTGAACTAGTTAGCTGTTTATTGTTCTCTTTCTCACATGATTACTGCAACCTTTTTCAGTCTTCCTTCACTTTGAATAGCTTCTTAACTTTTTCACACTCAAGAAGCAAAATAACGTCACATGAAGCCCGAGTTCTCTGTCAAACGTTTCCGTGGAATCTGAAAAAAGGTCACTTGTCATCTTCAGTCTCTCTACAACGAGCAGAGCAATTTCTTCTTTCACCAACCTTGCTCTCTCTGCAGGTTCTGAAGTTGTTACACAACCTCTGCTCCCTCTGGTGGCCAAATGGCACTTGGCATTTGAGCAATCTCACAAGACAATCATCTTAGGGCTGGAAAGGAGACAACAGCCTTGCCACTGGTTCACGTTTCCATCTCTCCAGATCCTGTGCTCACCTCACCTCGTTTATATTTGCTATTATGCCTTGCAAAGCTGGAAAGTTGACTGAGTTTACTCATTTAGACTTCATGCTTTTGTTTTTACCTCTGCACAGCAGCTGTGTGGACCACATGCAAACCTTTTGCCTCTTTCCTGTTTGGGGTGGGCTGTGAGTGGGAGCCAAGATCATAGAATCATCCCCCATCAGGACAAGAGCCTGTTAGCCTGATGCCTCCTGTAGTTGGAGTAGGAATGCTTCATCAACAGACTCTTCTTGATCTGGAGGCCTGTAGTAGACTCCAACCACAAGGTTTCCCTTGTTATCTTGATCTCTAATTCCTACCCATAAGCTTTCGTCTTGCTCTTGGCTATTTTTTAGGGACAACTCTTCACATTCAATCCATTCCTTAACATAGAGGGCAACTCCTCCACCCCTCCTTCCCCTCCTGTCCCTTCTTTTAAATGCCAGGAGATCTGTTATTGTGAAAATGTATATTTCACTGAGAAAGTTTGGGATATATCCAGAAGCTGCCAAAATTGGTGGAAGTCCCCTGAATTATTTTGACATGCAGATCAGAATTCATGAGGGTGTAGGAATATGTTGATGAATGTCACAGGAGATGATTCTTTGCCATACAGAGTTGTTGTCCCTTTTTTTTTAAGGAGAGGAGATAAAGGTGTCACCTTTATTTTTGACACACTGGAGTGTGTCACGACCTGACTGCCAAGCTACCCAGGGTAGGGCAGGGGTCGTGCAAGATTCGAAAATTCCCTTGGAGTAAATTAAGGTGAAATGACACCAAACGGCTGATTAAATTGCTAGGTTTATTGCAGGCAAGGAGCGTTATAGGTATTTTGGGAAGCTTTTGGTCTCTAGTGCCTTAAAGATAGAAAGAAAAGGAGAAGGAGAGAGGAGAGAGAGAGCGAGATATCACCACCCTTGGTTCTAGCGACAGTCTTGCAGGGCCAGTCTCAGGTCCTCGGGTGGTGGGTGCAAATCCAGGGACGTAGTGCAGAGCGGGTCTCGAGTTCGGTGGTGGATGCACGCAGATGCACCCTGGAAGCACTCTGGATGCACCATGTCCATGCAGGACATGGGTGGAGTGGTCACAGCCGTGTAAAGGGGAGATTAACTCAGGAGAAAGAAATTGTCCCACCTCCGCAGAATTTATCTCTTTCCAATATTAATCTCTTTATCGGCAAGGGGGAAGTCCTGCCTCAGGCCAGGGGCGAGCAGGGTCTTTGAGGGTCGTTGTCGGTCATTGCCTGCACTTCACACCTTCCTCCTCCAGGGGGGACTTTCGTTCTCCACCCAGGTGATAATATCATTTTATCAACACTCAAGGTTGCCTAAAAAGACAACAAAAAAAGTTGTTCATAGTTCACATTCAGCCTTTGAGCTCTACTGTGAAAACCTACATAACACAAGATACAAACAACAAAATATTAGAAAATGCCTTGAAGAAGTGAAAGCACTCTAGAATCCCTAATAGCTTTATGCTGGTAAATGGTCAATAATGCCATGCTCTGCTTTGCAAAGCATGGCATCTTTGATTTTAAAACAGGGAATCTGGCTGTTTTCCCTAGCTTTTTGCTATGGTTTCCCCCGGTGAGGCTGAAGTATGCTTTGTTCTCAAGCCTTTTATTTAACTTGTCTCATCTCACAGTCCCTTTGTTTTAGCTTACTGCTCTGTAGGACACAGGAAGTGGAAAACAAGGACAGGAGTCCATCTCAAGGTCCCATTAATGGCCTCCTATTGTCATTTGTGCATTTCAAAACTGCTCGGCACGGCTCGGCTCGGCTCGGCACGGCACGGCTCGGCACGGCTCGGCTCGGCTCGGCTCGGGTATGGCGGTGCCGGAGCCAAACGCGCGTCTGGCGCAGAAGGAGGGAGGAGAGCGAGGTCCTGGAGAAGGAGTCCCTCCGGCCGCTGGGGGAAACGCCGCGAGCAGAGACAGGGACGGGGATGGGGATGGGAAACGGGATGGCGGCGGGGCTGCAAGGTGCTCGGTGTGGGGTGTTCCTGGCGGAGTTTGTCCCGGTGCTCAGTGTTCCCGNGAGTCACCATCCCTGGAGGGGTTGGGAAGGTGTGGAGATACGGTGCTGAGGGACATGGTTTGGTGGTGAGCTGGCAGTGCTGGTTAGTTGTTGGACTCCAATGATCTCAAAGGTCTTTTCCAACCTATATGATTCTATAATTCTCTCATCAAGTGGCTTTCAAGATAGGTTAAAAAAAGAGTCATTTTCCTCATTGTGGAACAAAAGCACCAAAGCACCTTGTGATGATAATAGTGAGAAGAGATGTTATAAGCTGTTCACGTCTGTTGGGAAAAGTAAAATCTAATATATTTACTTCACTTATCAAAAGGTTCAAAAAACCCTGCTGTGAATTTCAGAAAACTATTCAGCTAGGGACCACCTGTAGTTCTGGTTTTAACTCCTAGGTCCACAAAATCTCATCTCACAGAAAAATTAGCTGGTTTTCCACAGCCAGGCAATAGGAATCTGAATATGATCCACAGATCTTAATCAATTCAGAAGTGAACATTTCCAAGTCTCCTCTGCCTGCTAGCTGAAAGAAAGAGATCTCTGTGGAGAACTGTATCTAATTCATACTGTTTATGAGAGTGAATGCTATCAGCTCCAGCTCAGCTAGGTGCTGTAACTTACTTTACTGTTCTTGCAACACAAATCAAATCCAAATCAGAGTCCAAGTAGAGTGGACTTGTCTTCTTTGATAATCTAACATAGAAGTTATTCTCAGTGGAGATTAAAAAACCTATATACAAATTTATACAGAAGGAAAACTCTCCTTTTATCTTTATTATGTAGAAACCTTCCTTTAGGAAACCCTGCGTGTGGCCATAGCTCTTCACTCTGAAGAGAGATGTAGAAAGAAGAAAGCAAGGGAAGTTGTATCAAAACCATCAAGAACAGCAGGAGAACCGAAGCAGTTTTGAAGCTAGTTTCATACACTCATTCTTCTTTAATTGCTTTGATCTTTCGAAGTCCATGTTATGCACTGAAAAGCTGGAAGACAGAGCACTCACATTATTACATGAATTTAGCAGCTGTACTGGAGCTGGAATAGATAAGCACATATTTTTTTCTGTGGACTTTATTAACAGAAGAGCACAAAAAAGTGAAAGTTAGTATGTTTTTATTAGAACATTGGATTTTGTGGTTTATGCTGCATTGTGAAAGGTAATTTTCCTGAGTCTAATGTTCTGACTCATTAGGAATGTGGGCTGTTTGGGGATATAAAAGCAGAGATGAGAAAGGGATATAAATACTGTACCATGCTAGTCTAGTAGGATTTTCCCAGTAACTTAACAGCATCAGTTGTAAGTGGCATGGGGAGAAGCACTCCTGATTGCTACACAGTCTCTGGAGTACAATGGGAGAATGCTTGATTCAGCAGCTTGGTTGAGGGTATTTCTGAGGAGGGACTGAATTGTTGTGTGCAGCTTCAGCCTTACATGGTTTACCAAAAATAATTGCTGTCAGAGGGCTTTACTGCTTATTGGCTCTGCCCTCTTACTATATCCAGGACTTCATCCTTTCCTGAATTAACACTGTGTGACAGGAAAGAAAAGGTGCTGCCTAGGAGGCAGAGCACTGTTTATTATAGGGAAAGGAGAGGCAGACCTGGGCTCTAGTCCCTCTACACAGAATTCTGTATTGTTTAACAGAAAGCTGCAGAATTGGTCCTTTGAGAAGGAACAGAGCCTGTAGCTGCTGCAGGGTTGTGTTTGTTCTATATTTTGAAGATGTTGCGTGGTGCAGAAAGCAGTCAGCTGCACAAGTGCCTGGAGCTGTCAGTAGTATGGTGGTCAGGGCACTCTTAGGCATTTAATGAGCATCTCAGGTGTGTTCAGGAATGTAGGAGACAACCACCAAATCTCCGGTACAAAATGAGACAAAGATTGGAGAGAAGGCTGAAGAAGTATGTATCATACAGTGATGATGGGCTTTGGCTTATTCACAAAAGAGAGCTTTTGGCACTAACAGCACTGAAAGGCCAAAAGCTCTGGAGTTTGTTGACAGTCAGCTAGGTTTCAGGGCTGTGGTTTTGGCCACATCCTCCTAAATTCTGCTTATGCAACTTAGACAACTATAGTTCTTCTGTTTGGTACATAACACTTCCTCTTTCTGTGGTATCTACCCTCTCCTTCCAGCCTGCAAGAGATGTTGCATAGTGACTGGAAAACGCTTGGGCATGGTAGCAGGACAGGAAGTATCCAGGTAGTTATAAAGGAATGTAACTTAAAAGTTCTCTGATTATAACAGCTCTATGCCACTGTAGGCAGCTTAATTTTATGACTAATGTGCCTTAGGAGTGTATTATTTTATTTATTATGGACTTGCATTGATGTCAATAAAAGCCTAAATATTTGAGCAGAAATATCAGGCTGACAATACTTTTGTCAGGACTCATCATAATATCCCTGCAGTAATTTTTACTGAAATTAATAATCACTACTGAAAGTCTTTTTCCCCACTGCACTGATGTGAAGGGATTCTTGCATCCCCTGAAAAAGTGTTGCTTTCAAATGCTAAGCACTGACTGAAAGAATATAGCCATTCAACATATTTTTAGGTCATTTTAGGGACCAATAAATCACAGCTGATGGGTCATATGGATTTCTTACTAGAATCACACAACTTTTTTACTTCATATAAATCCTCCAACCACATGATTCCTGGCCAAAGCCACAGAGCACATGAGCCAGGCTTAACAAGAAAAAGTTATGAAGGATCCCATTTCATTCTTTAGGAAATAAATGCATAAGCCAAGGAAACAACTCAGCAGGTCTCTGAAGAGCAGATCCTGGAGGAGTTACCACCTGTCAGCAGATGCCTTGGCTCCCAGTTAGAAGTTGTAGTATATGTGCAAGATCAGTATTTGGTAAGCTAGCCTGGAGACCACCCCATTCTCTGTCAGCAATTAGATTACTTGATTAGCACAAGTAATTTAGCAAGAGTGCTTAAAAGGATTAAGAAAACACTTAGAGGAGGCTTAGATCAGGAGTGAAAACAAAATAAGGTAAAATAGGGATGTTATGTGGCTTTTAGACAAAATACTAAAGGTGTGTTAGTCTGCAAGGGGTCATCTGCATAAAATTGCATAAAGAGAATAATCTCACAGGGAGCAGATACTTTCCTCCAGAGAATAAATGAGAAGGTAGGGACAAAACAGAGTTTTTGCACAGTATAAAACAATTTCCAGATGAAGAAATAAACCCAAAGATCTGGCAACACCCCAGCTGATGTATAAATCTGTAAGACTGCTCACAGCTTATGCAAGAGATAGCAGCATGAGCTAGCAAGAAAAAGAAGCCTTTCTGTGGGGAAAAAAAAAAGCCTTCTTGCATATGCTTTAACCACCTCATGAATCTGGGAGCAGTAAGGGGGAATATTGCCAGCTAGTAGTGCTGTGGCCTCCTGCATGTGATGAAATGTTTTGTAATCCTGGATATCCAAGTGTTGTTTTGCAACAGCAGCCTTTTTGTATCTCTTGATGGGATTGACTATGGGATCTTCTCCTTGGACTTATGCTGGAAATGTTTTAGAGCAAGGAATGAGAGCTTTTCATTCGTTCAGGTTTTGGAAGGCTTTAGTATTTCTTCTCTCGGTAACTCAGTCCCTGGCAAAGACTCTTGTGTCAAGGTATGCTGAGGAGATGCTGATGCAAAATGGAAGGTGCAGTGTGCAGAAGGTTGTGGAGAGGTGCCATTTTCCTGCTAAATGAAGTATGGGAGAGGACCTCCCCTTGCCTCAGGAAGACATGGAATGGGAGTCTGCACTCCTCGTGGCTGGCATGAAGGAGTTCCTACTGTTCCCCAAGCACAAAGAGTGGCCTGTGAGATAGGCAGAAGCATTATAAAGGGTCCAGATTATAGAAGAATAATCACATTCCTTACAGTTAGTCATTCAGGATAATTCTTTGGTCAGAATTAGTGGTTATAATTCCAGGTTTGTGAAGGTAATTAAAACTGCAGCCTAGCTGGGCCTTAGTTCCCTTGTTTTTTGCTCTGTTTGGCAAAATGAGATTTTCAATATTAATTTTCTCTAAACATGCTTTGTTTTTTGCACAGCTGGGCAGTTGCTGAATGGCTGAAGGCACTGAGGCCTCACTGCAGTACATGTAAAATGTAAAGAGACAGCTGGGCACCAGGCAGCCCATTAGGTCTTGTTGCTGTATTATTTCCATGCAGTGCAGTAATCCTACATAGAAATGTTTGCACAATGTTAAAGAGACTATCATGCAAATTCCTGGAAGGAAGAGAAAGGAGTAATTCCTTGTATATGACTTCAAATATCTTGGTTAACATTTTACATAGACTAACTAGAACGAACTTCATGTTAGTATTAAAAGGGAAAAATTAAAAAGCATCCTTTCTGCAAACTGGTAAAATTATGTGGTAATTTACCATTCATTACCAGGCTCAAACCAACTTGTAGTATAACAAACTTCATAAAGTAGTCCTAATGGAATTCTGCCACTGGTTTGATTAACAAACTCATGACACATTTTGGTAATTTCTGTCTGTTTTATACATCAGAAAAAATGGGCTTCATGTCAAGGTACCTAACTGATGGTTGTTCTGGATAATGATTTGTAGTTAAAGCAAATAGTGGGTAGCTCTACTCTGTTATTACTGTAAATCAAATTAATTCATCTTGCACTCTTCTTATACTTGATACTTGTATTTGGGGTGAGGTTGTATTGTGCTTTTTTTTTCAAAATAATTTTCAAAAGGTAAGTTCAAAGGAGGGCACGAGAAAACAACTGTTTACAGTAACAAAGAATTATTGGTGTTAAACCTAATGGAGAAATTCACATTCATTTCAGTAGAGCAAGAATTGCAGTTTGAAAATCAGGACAAGAATTTATAAGCATGTTTATGAAAGTCTTCATTCACTACTATAAGTTTATAAATACATCCTACTCTGAAAGTGTAATATTTGCTGACTTAAAAACTGTTCAGATGGAATTTCCTGTGTTCTAGTTTGTGCCCATTGACTCTTGTGCTGTCACTGGGCACCACTGAAAAGTCACCGAAAAGAGACTGGCCCTATCCTCTTGACACCCACCCTTTAGATATAGAGGTACTTGAAGACACCCTTCTTGTCTTTCACATCCTTTGCCAGATTTAGTTCAAGAGGGCCTTAACCTTCCTCATTGCATCCCTATGTACTCTGGCAAAGTTCCTATATTCCTCCCTCATGTCAGTCCCTTTTTCCAGATACTGTAAACTTCATTCTTCCATATGACTTTTTCCAGAAGCTTATTGCTTATCCATGTGAGTCTCCTGCCTCCTTTGCTGCTCAATTTCTTACTCAGATCTTGAGCTTGGAGGAAGTGGTGCTTGACTATTAACCAGCTTTCTTGGGTCCCCCCTGTGTTCTAGAGTCCTAACCCATGGTATTCCTCCAAGTAGGTCTCTGAAGAGGTCAAAGTTAGCTCTCCTGAAGTTTAGGGTTGCAATCCTGCTTATTGGCCTGCTACTTCCTCACATGATCCTGAACTCCACCATCTCATCGTCACTGCTGCCAAAGCTGCAAGCCTTCCCATCCTTAGTCAAACCTTCTTTGTTCATTAGCACAAGGTTCAGCAGCACATCTGTCCTTTTTGGTTCCTCCACTGCTTGTGCCAGTCAGAAAGTTATCATCGGTGCACTGCAAGAACCTCCTAGCAGGTACCTAGCTGTGTTGCCTTTACAGCAGATACCAGGGCATGTGATTGTCACGTGAGGCTACTTCTAGTTGTCTGTAGAAGGCATCAGTGACTTTNGGGAATATTGCCAGCTAGTAATGCTGTGGCCTCCTGCATGTGATGAAATGTTTTGTAATCCTGGATATCCAAGTGTTGTTTTGCAACAGCAGCCTTTTTGTATCTCTTGATGGGATTGACTATGGGATCTTCTCCTTGGACTTATGCTGGAAATGTTTTAGAGCAAGGAATGAGAGCTTTTCATTCGTTCAGGTTTTGGAAGGCTTTAGTATTTCTTCTCTCGGTAACTCAGTCCCTGGCAAAGACTCTTGTGTCAAGGTATGCTGAGGAGATGCTGATGCAAAATGGAAGGTGCAGTGTGCAGAAGGTTGTGGAGAGGTGCCATTTTCCTGCTAAATGAAGTATGGGAGAGGACCTCCCCTTGCCTCAGGAAGACATGGAATGGGAGTCTGCACTCCTCGTGGCTGGCATGAAGGAGTTCCTACTGTTCCCCAAGCACAAAGAGTGGCCTGTGAGATAGGCAGAAGCATTATAAAGGGTCCAGATTATAGAAGAATAATCACATTCCTTACAGTTAGTCATTCAGGATAATTCTTTGGTCAGAATTAGTGGTTATAATTCCAGGTTTGTGAAGGTAATTAAAACTGCAGCCTAGCTGGGCCTTAGTTCCCTTGTTTTTTGCTCTGTTTGGCAAAATGAGATTTTCAATATTAATTTTCTCTAAACATGCTTTGTTTTTTGCACAGCTGGGCAGTTGCTGAATGGCTGAAGGCACTGAGGCCTCACTGCAGTACATGTAAAATGTAAAGAGACAGCTGGGCACCAGGCAGCCCATTAGGTCTTGTTGCTGTATTATTTCCATGCAGTGCAGTAATCCTACATAGAAATGTTTGCACAATGTTAAAGAGACTATCATGCAAATTCCTGGAAGGAAGAGAAAGGAGTAATTCCTTGTATATGACTTCAAATATCTTGGTTAACATTTTACATAGACTAACTAGAACGAACTTCATGTTAGTATTAAAAGGGAAAAATTAAAAAGCATCCTTTCTGCAAACTGGTAAAATTATGTGGTAATTTACCATTCATTACCAGGCTCAAACCAACTTGTAGTATAACAAACTTCATAAAGTAGTCCTAATGGAATTCTGCCACTGGTTTGATTAACAAACTCATGACACATTTTGGTAATTTCTGTCTGTTTTATACATCAGAAAAAATGGGCTTCATGTCAAGGTACCTAACTGATGGTTGTTCTGGATAATGATTTGTAGTTAAAGCAAATAGTGGGTAGCTCTACTCTGTTATTACTGTAAATCAAATTAATTCATCTTGCACTCTTCTTATACTTGATACTTGTATTTGGGATGAGGTTGTATTGTGCTTTTTTTTTCAAAATAATTTTCAAAAGGTAAGTTCAAAGGAGGGCACGAGAAAACAACTGTTTACAGTAACAAAGAATTATTGGTGTTAAACCTAATGGAGAAATTCACATTCATTTCAGTAGAGCAAGAATTGCAGTTTGAAAATCAGGACAAGAATTTATAAGCATGTTTATGAAAGTCTTCATTCACTACTATAAGTTTATAAATACATCCTACTCTGAAAGTGTAATATTTGCTGACTTAAAAACTGTTCAGATGGAATTTCCTGTGTTCTAGTTTGTGCCCATTGACTCTTGTGCTGTCACTGGGCACCACTGAAAAGTCACCGAAAAGAGACTGGCCCTATCCTCTTGACACCCACCCTTTAGATATAGAGGTACTTGAAGACACCCTTCTTGTCTTTCACATCCTTTGCCAGATTTAGTTCAAGAGGGCCTTAACCTTCCTCATTGCATCCCTATGTACTCTGGCAAAGTTCCTATATTCCTCCCTCATGTCAGTCCCTTTTTCCAGATACTGTAAACTTCATTCTTCCATATGACTTTTTCCAGAAGCTTATTGCTTATCCATGTGAGTCTCCTGCCTCCTTTGCTGCTCAATTTCTTACTCAGATCTTGAGCTTGGAGGAAGTGGTGCTTGACTATTAACCAGCTTTCTTGGGTCCCCCCTGTGTTCTAGAGTCCTAACCCATGGTATTCCTCCAAGTAGGTCTCTGAAGAGGTCAAAGTTAGCTCTCCTGAAGTTTAGGGTTGCAATCCTGCTTATTGGCCTGCTACTTCCTCACATGATCCTGAACTCCACCATCTCATCGTCACTGCTGCCAAAGCTGCAAGCCTTCCCATCCTTAGTCAAACCTTCTTTGTTCATTAGCACAAGGTTCAGCAGCACATCTGTCCTTTTTGGTTCCTCCACTGCTTGTGCCAGTCAGAAAGTTATCATCGGTGCACTGCAAGAACCTCCTAGCAGGTACCTAGCTGTGTTGCCTTTACAGCAGATACCAGGGCATGTGATTGTGAGGCTACTTCTAGTTGTCTGTAGAAGGCATCAGTGACTTTCTCTTTCTGACCAGGTGGCCTGTAGTAAACACCCACAACAGTGTCACCCATATTAGCCTGCCCTAAGTGCTCTTGACAAGCTGTGTTACCCTCGTGGCAATGTCTCACATCTTGCAGAGGATTCAGTCAGGCCAAACAGCTATACAGACCTCTGAAAAATTTTCAAAGTTGCAACAGTTTCTTGCAGGCTTGAACCTGACCTATTTCATTCATGGCAATTGAAAGCAGTTGCGACTACTTTGAGGAAAGATTAATGTTTCTTAAAAGATAAGATCTCCAAAGCTGCTGAGACCAACAGTACAAAGCAGACCCCTAAGACAGGGGTGATCAGGCTGCAAGGGGTTTCTTAGGGAGGCCATTTCCATTTTCATCTGTCAAGTTGCCTCTGCTGCATCTACTTCCTCACTCACTTCACCAGCTCTTACAGGCACACAGACTTTTCTGTTGCACCAGCTAAAACAAACACCACAGCTCACCCTTTCTGAAGGAGACTCCATGAATGTGTGGACACATGACATGAGGCTATATATATTTGTTTTATGTCTGTGTTCAGAAGTAAGTGTGGGAATGCAATGACAGCTCGAAAATAGGCATATCAACCAGTACAACCTATACAGCAGTTTCCTTGGAGGTGTAAGACCAGAAGACACCACTAAAGCTATGCATGTTTGTAGGCATATTGACCATGGTTTGTTTGTTTGATTGGAGCTAAAGGTTTATTGAAGTACTGAATACAGAGAGAAGATGGTTTCCCCAGCAACTGCACCTCCAGAAGAAAGTGTTTGGCTTCTTTTCTTGCTGATGTGTTTTCCTGCATGTAACCAAATGATACCACCGGTAGGAAACAGAGGCCTAGCCTAGTGATCTCCAGTCTGGGTCCCATTGGTGTTAGCAGCTGAGGGAGTTCAGGAGTCAAAACCTAAAGTCCTGTTGAAAGCAGTGATTCCAGCTCAGCTCAGCTTGGTGCAAGCTGATTGCCTGAGCCAAAGAATGGGATCCAGGAGGACTTATTTTCCATTTCCTTTAAACCTCAGAGAATACAGCCCTTGGTGCTCCAAAGGACCCAGGGCTGCCTACCCAAGAACCATAGTCAAAATTTATGGGGAAGAAAATGCAAGCCCTAATTCATTGTTTTTTTTCCATAGCAGTGTGAGTCAGTCTCAGTAGTTTGTTGTAATTAAGGAAAACTGTCCTAGAGTAGCACTGTGATACAATCTGGGAGATAGAAATCCTAAAGCATTTGCATTTGAGTTAATTATTTGGGGCACTCATGATTGTACACTGAGATGTTGAATATCTCAACATCTCTCAAGCCAAAGAGAGAGAGCATTTAGGATTATTTAAATAAGGGATGTATTACCCGCTCTTAGTTTTATTCATCTAGCCTATTGATTTATAGCCCAGGCAAAATTATCTGACTTTAAAGATATGGCTTATTTATAGATTAAAATGTCAAACTAGAATGAACCAAACTACACACCTGGTAATTTTAAGCTGACTGAGGTCAGGCTGTTGCAAACAAATTGCAGATCTGTTGTGCTGCTTGACTAGTCAGGTGGGGTCCTGAATTTTCAAGTATTGTGACTTTGGATACACAGAGTTGATAGGGACATGTTTGTAATAGCAAATAAAACTATCTTCAATCTGCTAAATGAATTCTTTCAAACACAGTTCGAATCAATATATTTTTAATTCCTAGGCTCGGGCATTGATTTCTAGTTATATGATTATACTATCATAGCAATTAAACTATGAAACCTCAGTAGCTCATGTCACATCCAAATGATGGATTATGTGTAACCTAGCAGATTGCCCAACATGTTGATTTGAGGTTTTGTTTTCCAGTCCACCTGAAGAAAATGAAATTGAAAATCCTATTATTGATCTTTAAAAAAAAACCAAACAAAAAACCAAGCAAACAAAACCCCAAAACAAACCAAATCAAAACCTGATTCTGCCCAGAATGTCCCAAGCTGCTTCTAGCCATGACTGAGGACAGACAAAATTCACTGATGTAGCAAAGCAGAGGTGTGACTGTGTATCCAGTTGTTTTCTGCCAGAGTTATGAAGCCTTCTATAATGCCTTCAGGACTAATCTTTCTGCTCTGTAACAACCTTCTTGTGATAGCCACCTGTAATGAAGAGAAGAGAAAAAGAAGAATTATTGGAGAACAATGTCCAAGTTCAGCCACATATTCATCATTCAAAAAATGGGAGTGCCTATGTGGTGAACCTTATTTGATCTGAATGGTAGCAAATCCAGTTTGCCACCCTAGAAAATCACTTCAAATACCTCATCATTTAGGTAGTTCATCTATGTGCAGATACTTACACCAAGGCATCTAGTCCCATTTTGTACGTTTGGATGGATGAGTTATGTCACAAACTCTGGAATGATAGCTAGAGGATAGTGGGGAATAGATATCTTAAAGTATCTAACATGGCAGAAGATATCTTTATATTGATCCTCAAACCTCACTGTAGTGGTTGGGAAACGACTGCATCAACCAAATAGATGAACACAGAATTGTTTGTCAGCATTTTCTGCCCTGCATAATCAAGAAGATAGTAGGGTGGAAAGAAATGGTGGGATAGAGTTCACTAGTCCCCAATAGTATCAACAGTACTCCATCAGTCAGTGAAGTCCGAGTTGTTCTCTGAATCTTCAACATGCCAGTTAACCCCTTCTCATAGTCTTCCTTGTGTCAAAGCAAATCAAAGACTTTGTCAAGAGAGAGGTCTAATTCTAAGTGTAAGCCTGTACCAAGGAGTAAAATAACTGGTAAAATTAACATCTGTTAATTTCTGGATGTTCAGAGACCTGATTATATAAAGTTCAGTTTGCTTAAATGTCACTTGATTTGCTTGGAATAGACACTTGTGTCTCTGAAAACCTTTACAGAAAACCTTTACAGGCTAAATTGTAATAAAAGGTACTGTGTATTTTTTTTCCCACTTTCAACTATGTACACATGAAGAGTTTCATCATTTGCACTTACTGTTATGTGTTCATCATAAACTTACCATGATGACTGACATTTTTGGTATCTGGATCTCAAAGCATGGCCTTTTGTTAGTTGTACAGTCCACTTAAAATCTAGATTCTAGATTTTCTGTTCTGTTGATGTTTTAACAGTTAGTCATGTATGCATGACTGAATCCATCTCTTTTCAGGTTAAATGCAACTAATATCACATTAAGGAACTGTTGATTAATATCTCTATTGGGGAAGGGGAAATGAGGAATTCAACTCCTTAACAGAATTACTCTCTGTAATAAACTGAAATTCAAGATAGTCCCTTTCAGACAATTACCTTTGAACAGATCTTTTTCTCCAAATCAGGAGGTGAGTTCTTTGTAAGGACTGCATGTTTGTTTGTTCCATTTAAAAGAAACTAATTTTAACAATGTGGGTATTTATGCTTCACTGGCCTGCTAAGCTTTATTATCTTGCAGTTGAGTGACTTTCAGATGTGCGTACTCTAAGATAATTAATGGTGGAGTTTTGTTCAGTGAACTCTGGCACAGTCCTTTACAAACACATTAGCACATACATGTGCTAATAACTGCCTTGCATCACACATATCAAGGAAAGGCGGAACACAGTTGCCTGAAATGGATATTATGTATTCCCATGGTGTTCTGCAGCAATGGCCAAGAGAAATCAACGCAACTATAATTAATACTTTGGTGTCCTTGGCCCAATATATGATGGGATGGCCATTGTATGTTTGTGTAGATGCCCTAATCTTGTGCCTGTAGAGAACAGTAATGTGCATGCTAGTGTGTATGCTGTGTATAAGACATATCTGTGTTTGGCTTTCTGTCTAAATTAGTACTGGGAGTGATTTGGGGGCTGTATTAACACCCTAAACATCCCTGGAAGGGCATAGAGGAGCTCAAGTTGATACAGGACAAATCCATGCCAGGGACAGTGTTAGTAATTCAGTTGTAGAGATGATGGGTTGTCAAGATTGAAAACATACTCTGGCACGGCTTGATTTATTTGCATAGACTTTGTAACTTCTTGTTGGCCTGTCAGGAAGATTGTGGAATTGTTCTACTGCAGAAGAAATCCAGTATTCTCTGCTGACAGGTGGGCTCAGAAAGTAGGGGGAAGACAGTCCCCATATTTTTCTCATTCTTCTTCACCTTTTTTTTTTTGTTACCTCATTTGATTGACTTATTTAATGAACTTTGTGTTTAACCTATACAGTGTAGTGGCTAGCTAGTGTGAAAAGATAAGGTTCAACTACTTACAAGAGTTAGTCATATCTTCTAGTACTCAAGACATAAATTAGGGCTTGTTTTTGTGGCTGGCTGAAGCCATGCTGATGATAGAACTTGGTATATTTATGATGAAGTAGATCCTGGAAAGAAGCAGAAGACTAAACACTTTAGGTTTTGTTAGTCCCTTGGAATTTCTGCAAGGAGGGCAAGAGTCCTTCTGCCCTGTAAAATATTAAAGTTTAAACATAACCTGTTCTTCCTCTTAAATTTTCTAGTACTATTGTGCAGAGCTGACATATCAAGCCCATAGAGTTTAGCCAGTTTGTTCCAAGTCTTTATCAACAACAGTTTTTATCCAGATGAGGTAATTTGTGTTATATAGTCTATTTTCTCATCCATTTTTCCAAGAATCAGAAGGTGGACTTCTTCCTTTACATTCTGAATTGATTTTTACACTCATCTTACAGGCTAGACAGTCTAACAGGGAAACAAAGAAACAAATGAAAAGGAAAGCTTCTTTGAGCAATTTGTAGAAGTTATTAGTCCACAGATATAACGAAGTAAAGCAGGTGTTCAAACTTAGATGAAACTCTCTAAGTTTGTGAAGTTATGAAGTAGTTAATATATTTAAGCATAAAAACCTTAAGCAGCAAGCACAACTACTTGTCTTCTGTTTGTGAAGTGCATACCAAATAATTTCCCCTACAATTTTAGGGGAAAAAAATAAATGAAAATATTATTCTCTTTGAATAAATTTGCAACTAGAGAAAGTGTCTAGTAGTAATAATTTAACCATTTGCCTATTGTGGAACTATTAAAAATTCTGTTCAGTTTCTCCCTCAAAAGTAGCATTAAAATGTTTTTTTACTATTTTAGTTCTCGCATTGTCCCTATTCCTATTACCTAAACCATACTCTTTGTTTTAATTCATAACAAGAACTATAGTTTTATGGATGTACTGATATATCTAAAACTTGCCCTGCATGTCAATCTTGAATGCCATTTTTGGTTGGTTTTGGTTGGCTCCTTTGTGTCTTTAATTGAGTGCAGTATCTTCCATGCTTTTTCCTATAACAAGATATTTGACTTGATCACCAGAAGCCTGAGAGGTCTCTCCCTTCTTGTTTCCCAGAGATTTAGAGGAAAGACTAATGAAGCAACTCCAGAGCTTCCAGCTCACAGAGAAAGCTAGACAACACCATAATCTGATCCCTTGTATTATCTAGCAGGTCTGAAGGGCTGTGGAGCATTCCTCAGGTACAGAGACAGATGGGGCTCTGCTGAGTAGCACATGAAGGATCTGTCTCATTCCTGTCTCTACTCTGTTCTTTCTAGGGTAGTTATTTGTCCATTGCTCATAAAGCTGATGTTGTAAGTTGATGTATTGCAATACCACCTGTGTTGTTCAGTGTTCACAAGGGTGTGAGAAGATCTGTCCAAAGTTTGTTTCCCAGGTGTTTGTTTTTTTTCCTGAAAATCAGTAGAGGTTTGAAGGAATGTCTTGTTGAATCTTGCATTACTTCTGCATGTCAGGAAACAAAATACAGTGGGAGGCCCATGGTTGTGCTGCATGAAGCATGTAAGTGACCCCCTGCAGGTTTCAGAACAATTGTTAACAACACAAGCTGCTCTCTACGAATACTCCTCATCCATCACATGGTATTTAAACAGTAGCTAAGGAGAAGTACTTAAACAAATCCAGTCTTCTGGTTTTGCTTGTTCTCTTTTATGGTCTTTCAGGATAAGGTTAGGATAAACATCCATGTGGTGGGTTTCTGTGACAGAGTGGGGAAAAAAGAAATCAATGCCATTGATTGTAACTCTCCTGTAAATGTGTAATTATCAACCATTCTAACATTTAGAGTTTCTACAATTTATGTCTTGGGGGTGGGATTCCTTTGTACTTTATATGTCAGGCTAGTAAAGAAGGCTTTTGCTTTCAGCCCTTAGAATCTCAGAAATATCATGCCCCTAAAGGATGCCATTGTATCCTTTTAGGCAAGGGGTTCCCAAGTACAGTGACTGTGACTGCAAATGGGTTCTAAAGCAAAGGCTGAAGTTCTGCCACCTTTACCTGTGTAGTTCCAACCCAGTCAGGCATTTAATGCAAGAGCTTTCAGTTGAGGAAGGCTGACAAAATCTGGCCTGTGATTATTATGATTGAGTATTGCAACCAGCTCATCCAGGACAAGTTACATCTTGATCCCACAGTGATCCTCAAGAATGTGCTCAGCTCAAAGAACTGCATTCAGACGTTGGAATTTGGCCCTGAGGAATTCCCAAATCATGTGAGCACGTGAATCAAGGAGAACAGATTAAAAAATTTGGAGAAATCGATCATGCTGGAGAAGAAAAATAGGTTTTATCAGAAAAATATTACTAAAATTTATTGCTTTTTCTTAGGCTTTAACTTGAATTCAGCACTTGTTTAGTCAAATCATTGGATTTCATATGACCTTTAGGTTTTCTTATTCACAAACCAACTCAGAAAACAGTCCTCTTCAGAGAGCAGCTCCTTGAACTGGTCCAGTCAAATCAAGAGATCATCTCTTGGGAATTTACACTAAGAGATTCTCTCTGTTCAGATTCCTTGGCAACATTTGAACATAATGAAAAAAAAATCTAAAATATCCAAATTAAGAGTTACTGGAATAAATGGCTCATAGTTGAGGTAACTTATTTCTTAAGACCTTTAGATGGAAAATTAAAGCATAAATCAGAAATATTGCCAGTAAAGTTATTCCCTGTCACAGCCTTTCTGTTTCTCTTCCCCTCTAAACCACTAATGAACACTCTTGCTGTAGAAGCAGCACAAATATTGTGCTCCCTAGTTTGTACTTTTGGCAGTTCTTAATATGTCAAGTGTCTGCACTGTCAGATCCTGCTTCAGATCAGGTGGCCAGAGATCTGGCACTGAGACAAATATGTTTAAATCTCACACAGCCCCAAGAAGTAGGGAAGTCTCTGCAGGTTTAGGTATGAATACAGCCCTTTCTTCAGCTAGGTGTTTTGGAGTTAAGAAGGTTTCACTAAAATTACTGGCGTAATCCCCGATGCAAATAGTCTCTGTTTCCTCTCGGTGCTGCTGAGGTACTACTCCCAGTGTATACACAAACGGTGATTCATTAGCACAATGACATAGAACAACAGATGACCTTGCATATGAATGGGTTATTCTTCTACTTCAGTTATGGTAATGAATCATTTCCCTCTTGCACTCCTCCCTTCACTTCTACTTGAATACAATTCTTAGTACTCAGAATTCTCTTCCTGAAAGAACATTTGTCCCTGGAGGTCGAGAGGGGAAGGATCCTTACTCCTACAAAGCACAGAGGAGCACAACTCCACTGAGTTATCAGGCAGCCCTCTGGTTTATCACACAACCTTCTGGTTATCAGTGCCTCTATTTACTGTTTTACATTGGATCATATTGTCTTCTTAAGAGTTTATGTCCTCCTGATATGAGGTATTTTTTATGTGTGCAAGCATAAATGGTATATGAAAATTCTTATTCCTTCTGCAGACATCTCACTGAAGTTTGGAGACTGAGTAAATGTAAATTCTGGATGAGAACTTCAAGACTGTTCATTGGAAAATCCATTAGAATAAATCTCCTTTGTCAGTATTTAGAAAGCAGTTAGCATGTTTCAGTTGTATTATTCTCCAGCCCACTTGAATACAGGGAAGCCTTGTTCTGAACTTGCTACCCCCGACAAACTCTTCTTGTTTCATAAAATACTTCAATATGCAGATTTCCTGAAGGGCTTCCACTAACTGGTACTTAGGAGTCTCTGGATATTTTTCTGGAATTTTGCTGCTTAGATAAATCTTATAACATTTAAGTGGTCCTTTTGGCACTTGGCCATTTGTCCCTGTTGCAGCTGAGTTGGCTGGCTTTTAAGTATAAAACCATTGTGTTCTAGCTGAAGCTGCTCATGAAAAGACTACTGAAAAGACTGTTGGTGGAAGTTGTCAGTTGCAACAGTGCTGTTCCTAGAAGTCCAATGTCTGGTACTAACAATGGCTTTGTAGGTCTGAACACTCCTTTGGCAAAGGGATCTGTGTGGTATACCACCCAGCTAAGTCATTACTGAAGCATAGGGTTACACACTTGAATTGTTTACATACTGCTTAGACTTGAGGTGGGAAGAGTGGAGACTCCATGGCATTCTTCAAATGCTTCATAACTTGCTGCAAAAGAAGGAAAATATTTCTGAGTCCATGGTGGATAAAAGTAACAGGCTTAAATTGTAGTAAAGGGTATTTAAGCTAGACGTTGGGGCTGAAGAAAAAAATCTTCCTAAAGGTAAGGATAAATTAATCACAGAAATAGACTTACCTAGAGGTTTTAGAGTCCCAGTCACTGAATGTTTTTAAGAGCACTTAGACAAACCTTGGCAGAGATGCTGACTCAAGGCAGATAGATGGACTTAATAACCTCATGAGCTCTTTCCTAGCTTAAGCTCTGTAATTCCATAACTGCTCAAAGTCACACCAGAACTGTGAACCACACCTTCTGCACCAACTCCAGCTACTATTACAGCTAAATCATCCTTGCTTTATAGGAATAGTTTGAAAAGCTCAAATGGGCTTGTATACTTTGTTCGAGATACAATGTTAGTGCTTACTTTCCTACTGCTTGCATTTCCCCTGGGCAGAAGATGGCTTAGTCAAAAGGTCACCATAATGTTTGGCTTATAATACTGCACAGAGTCTGCAGCTGGAGTCAGGAATAGTACAACTGCAAGGTAAAGACAGACAAAGATCTTACCAGTACCCCAGAATGTACCAGTTATGAGCTGCAATAGCAACAGGCAAAGAGAAAGTTGTCATCTCTGCTTCTGCAGATGGAGCAGCTTTAATATTTCATGCAAGTATGGATCATAGTCACTTGTCCACACTAGAAATGAAGTGATGGCCAAGGGGATATTTAGGTCAGCATGCTGGCATCATGCTGGCAGTATGGATTTGGTTACTGTGTTTTTTATACAGGCTTCCCAAACAATGAGGACTTGCGAATTGTCATCAGACCAACTTCTTAAAATCTAAATAAAATGCTTATGCTGACTTCCTTTCACTAGCTGACTCTTCTCCATATTCTCATGAGTAATTATAAACCTCCAAGCCCACTATTTAACAAAAATGATAAAGTACATAATAACATGGCTATACAAAATGAGTTCTATAAGATGTGGCAGTGCTGCAGCTACACTCACACTTTGCTGAGACAGGATCCAGCTAAGGAATTTCTCAAAATTCTTTGCTGATCCTCGTTCATATTTTTGCATTTCTGTTTACTTCATATTGATTTTTACGACACTGCAACTACAGGCATGCAGACACTGAGAAGAACAAAGTGCATCTGAAGTGAAATACACTGCTGTTGTGTTTTAATTGGTGGTAATAAAAATTGTAATGATTTGTTGTAACTGTGGGTGATTATCTGTCTATAAAAGATCATAATTACCAGCTATAAAGCAAAAAAATCAAAAGGAAAAGAAGGTCTTCTTTTCTACAATTCATAAATCTGAGGTAAAGGTTATGGATTTATGTTGTACATATTGAAAAGATTCTTTCCAGAGTACCAGCATATCATTCTAAGCAGTTTAAACATGTGGCTACATCAATCTATGGAATTCTTCTGAGAGAAGATTAGCTGTAACAGTTTTTTACTGTTCAAATCTCATGTGCAGCCTTTCCAAGCAAAAGAGTCTATTTAAGTCAATGGGATTTCTTGCATTACAGGATTGCTCTGAAGTACATGAAGAACCTGAGGAGAACAGACTAAACAAATCCTGCTTTGATGTCCAGTACCAGGTCCAAATTCACATTGCAATGGTTTTATCATTGTAACTTTTTTTTTTTTGAACATTGTAACTTCTGTGGCCCACTCCATCAGTTTCCAAACCCATGTCTTCATCTTTTTTATACTTCTACTTTCATCGCTTTTTTGTGGGTTAAATATTCACCAAATCACCTGATGAGGAGTTCATTGCTTGTAGAGTATGTGAATTCCAAATGCTGACCATGATACAGGTAAACTTCAGGAGATGTGCATGACTGGGTAGAGCAATGGCCAGTAGTTCCCTCATCTTTCTCCCATGATGGAATGCAAGACACTACAGCTCAGAAGAGGTTTATATAGAGTATTTGGTCATATAGAGTCATTAGTTTTATGGAGTATTTATGGCTCTAGGAAGCCTCCAGGAAGATAATTCCTGATGGTTATCCCACCAATCTTCTGCAGACCAAATGTTAGTGTTAAGAACATGAAATGTGTGAGGGGGAAAAAAGGTACATTATTGTGACAAAAGATAAATATAGAATCAGCGCTGCAGTGGAATAATAAATGTCATTCTAGGATGATGAACAGCTACTTGGGGTGCTGCTTAAGCTCAGAGAAAATTAGAAGAAGCTTGCACTGTGTTTGTCATATCCAAGAGGAGATCAAAGTGTATGGTTGGATGTAATCCAATCAGCAGTAAAATCATTACAGTTCTTCTCCTAGCAAATCCAGTCAATATGTCGATCATAGAGCTTAACACTCCTACGACAGCAGATGACAAAGAGGCAGTTGATGAGTTCTATCAACAACTTGAAGAGACATTCATTAAAAGTGAAGCAGAGCTATCACCCTTGCAACTGAGCAACCTAGCTGTGGAAGTTTGGCTGTCAGATGTATAAGCTCTGGAAAAGAAGTCATGGGAAATGACTACTTGTCTTGGTTTACTGAGTAAGGGAGGCATCTGGTTGAACTTTGTTGCTTTCGTGGTCATTCATTCATTATTTAACACCTAAATTGAATGTCTAAGGTATTTGTACAGATGGATATGGCATCATAAATAAGAGCTAAGTGATGCTGAAGGATGAGCATGCAGCAAACAAAGAACATCCTGAGTCCAAAGATCAATTGCTGGCTTTTAGAATGTCAAAAGATAGATGTTTGTCAGCCCTTGGCTTCTTGTCCAGAAACAGACAAATCTATGTGATGTCTATCCAGAAGAGGTTGGTAGTATTGGTGTGGAGGAGTAGTCAAGTTAACCTAAATGGGCTGTGGAAGAAAACTGCCAAGTGCAAGCTTCCAGTAAACAGATCCTGATCTGTGCTGGGCTCTGAACATCTGTGAACAGCAGCAAGCAACCATTTCATTAGACAGCATATGAAACAGTAACATATGCTGTGTGAAGCTTTTCAGTGTGTATGGAGAATTTGCTTTGAGAGAAGCTCTGAAAGGACCTGCAAACAAAACGGGAATGGTATGTCCTACCCCCCACCATGCCCCGGGGAACAAGTCATATGTGCCGATGAGATAACAAGGCAAGCTGCAGTCCTAGATAATAGACAGCAAATGCTGGAGTTAGTGGAAACCAGGAGTGAAAACCACATTAAGGATGTTAATGTGGGAGGGAATGAAATGCCTTTATATTGATTCAGTCACCACAGATAGGATGCAAGCAAACATTACCTAGTGATCAGCTGCAGAAGCAGTAAACAAGTTCAGTTATCTGGAAACTTTTAAATCTAACCACAAAGATATTCAAAGGGAAGCACAGCCAAAACTCCAATTCAGCTGCATTTTTTCACAGAGAAAAGCATGAGAAACCCTAGAAACAGTTCAAAGAGTATAAAGGTTCAACAGGTGAAAAGCTTGATTTTTCTCAATGCTGGTTTGGAGCAGCAAACTGTAGAAAACTAAGCCTGATCACAGAAAGAGAGCTGAAATGTTTAGCCTTTGTGCATATTGTAGATAGAAAAGAATAAAAATGCTTGTTAGAAATATTGAAAGATAGAAGTGGTCTCCTGTAAGAAATCAGCAGGAGCAACTTCTGAATCTTGATGCTTAAGACATATAGAAGAGAGAATGAGAGATTTACAAATGAGGGAATGATTGTACCAGATGGGAACAACTAGAATGATAAGGAAAGGTGAAATATACTGTACTGTACTCTGCATTTCAACAATGCATTCTTTCAAGAAGGCTTCTAAAGTTTCTGTCAGGAATGTTCCCTGCCAAATCCTTGGGTTTTTCTTTTACTGTTCAATCAGAGTTGGCCAGCCCTGAATTCTCTTGCATTTCTTGTGAGCCCCTCAGTGGCTCACTTTAAATGACACCATAAAAACTGCTGTTTACAGATGAGTCTTTGAGCGAGACACAGAGTGAAATAAATCATATAATGGTCTGTAAGGCAATGAATGTAAGAAAACCAACGTTATTGCAGTGTTAGTCACTTAGAAGACTAGAAGATTTGTGACTGTTCTATTAAAGACTTTTTTGCAACACATTTCAAGTCGAAGGTAATGAAGAAAAGCAGAGAAAAGCTTATTCTTCACCTAATTTTCTTCCCATTGTACATGGATCAATACTTCGTTAGCTTAGCCTGTGTTCCAGGTGTATCTTCTAAAACATCAGCAAAAAGCACTGCCACCAGCAGTATCTGCATGTAATTTATGTAGGTCTCATTGCAAATTACCTAGGCTGGTACTAGAAGGCAATATTAATGTCATTGGTATGCAGTATCCACCTTTTGGCAACTGTCCTCAGTGAGAAGATTGGGTTATTTGTATGCTACATGACTCTAATGAAGTAGTACTGAGAGATAAACAGTAAGTTGGCCTTAATATGGATAAATCTTCTGTAATTTTAGTTCTTTGAAATCCAGTTATTCTGTACTTTTTACTTCACTGCTTTCACAGCCTTTCTGTATTGCCCACTTGTATTCTTCTGAGTCATGCCTACAGTAATTGAAAACTATTTTTGCTTATTTGATGGAAAATCTAGACAGATTGAAATCAAGCACATTGTGTCTCTGCTCTCTCCTGCTCTTATGTGCAAACTTTGAACATCAGCCACACAGTTTATCATGCTCATGACATTTTACTCTGTCTACTGCCAGGCATTTTACTTCTTCAAGACTTATTACTTGAGAAGAAAATGTGGATTATCCAACAGTTTCCTGGACCATTTGCAAATACTAGGTTGCAAGAATACTATATATAATGGGATAACTAGACTTTTCAGTACTTTTAAACCCTTTCTTCTCCCCCAAAATAAAACTTCTAACCTGCCTATTCTACTTCTGACTCCTGCAGTATATCCGTCCACTGTTTCTATCTCTTACTTGTGCTATTTCCCATTTTTTAATGCACAGAGTGATCAAATTAAACTGGTCAGTCAAGATAATGTTGATTAAAGGTGAGCCCCATATTCATTCTTTATGGTCTGATTCATTACTTTTATCTTTTTAAATCTCACTGCTGTGAGGAAGAAATTTGGAGATTGGCATTCTCCCTTCCAATCCTTGTTTTCTACATCCTGAATTGCAGCTTTTGTGCTGATACTACAGAAATAATTGGAGAAGGCTTCATGGTTTCCAGAACCTTAATGCAGGAGATTAACTCTCTGCCCCTTCCTCTCTTATTTACAGTTTCTGCAGTCTGTGAAATACAATGCAGCTTTGCAGTCCTGCTGATGCTGTTCAGCCTCCCCTCTTGTGAATTTTATAGCAAAAACCCAACTGCATTTTCTGGATGTATTCTTAAACAATTAAGAACAACATAAGACCAGAAAAGGGAAAAAAGGATGATGTTTGATGAGCAGATCGAATGCATAAAGTGATAACTTGGGGTTTATCCAAAGGACATTTTCCTTTACCCAGACATGCTTTTTTTCCTTGTTGCTGTCATGATTGATTAGTGAAGCACTAAACAATCCATGTAATTATTCACCAACTGCAGACCATCTGGAGTTAGGAATTTGCAGTCTCTTTCTAGAAACGTATCTGCACTAGGTTTGCTGTAAGCTTTTGAGCCTAGTACTTAATCACCACATGTGGGAGGTGTTAACTAGGGAATTGCCTTTCCAGTCTAACTACATTATCATTTATATTGTGCTGTAAATGTCTATAACATTTAAGATGCTTTACAAAGGGTTAGGAGTGCAACACACATAACAGCTCGTACCCCAAAGAGCACAGAGTTGAAGTGCACAACTGGGTACCATAAAATAAAAGGCAAATGAGAAGGGCAGAATGGCTGCTAGAGAGGTAAGTGAACAGATGCCAGAAATTTTTTGGAGGAGGAGGTGTGTGAGGAGGTGGGAAGCTGTTCCCATGTGAAAGATGATCTAAAATGGGGAGTGGGCGAAGGAAACAATTTGGAGTTTCTTACAAGTATGGCTGCTGTCCTATCAAGAAGTGTTTGTGCTTTTGAAAACATAGCTAAATTTGACAGGAAAAATAAGCCTTTTAAATACACTAGTGTAAAAAGAAATGCAACCCCCCTGCCCATTGCACGTTCTATACATATCATGCATCACAAAAGTAACTCTTCTGCCAAAATAATGTGTGTCTCACAACAAGAATCTCTACAAAACCTCATAAACTCATTATTAACTGCATCTCTCCTCCTCCAGAGACCAGGCCAAACAACCCAGCCTGAAGAAAGACCTGAGGGTCAACAACTTGGACAGGAAGGTCAAGAGTTTGGCTTTATGGCTGTGAGGCAGGAAGGAGGGAGGCTTGTTCCTCAACTAGGGATAACACAGTGGGTGCCAGACTCTGTCCATCTTCTAAGTTAAACCATAGGTTCTTCACATATGCCCACTGATGACTGGGAGTGAGACACCTTGCCAATATGGTCTTTTTGGGTGAGACTTTAGAAATTTATTGTTTCAAGGTCTAGCAGAGACACCTCTATCATTATTGTTGAGGCAACAAATATGTGTTCATAGGGAGTCATTAAATATGAAAAGCCATCTATGTTTGGGATAATGTCTCCTGGCTTGGGGAGCATGCATACTGCTTTGTGTACTAGTTCAGTTTCTACAGAGCTAGTTTCTACAGCTCTTATGACTATATAGTAAGGGTATTGTCTGTACAGTGTGAAGTAACAAAAGCCATCTCATTATCAGTATTTCTGTACCATGTCTGGCCTTCCTTCCAAGATGCAACATGCAGAACTTTATTTTAGAGAGACGGGAAATAGATTTGTTGGATAGATGATTTTCTTCCAAAGGCTTGCCACAATGCAGGCATATGGACTGCATCTCTTTATGCTAATAAACATTAAACTGCCATGGCTCTGGCATGTTAGAGCTTTTAACTATATGACTAAGGTCTTCTCCTGGTATAATCTGTCCTTGCTACTTACAGAAAATGGACCTTGTCTTACTACTGAGCCATGCTGAGGCATTGTGTAGGAGAACATTGATGGGTATGGGCCAAATTCATGCCAGGCAGCATGCTAACAATTAAACGATATAGTCATGTTCTAGTGCTGAAATTCATGCCCTGTTTAGACACAGAGTACACTTGTACAGACATAACAACAGCATCTAACTAATTCAGAACCAGTTTTAGTCTGCAGATGATGACCAGGAAGCCTCCCTAATACACCTGACTTTCTCTGGTTTCTCACAAACAGTACCTGAGGAGTAAGAACTATCAAGCAGGCTGGAATATTCCATCTCCTATTGGGATGTCAGCTGCTACATATTTTGCCTCACTGATTGTGTCTGGTTCTCTCATTCTTTCACTGCAATGCAATTTAATCCTATCCTTAAATAGTTTCTCATTCTTCCCAGCTTATAGAATCTTGAGTTTTTTCCTCAGCAGTCTCCATCCTATACCAAATTAATTAGAAATAGTCATTAATCTCGAATCCCTGTGGTACTAGTCTTGATGCTAGGCCACAGATAGTTACTTACTGAGCTGATTTTTGTAACCAGCTGCACACAGCAAGTGAAGGGGCAGGAAAATTAGGTGAGGAATGATTTTCTCTACTGATCCTGTAATTAAGAAAAGGTGAGAAGCAGCAAATATCACCCAAGTTGTCATATAGACTTAGCAATGTTTTACATTCTATCCCACTTATTCCCATTCTGTCTCTCTGAGCAGGCAGCTGCTAGACTTAACTACAGTAAGATAATGTCAGAAAACAGAAGCAAAATATTTTGATCTGGGGACTGTAGAGCTGTGGGTGGTGTAAACTGTGGCCTCCTTGTAAATCAGAGACAAACCAGGAAGAACTTTTAGAAGAATGAGAAGCTAAACTATGCTGTTACCAAATTAATGTGCTATCCTTGCTGAAGTCAATGGGGGGATTCAGCATGGTCTCCAGTGGAGTCAGAATTTCCTTCTCAGTACTTAAAACTCTACCAGGTTAACAGAAAAAGACTCAAGAAATCACTTGCTGTACATTTTTGGAGACTAGATACATACAGTTGGTGTAAGACTGAAGCATTCATTAGGTTCTCCATTCCTTGGTGCCTTGATTTCTATTAAGTTGGAATCTTGGCATATGGAACAGATAAAAATCCTGGTCTTCCCTGAGCTTGTCTCTAGTCTGGATGATCACAGGATGCCTGAGAATATCATGGCACATATCCGACCTAAGAAAATCTGTCTTCAGAATGAAAGAGCTAGATACCAATGCATGGAGAAGCCCATATATTTTCAGTAACAATCTAGTCTTTTCACCTGGAGATACTGCTGTTGCATATATGGTCTAATAATGCTCATTGTCCTGGGCAGGTATTCATTCTTTAACCAGGCTGAGCAGTGATTTGTACAATGACAGTGGGAACCATCTGGTGATACCTTGTATGATTGAGACCAGTCTTCCTTTGTAATTCATACAATTTTTTTCATTAAATTAATACAGATCCATTATGAGAGGAGAGAGAGGAAAGAGAAGAGGCAGCAGAAAGGGAGGAGAGTATTTGCCTCGATCAGCCAGGTAAGTCTCACCTCTGTTACTTACCCCTTCAGGATGTTTCTTCCCTAATGCATTTAGAAGTCCTGTGTGCCAGGAATCAGGCCACTGTTGGGGCCATACCTGGGTTGTGTAGCTGACAAGTTGTAAGAAAAGGGATTTTATAACCATCTCTACCAAAAACATGGTTTAGAGGAAATCTTCATTGCAAGCAAATGAGGTAATGAGGGATAAGTGCTTTCATGTTTTCCAGAAGCACCACAGTTCTGAGAGAGCCAGGCTCTTCTCAATGTCATCCAATGTTAGGACAAGAGGGAACGGGAGCAAGTTGGACCACAGGAGGTTTAGTATTTACCTGAGGAAAAACATTTTAACAGTGAGGGCGACAGAGCACTGGCCCAGGCTGCCCAGGAGGCTGTGGAGTCTCCTTCTCTGGAGACATTCCAGAGCTGCCTGGACGCATTCCTGTGTGACCTGGTCTAGGTGATCCTGCTCTGGCAGGGGGGTTGGACTAGATGATCTTTCTAGGTCCCTTCCAACCCCTGACATACTGTGATTCTGTGATTCTTCAAGCAAAACCCATGACTTGATCTTACTCATTCATAAAGGAGATTGTTTCTTCCCATCACACAGTAATATCCTTGGGAAGAAAGAATAGTTTCTAGTTTGACCTGGAGTCAGTAGGCCTGTACTGCATCTATTGTGAACCCAGGGAGCTCTAGAGTCACCTCAGCAAGCTGTGATGAAGCTGGATGAGCACTGACATTTTGTCTGTGCAGTCTCCTGTAGGAGTCTGTAGATTTCTGTGCCGTGCTGATACAGATACACTAGAGATGATTTAATGAATAAGGGGGCAAGGAAGGTAAGGAAAGGTTTTTAAATTGGCAAATTTTCCTGCTACAGTCTACACCAAGAGTACTTATCAAATGAATTCATAAGCATCACTGGCCACTGACAATTCTTAACTGCTTCCACATTAACCAGAACTCAGACCAGTGATCAAGAGGTGAAGAGTCTCTCACTCATTTACAACCTCATGAGCCATCAGTTTCCCAAGAGCACTAGGTTTTGTAGGAATGTCAGGAAATATGCAGCAGTCCTGGTGTAGTGTATGCTTGAAATGTTAATGACCTTTCTAGCTTAGATGTCTTTGAGTTACTTTAATTAGACAGCAGAAGACTTAAAAGATGCATTCCTGGAGCAACTTGAGCACTGCACTGTTTCTGTTACATGTCATTCTTCAAAGACAGCATCTCAAACACAAATCTGAAGTGCAGCATCTCAATACTGTGTAGTTTATCCCAGACTTCACTGTAGCAACCTTCCCTCAATTTAATAAGGCTGCATTAGAATGAGCAGTGCCCAGGGTAACTGGAGTCAATGAAAAGCAATTTAATTTAGTTTGTGGAAAAGGCACATTGTGTCTCTTCCCCCCACCCCCTCCAAAGTAGATTAAATGAAAATCTTTTTTATTTATTGAATGAATGCTTTCAGGATTGTGTATCATACTGTGATCTCTGTAAAATCATGTGTAAATTTGTGTATTTGGGTCACTGTGTATTTGGTCTAAGATGCAGCGATGAGCTGAGCATAAATGAATACACTTCTTTAAACATACATAAAAAGAAATACTTAATTCACTGAAATAAAAAAAAGTGGGAGCAAAATAGCTGAAGCACAACTGGTTTGAATAGGATGACTATGCTAGTCCTTGTGTATATGCTTTTATTCTTTGCAGTTCAGCAACACTTTCAATGCCAGGGTACACAGCAGGAAACCCTGCCACTACTGCACAGAGTTTGGCTCTTTGGTGACATGGCACAGTCATATAAATATCCAGGGCTAGTGTCCAAAAATACAAATGGGTTATGTTCTCTGCTATGTGCTGATTTGAATTTCACACTGATGCCAAGGGCCAGTGTATGTGATACATTATTTGTTGGTAATGTGGAAAGTGATGGCATCCCAGACCTCCCTAACCTCTCAAACTGAAGAGTGACCTCATTAGGCCACAGAGGGAAGCTTTGAAAAGATGCCTTTCTGCATCCAGGACCAGAGTAAAGATAAATAAAAGAGACTGGTTTACTTACCAGTTTCCATACTGCATTAATCAAGACAACAAAGGATGAGGCTGTACATCATCATCATCATCCAGGCATATGCACAACACAAATTAGTGTTCATAGCAGAGGTCACTAACAGAGACCATTCTGTGCCACAGGTACACAAGCTGTGTGCTTTAGTCTCCTTTGAACTACAAATACTCAGAAATTGCACCAGGATGTATGTTGCACTTTCATTTCATGTTTGTATTTGATCTCATCTTTCATGTCTATTTCATATATTCTGGTTTTCATGTTAAGGTTTCTGCTAGCAGTTTGAATCTTCTTGAAGTGTAGATGTTAAATACCTCATTGCAGAGGTCAGCATTTGTTATTCTCTGCTTTGGACTGTATGTGTTAAGATTTAAGAGCAAAACTTCAGTGTACAGGATGCAGCACTATTAGGAGTTTCAGTTCTTCTGGCCTAGAGGGCATCTGTACTTCAGTTTTTGCTACCAAGGCAACAGTTGAGCTTCAGGCAACAACTCATAAAGTTACTGTACATGCTAATAAGAGATCAAGCTTCTTCATAAAATAAAACTGTGTCACCCTGTGATTAGTTGTAAGAATGAATTAATACCAGAATTGCAAAGCTAAACATAATCTCTGTAATACTAAATTTCCTTCAGTCTCTAAAAAAAAAAAAGAGTTTGTGTTTGAGAGACAAATTAAAACCCAACAAGCTTAACTTCTCTAGCAGTAGAAAAAAGGTCAGAAGGAAAGTGAGGTTTATTCACACACATAGTCCATACTTAGAAGAAAAGTAGGCTTAGAGGGACAATACATCACAACTGTATTCAGTGTTTGTTTGTCAGAAATCATCTCACAATTCAGAGTACATAATTCCAGGTGTTGTTAACATCTGTGCATACTATAAACAGCTAGCATATAGTTTAATGATACCTTCTGCTTTCTTTATTTTGCTTATTAAACTGCCTTTACTAAAACCCATGGGCTGCTTTCATCTCATTCTCTTCCCTCTTGTCGTGCCATGGGAGGTGTGGGATGAGGACTTGATAGAGAACTTTGGTGGGTACCTGGCGCTTGGCCAAGGTCAACCCACAACAGATGTGGAAGGATCCTGGTGCAGTGGCAAAAGCCAAGCAGTGTGCTGGTGGGGACTCTGAGCTATTGAACTGTGCACTGGCTGGGTTCTGGAGACAGGGGACTGGAAGACCAGGGCGTAGCAGATCTTTGGGCCATGCAAGATCACAGTGTAACATGGAAAGCTTCAGCAAATGAGGAAATAAAACTGAGATATAGCCATATGGTTGGTCTGCAAGAAGGTGCTTGAAATTCCTGTTTGTTTTCCATTAAGGAAAATATTTCCCCACTTTGCTTTAAAGAGTGTATTTCCATGGCTAGACAGAAGCATTAATGAAGAGCTTTCAAATTTCTGAAGCCTAGTTATGTCATTCTAATAACCATCAAGGGTTATATTACCAGTTATTCTGTATGCAAGAAGCAACTCTCAGTAAAAGAAGGCCATAGTACATAGTACATAAGCCAGTCCAAATCAGCTTTCTTCCTAAGTCAATGACTTTCTAACCTCTTACATAAAAATGGCAGTGCTTCTGCCATCTCTTTTACCTCAGCTCCTACATATTCCGTGGAAGGAGCTCTTTGTGACTTGTGTTTTTTGTGTGGTGTTTCAGGTAGAGATAAGGCAAAGACAGCAGAAATAAAATGAAAGAACATTACTATATATGTGTGTATTTATAAATATATAATGTTTATTTTTAGATATTCTATATTGAGCAACTGTTATCTAAAACTATGTTAAGCTTAATGGCTCCCATCCTCTCTTACTTTGCCCCATGTCTCCTGCAATGAAAGAGCAAATTCTTTTAGAGACAAGCAATATTCCCATCAATAAAAGAATTGGGACAGTTCTTCAGTATGTCCAGTTCTTACCCTGGTTTATGGGCCACTTGAAGACAACTCTACCTCAAGTTTTCTTCTGCTTTACCCCACAGTAACTAGATTAGAGGAATTTGTTTTCTTGTTAGATCCATCTCTTGGAGCCAAATCAGTTGTGTTCCAGATACGACCACTCAGAGGATCATAAGCAATGATTCAATTAACCTTCCTTTGAAAAGTTTGTTGGTAGCATTTGAAATTAACCTATAACAGCTAAATTATTTCTCTTCATTCTATTCTATTTCTGAATTCTGATGAATCAGAAGTGGCTCTCCTGAAACAACCCTATGGATTCTGGATTAAGAAAATACTCAAGTATTTATTTTTCCTCTTTTGGGGAAACACATATTTCACCTAACTCTTATCATGAATCCTTTACTAAAGAAAAGAATACTTTCATTTCAGTAGAAAAAAGAAGATAGCTTCAAAGAGGGGACATGAAATTGATCACTGGAAGAAAGCTAATTCATGAAATAAGAAAAAAGGTCCTCCTTCAGAAGCCAAAGGTTTTTATATGTTCTGTTTAGTGGATTTGACTTGAGGGCTTTGTGGTTGTTTACTTGATTCCAAGACTCTGGACAGTATGTGTGTGTTCTATACAATGTATTTCTATCTCATTTTTTAACTGAGGGGGAGTGATCTTCCTCATTTAATTCTTTATGTATATATTCCTCTTAACAGATGATAACATGCCTGTTGATTTGGGTTTTTTTTTTTCAAGAATTAAAATCTCCCATGATGTTAGGCAAGCATCTGATTGCTTTGGGCATGGACTGGTTCAGAACTGGGCCAGCACTAAGAAGTCCTATTTCCAGATGAGAAGTGTCAAATTTTGGTCATGAAGGTTTGAGTATTTCAGTTGATACTGATTTGCATACAGAGACAAGATTACTATGGAAATGAAAATTTGACATTCGTCTCCTCGTATAAACAGCATGATTTATTCTTTAAATCAAAGTAACCTACTTGAACTACATTTAAAGCCTGTTTTCTTTTTTTCCCCAGCATCTGATTGAGGTGCAGGTTTTTTCTTTAGTAGAGGATTTTTACGTTCAGTGAGTTCAAATTTACTCAGCCCTAAACTTAGAAACTGCAATTTCTCCTAGAAAGTTATATTTCTGAAAATAAAGGTTGAGTGCCAGTAGAAACCATGGGTAACTCTTAACAGATGGCAGCACATGCTGCTATTTGATGAAATTCCTGCCCATGACTGTATATACAACTTATTCTGTAGAGTTGTTGGGTTCTGTGCAATTTAGTATGAAAATATATTATGTGGGATTAGTTCTGCCTAAAAAGAAGAGCTTGTGTGGACTGACATGGTGACATAAATGCATGTTTTCTTACATGTGCCTGAACCTTGGAGAAAATTCCATTAAGCCTGATATTCAATCCAAGCAGTGTAAGTGTACAATGCCTCCTGACATGGCCCTAGTGATAGGGGTTGACATGTCTCTAAGATGATTCATGTCCACATGTACATGAGCTGAGCCTATTGCAAAGGTCATTTATACTGAGATAAATATACAGATGGACAGGAGCATCTGTGGAAAATTTGGTCAACAACAGAGCAAGTAAAGACCAAGGGATAATTTTGTATTATTTGCCCTTTTGAAGGAATATGACTTGTTCTGTGCCACTAGGATTCTGTTATGTTCTGTGTCCCCAACACAAGGTTCGGGTGGTGTAAAATTACCTTATGTGGCTCCTGAAAAGATTCTTTTGCAACAACTCTGCCAGCTGGTGCATTGGCAAGATCCAGCTCTGCCAGATATTGTGGCAGCTGGACCAGAACTACCATGTCTCACTCATTTTTGTTCTTTGGGAATGATTTCTAGATGGCCGTGGAAAAAGTTGGGTCTGACTTGCCAAGCTAAAATGTAATGAATCTTAAACTCCAGAGTTTAAGAGTGGGTGTTCAGAATATTCTCAGTTCAGCAGTGTCAAACTTTTTTGTTTCATGAAACAGGAGGGAACACTGAATACAGAAAAACAACTGTTAGTTGAAAATAGCATGAAAATTCTGATGTGTACAGAGGAGGAAAGGTTTAAAGTGTTTAAATAACCCCTCCACAAACTAAACAAGTGCTGACTAACATAGAAGAGTTTCTAACAGCATGTTTCCCAGTAAGTTAGACTTTTTTAATGCCTGCAGGTGTCCAATGGTTTCTTGTGTACCAGCTAGCCATGAAGAGTAACATGTTCCTCCACCATTTCCTTCTGAGTGGAAGTAGACACCATTGGTAAGGTAAGAGAAAAGATTAATAGCTAGTTCCTTATGGAAAAGAAAATGAAAACCACACTGAAATGCCTTTCAACCTTTTGGAAGTTCAAAGTAGGCTCCAGCAGAGCTCTAATCTGCCTTTGAACTCAACCTGAAACATTCAGATCAGAGCTGCTTTGTATGTTTGGATCATTGCTTTACAGCTGAGTTGCAGTCCCATCCTGTTGGAAATCCCCATGCCCTGTTGCTCTCTGCTTGGCAAGGTCAGGCACAGGATCCTCACTGCCAGATATGGCAATCAAACTTTTCTTGGCAGCTCTTAGTAAAAGCTAGCTACCAGCTGGTTCCTGTGACTGAATGAAGCCAGTGCTTGCTGCTGCTGCCTTCTTTGGGGCTTTAATGCCTTTTGTTAAGAGATTTCTTTTTCTTGGAAAAACTACTATGGGAGAGCATGTAAAAATTCAAAAAGCTTTAAGTAAGGAAGAGACTTCAAATGTTTGGTGTCCTAGTGTCATAATGAGGACAACAATGGCCAATGTAATCAGAGGCTGCTTTGAGGTAATGCTTTTGCTGTCCTACTTGTGGGTCCATTAAATCATTTGCAGGGGACTTCATTCCCTCTGCTTTATCCTCATTTGTGCTTTTGGAGAAAGAAGGGCTTGAGTGAAAGAGGCCCTCCTTCCTCTCTGTTATGCTTCTTATGCTGAGATATCTCTGAACAATCTTTCTCTTAGAGATACTTATGACCACAAGAAACTTTTTTTGACTCTTCAGATGTCCAATGTTCTTAGAAAGTGGGTTAATAGCACTAAAATGCTGCCAGTACATTTTTATTTGAGTATATATTCAGATATATATTCAGATGTAGCATTGTTAAATTGGACTACAAGACTCAGTTTGAGAGCCTTCTGTCAGCAAATGGCTTGATGTAGAAATCATGGACCTAAAAGCTGCAAAAAGTAATTTTATCATTCATTAAGCACTTCTAGGAAGTGATCACATAATAAAACCCCTTAGCATTGCTAGGATAGCCATCCTGCATATCAGTGTGGAAACTATTACATTTCTTCCTTATGAAGCCAAAACCACAAGTGTTCTTTTACTTTAGGGGTCTGTTATCCTTCTGCATTGATTTTTTGGCCTTTGTTCAGGCAAGATGCTGTTAATTATCTTATCTGTAAAGTATACACTGAAGTAGAGATTCCTGCAGAAGCACTTCTTAAAATACAACATTTTATTTCATTAATGAGCTAGACTTCCACATGCTAATGCTGTGTGTATACACATAGCCATTGTGAAATGCTTCAATAAAAATGAGATCTGTGATCCATACCTCAAATGTGTTCTCTTTATTGACCTAAATAGCTACCATGAAAAATCACCAAACAAATCTACAGCAATGCTCCCCTTTTTGAATGTTGTGGTAGGTGCCATCTAAAGATAGGAAACCTGTGAGTAACCAGGACCTGACCCACAGAAGGCACCTGAACAAGGAGTCATATGAAGGTCTTGCTGAACCTTTAAATACAATGATTTGTAGACTACAATACCAGAAGCACTAACAGAGACTCCTGCTTCTCTTCCCTTCATAACACGAATATTATAATTTCCCCCAAATAATTGCTATTTGTCAGTAATTATTACTTATTGATAAAGTGTAATTTTTATATACTTTTTAAAAATAAAAACCTCAGCTCCTTTTTCAAAACCTACCAGACATGGAGATTTCACCACAGCCTTTGACAAGCCATTCCCATGTATAATGTCATCACTTGGAGAAAAAGGACTTTATTCCTCATCTAGACCAGTCCATCTGCACCCTTTAGCCAGTGAAACTCATGTCTGCTAAGGACTTTTGCTCCTCATGTTTTCACTCAGAGTGGGGTTAAATTGCTTCTTAACCTTTTCCATCGTAAGCTAAATAGACTAAGCTTTTAATTTTTCCCTGATGCAGGACATTTTGTAATCCTTTAAGCATTCTTCTGGCTCTTTTCAACATTTTTTGCATCACTTTCACTATCCTTCTTGAACTGTGAATACCAGAACTGGAGATACTCAGCCTATAGCTGCAGCAGGAATGCCAAATGAAGGGGTAACCCAAGCTTTTCCTACTAGTTTCTATTGTTATGTATCCAGTATTTTGCAGCTGGTGATGCTTTTTGACAAAGGGAAGTGAGAAATATGGAGCTTTTGAGCTCCTGTTCCAAAAATTTCCCTCTTCCCTGTGTACTGAAAGCTCTTGATGTGCCTGAACCACTGCTACTTAGTGCTATGTGCTTTGTTCATAGAATGAGGCATTGAGCCACAGACTTCTGCAGATAGAAGCCACCAGTGCAGAAGGACCCAGCTCTGACATGGTTTAAAGAAACACTAGTTTCAGGGCCTGACGACTCATCTTTTTCTTCTCCTGTTAAAAAGCCTGATGACAAATATGTATTAGGCACCCAGGGATCTGCTGGAGCTTTGATACAGCTTCACACCAGGCAATGTGAAAGGTCAATCTTGAAAGCAGACAGTGAAGAGCAAACTCTGGAGCTGGCCTCAGTTGACTCCGCCAGGCAGGGCACAGCCAGCCAGGCATGCCAGACACGAACATCCAGCATGCCTGTCATGGAGAGATCTTGCTGCTGCACGCAGCATGGGGTTGCCTGGGGTTGCCTTTCAGCCCCAACTGGCTGTATGTTTCTCAAGCTTGTAAGTCAAACACAGATTCCTAAAGATGCATCTCATACACCCAAGTAATGCTAATGTAAAGTTGACAGCTGTTAACAGACAAACCTCATACATTTAGAAACAACAAACCCACCCTGTGCACTACTCTGTTCTCATAAGGTGCCTGGGAGGTGAGCTGTGCTGTGACCCTGCAGCAGCCTATATCCTGGTTTGTTTCCATGCTTTGCAAATTCAGGGGTTTTGGAAATGTCCTTGAAGCTGGAGCTGTGGTTTGAAAGGAGGCAATAGGAAAGTAAACAAAAGATGGAATAAAGTAGATTTTTCGTTCATCTGGCTGGTTTATTTTCATTTGTTGGTTGATTCACCTTTTTTATTTTCCCAGAGCCCTTTAGCCTCAGTTACTTTTTTATACCTCCTACAATGTGGCATCTCCACAAACATAACAGGATTTGTTAGGGATAATACAGCAAAATTATGTGGCAGTTTAGACATCAGATAAGGCATAGAAACCAAGACCACTGAAATTACTCCTTTTGTAGCAGATACACACATATGGAAACAAGGAATATAAGTAAGTGAGTGTGTGTGGGGGGGGTGGGGGGCTTTGAACAAGTTCCAGAATTTTAGTTTTCACTTCCCTTCTATTGTTCTCTGTAGAAGCATGACTGTTTCAGCAATATTGGGAAAACGTTAACTTGTGCTATTTTGGAAGAAGCCATGAAAAGAATCTGGTGCATCTAGAGCACAAATAGGAAGTCCAGTACTCCTCTGCAGTTCAACTGGCCTGAGGAGGTAGTCTAAGAGAAGGAGTTAAAAATCCCTGTGGAGATATAACAGGACATCTAATCCTTGCAGTAAAAAGTGACAAACATTAAGTTTGAGGAATGAGGCTGAAATGAAGGGGATAGGTTCAGTCTCCTAAGAGGATAGTACTTGGGAATTGAAATTAATTCTAATAAACTGTTCATGTGGGAATTAATTAAAAAGAGATATAGATCATACTTATGAAGGGTTATAACTATATAAGCAATTAGTAGTTTCTATGGCCCTTTCTAATAGGGAGGAAATGGGTGAAACTGGCAGGAGAATTGCTAGAATGAAGGCATTTAGAAAGGGAGAGAGACACAAAAATAATTCATCAACCTTTATCTGAGAAATTGGCAAAAACTCTGGGAAGGTGGTGTTGTAAATAACTTAAAAGCTTCAGAGTGATTTTTTTTTTCTCGTGGGCTTACAGATTTTAGTATTTCCTTTCATCCTTTCAGCTCTTGGTCATCCCTTAAGCATTTTTGTTTTTAGTTCCTGTATGATGACATTTTCACTGTTTTCGAGAGTGAGTTTTTTTCTTGAATTTTGCAAAGATGATCTTTGAAGAAATATTAAAAACTGGTCAATATTGGGTGTCTGACAGCAGTAAATGAAAGAAATTGTGATATGAGAGAGGCACATGCAGACAGAGGCAGCATGTGGAGCAGCCACCCTCCTCCTCTATGTCCAGTTTGTCATTCTGATGCTAGATGTCTTTGAAGATGTTCATTAAGAAATAAATCTCGTTCTCCCTTTCCATATCCACAGCAAAGCCAGTATGTTTATATTCTTTTCTGTGCTGAATGTGCCTGAATGAGCATTACTGAACTAGTGCATAACCTTTGGGAGCTCTTGCTGCAAAGAAAGACAGGCCTTTCACTTCTACATTGTAAAGACAGGCTGAGTGTCAGTTAAGGAGGAGTTTCATGAGGTGAGTTCTGCCTGTAGAGAGCAGAAACAGGCTCTGCAAAGTTCAGCATGGGACAAAGCCAAAACAGCTACTGCTGCTGCTGCTGCACAAATCTGGAGGTGATCCATGTGCGTTGGGTTCAGTCCATCATGGAAGGTCCCCCAGTTCACCCCATTCCCTATCTGTGCAGGAAGGCTCCTTTAACTCTTTTGCCATGTGGAAATCTTTCTGGACTTAACCATTGAGGACTCTGTTAAACAAAAATGCAGACATGATGAGGAGACTGGGAACAAAAGTCCTGAATTCCTTCAACATGCTAGCACTGCTCATGGAAATGCCTTACTGGCAGCCCCAGTGGCAGAGTCTAACAGCAAAGCTGCAGTCTCAGTCTGACCAACTGTGGTTCTTCCTCAGATGTTGTCTGTGCACCCTTGTCTTGTATTCAGCTGATGAATGACATTCTCCAATACTTTCAAACCAACCTTTGCAAAACCCACTATGTTTAGGTCTAAAAATTACAAGGAATTAAATACACCCAAATCCCAGCAGTGTATAAACTAGACACTCTCACAGTTATAACTCAGACTGCTCCAGATGAATATAAAGTTTGACTTGAATTGGCTATAAGTTCAAGAAAGTTGATATGGTTTGGTTTGTTGTGTTATTTTAGAAAACAAATGCAAAATGTTTATTTAACTTTAAGCAACCCTGAAACTTGCCTACTGTAACCCATAATCCTCTGATATTTTTAGAGAAATGCTTTTAGACCAGACACCATGAATGCAACAGATTCTACGTAGCCTTCTGTGGTTTCTTAGCATAAAAATAATCCAGGACTAAACAAACAGTAAGGGAAAAAAAAAAACCAAACCACAGAACAGAACTATTCCTACAACTTGAAGAATTGTGTCATGTTGTTAAAAAAAAGTTTGTGCTTTTATTTTTATTTGTCACATGGAACTTTTCTTAGCAAGGATCATCTAAAACTACTAGAACTAATGTTCCATCTCGCCTGTATGATATTAAAATATTCCCAAGGAGCTAAGAACAGCTGCTTCTCCCAAAGATTCACAAAAACCCCAAGTGGATTCTTTATTCAGCTTACATTTTAGAAAGGCTGGACTTGCTCCCTTGAATAACAAGAAGAATATCTAGAAAAATTGGATAAAAATCTATGAAAACACTCTCATTGTCTATAATTCCAAAAATCTGTAGATGCCATCAATAACTGTCATTGCTGACATGAATCAACAATTCACAGTGTTAAAAGATTCACTTTATACATTTATGATCATCAGTCTTCTGTGCCCTATTATATATTTTTCCTTTCTTGATGTTTCTTTGTACTTTCCTCCCCTGCTTTGCAGCTTTTAGAAATGATCCAATCATCATAACATCCATCTTTTTTCCCCCCTACTTTTCCCCAAACCTGCATTCCTACTACAAGTCTCCTGGATTTGTTTATCCATATAATTAGTTGGGTGTCCATTTTTCTTTTACCAAAAACAAATTAACCTTATATTAAAGCTTATCAGAGGAGCAGCTCACCCAGTAAATGTTAAAAAAATGGAATGCAGAAGTACATAGCTAGAATTGTATCAACCCTGGCACCTGGAAAGGGGTTCTTTTCCCCCACCCCCCATATTTCTGATTGGAAATTGGATTCAATTGGGGCAGCTTTTTAACTCATGACATTGTGAAGACAAAGAACTAAGAGTGCCAAGGAAAGGACTAGACATTCCTATGAGAGACAGGTCAATCAATGGCTATTAAAAGTTTTTTCAGATGCAGTTTTCAGCTTGGAAGTTCTTAAATTACTGGTTAGGAAAGTGATTGATTATTTATAAGAATGGATCATTTCATAAGTGTTCTTTGTGCATTTCTTCCCTAGAAATGTGCTAATGGCCACGGGCAAAGAGTGGATAGTGGAGCTAGAAGGATTTGTAGCTGAATGTAGCTGCCTTTATGTCTCTGAAGTTTGTGTTTTTCTATAACATAAGCTGTTCATAACATGGAAAATCTGTTAATTTTAATGGCATTTACTTAGCTTTTACCAACTGATGGGATTCTTATTTGGATCAGCAGGTGGGTTCTCATTTTGCCTATGCCCTAGTATTTGTGATGAGGTAGAGAGACTGTCCTATCAAAGTCACTCTTACCTTGAGCAACTGTTAGATACTTGTAGTTCTAGAGTGAGTCTTCCCATAGAGTGAAAGCTGTGTTTAGTAGGAGGAAATACTGATTCCAATTAAAAAAGCCCACTCAAAGTGGTCTTAAATAGTGGACTTTCTACAAACAGCAGGATTTTTAAATTTGTGCAATAAACTGGAGTAATTTTGTTATCACTTCTAATCCAGGAAGGACTTCAGAATTCCTTCCTATGATGGCATGGCATGAAGGCCTGGTTTTCTGTGTGAAAGAAATGCAGGCCAATTTAGTGTGCTCTGTGAGAAAGGCTGAGATGCTTACAACCAAGAAATGGTTATGCTATGGACTGCTAGTGATGGATATATTTTCTAGTGTTATAACTANGTTCGCAAAGCCTAGCCACAACAGCTATGTTGCTAGAGTGAATGAATATTTTTTCCCACTTCTAAGGACAATTCCATTTGTGGCTTAAAGAACTCTTTCAGAATGAACTGAATCACTTGATAGTTAATAATAGCTTGGCAGTAGGTAGTAGTACAATGAGCAGTGACAGGAAAACTGAAGGAAAACCTGTTTTCACCTATAGCACTTCTACTCCCTGCTCATTAATTTAGGTAGAGAAAATTAAATGTTGACTGATGATGAAAATGTATGGTACAAGTTAAATATTGGGTGCAGGCTAGACAGAAGACATTTTAAGTATTTACTTCCTGCAAGGTTGATTTTTAATAGGTCTACATGGTTAAATGTGGAAGATATTTCCTTAGCATCCTACACTTTAATGTGTGGCTGTCCTTCCTCAGAACTCCAAAAGCAGCTCTGGGTAGCTTTACTAGGCTCATATTTCCGCAGCTTCAAGGTTTAATGTGAACCAGCAAATGATAAATCTATGTAGTTCCATCAATTTTGCATGGCCATTAAGCATTAAATGGATGCAAGTGACTATAATTCATTTGCTGCCCAGTTTATACACCCTGTACACAAAGTCTTTTACTGCTTTTCTGTCACCACTGTATTTTTCCAAGGTTACGCTTATATTTCACTGATTTCAACAACATGCCAATAGAACAGAGCTGAGTGGAATTCTATTTGGTATTGTGCCTCAGAGTCTGAAGACACATTATATCAGAAAGCCATGGAAGAAAATCAATGCTGTGATCAGTAACTATACACTATAGATTAATTAAAGCCAGAGGCAAGGGATTAAGCCCAACACAATCCTTTGTGCAGTTTGATTGCAAACACAGTGGTAAGCAAACTTCTCCAAGAGTGCTTAAAGTTGAAGATCATGTTGCATGACATTGCCAAAACCTTTTTTCCCCAGAACTTCACAAAGGACCCACATTTCTCTAAGTCTCTATATGTAACCAGGTACTGGTGACACTGTGGCCATTTGAGTGAAACCTCTAACATTCCCTGTGCTGCTCTGATGTAGAAAGGAGCAGCATAAATAAAATATTATTTCCTAAGGGAGAAAGTGGGATACATCAAACAGACTTTGTGTCAGAAAGAAACAGTCATACTGTGGAATCTCTCAGGAAAAGAAAGGGAATTTAGCTTCCCAAGACTGTTCCAGTATAGGATCCAGTTGGACTGCTCTAGAAATACCCGTTGCTTGTGCTCTCTCTTTTGAGAGTACACAATGTGCTTGGCAGTAGTCATCTTTGGTTACAATAGCTCACTGGATATCAGGGACCATTAACATCCTTCTGTGGTTTGATTCCTGGAGCTTGTGTCTATCAGTTTGATTATATAGACTTTGGTGTCAGTTCTGCAGTTTTGTCAGGCTCTAGTCCCAGGAGCCTCTCTGCCCCTTTGTCTTTCCAGTCTCTAGGCACTAAGGAACCTCTGGACTTCAAAATTAACTTTGCTCTGCCCCATTAAACACAGTTATTTTATCCGTCTTGTAATGTTTTTACTGAGTTGTTTGCAGTGGATGTAGAAGGATCTCTTCACATACTTGCTGCTACCTTTCATTGGCTTGTCTAAGTCTTAATTGTAAAGTCCTAATGCTGGGCCATGCAGATAGTGCAGAGCAGCTCAGGACTGTGTCAGGACAACAGACTGCAGAGCCTGTGCCCAGCTGTGTGGTGTGATCTTTGTGGCCTGAGAGCACAGCTTTCTCCTGGATCTGTCCCCAGCCACAGTAGCCAGTGCATGTGTCACCTGGATGCATGTGCCATCTCTGTGTAAGGCTTACAGAGCATGTACTCTTCCTAATAGGGTGAAGGGCACTTTTATGCTATGGAAAACACAGATTTTGCAACATTAGAAACTTGTCAGAAGTATGAGGACGAGACCAAATTTGCATGTTCATCTACATAAATGCACATGCATTTTTTACTTTCAGGTATAGTAATGGGTACAGTAAAATCAAAGCTGTTTCATGGCTTACTTTGGAAGGTACCATCTGCTTCAATGTAATACTTAACATTCAGGACTCTATTTATAAACAGGAAGAGGTGTAGACTTCAGAGCTGGATTTGCTCATAGCAGCAAATTTAGTGTGCTCTGTGATATATATATATAACTATGTATATATATATATACATTAAACATGATACAGATCTACAGGCCAAGCCCTGTATGTTTAAGTGAAAGAACAGAGTGTGAAAGTGAAGAATCATACACTCTCCTCCCCAGCCATATACTAGAAGCAATCAGTGGGCAATAATTCTCCATATCATTCTACATTCATAAAATTATCACCAGCATATGAAAATATATTAGAGAAATAGAAATTGCATAACTTCTTTGCTATGCTACAAATGTATTTATAACTAAACGTTGCAATATAATACCTATTGTATTGATCTAGCTGTTCAGCTTTAGTCTTGCCACTAAAAATTGTTCTTTACTGTCCATGATATGTTTGCACATATGGTATTTGGATTTGATCCAGTTTGTGCCTGAACCAAGTAGCCAAAGCCAAGCATATGAAAGGGTGAAGGAACAGTCCAGAGAGGTTTGTGGCTATGTATCTGAGCTAACCCATGAAGAGAAGTAAGCCAGAGTTTGTCTGTGTTTTTACAGGAAGGCAAGAGAGGAAACCACCCAGAGCCAATACTTACCAGTTGAATAGTTTTGGCTTTGTATTATGTCTTTGTAATCAAATGATAAATTGTTCTGTGAAGCAAGGACCTTGAAAGGACACAGTTGTGGTGTTTGCTTCCCCACTTTGGGAAACAACCTGCCATATTACATGTGTATTACTGTTAAATGCAGATTAACATGTCCACTGAAATAGTTAGGAAATTCCTTTTTTTTTTTTTTACTAATAATGATGGCTTCTCAGAATCTACCTTTTTTTTTTTCCTACATTAGCTTTGAATTGGGAAAGTTATGAATTTGTGTTTCAAAGATGATTCAGAGAAAAATAAGTGACTTATAAGATAGGTTTACAAATAAAAAGTTGAGACTTTCATAACGATGCTCTCTCATGGTTGCCAGGAGTATCATCTGCCAGCAGTATTGATTTCAACCACTTTTAATGAGACAAAACTCCTGGATCTATTTGAAAAGTTTGTCTTTATTATAAGATCAAGTGGACTACAGATGTGGAAAAAAAACCCCACCACCTTTTTGATACACCCACAAATAAACTTGAGATTAAATCTAAGTGCAAACAAATGCAGTATTTTTTGTGGTAAAGAATATGAAAGCACAACTCTGGGAATTGCAAATGGATTTATTTTCAGAACTTATGTTTGACATTCTGAGCTGACAATGAAAAGTCATTTTGACATTTCACATTGAAATGCTACATTTGCTTCCTGCCATGGTTGGCTTACACTGCCATCAACGTGTACTGCATTTTTCATCAGGAGGCAAGATACAGTGCAGACCTTCTGTGTTCCAAACCTCCCTCTCATTAGACCCATGAATTTGGGCCTTTAGGTGAATTTGGGGCAGGAAATTATATAGAACTTTCTTATTAAAATATTATATTTGGATGGCTGCTTCATCGAAAACGTTACAAGGGCTTTTAATCAAACGTTTAAAGAGAGAAGAAGGGGAAGGCTGTAAATTTACTCAAGTATGTGCTTGTTTTGAATACCATTGGATTGCAAACCAGAGAAGAACAGATCTGTGTTCCTAGGAGTTCAAATGTTAAGTAATGCAGAATTTAATCAATTAAGATGAGGTTACCTCTCCACACTGCATATTCTCTCTCTGTCTGGACTGAACCATAATATTTGACCAGGAACATATCCAACTGTAAAAGTGATATCCTTCAGTGTGTAAAGAAGATGTGTATCTTAAAGACAATTGTAACATAATTAAAGACTATAAAATCATTTCTGAATGCAAAGAAACCACCAAGCTAAGAAGACAGAAATAGCCATAGTGTGAAACACTTCAGACTTCAGTTTCCATACATTTAACATGGGTTATTTAGTTATCTCCTGTGTTATATGCCAGAATCATGCATGTGTATATGTTTATGGGTATGAACTTAACTGTTTGTGAAGAAGGAAAGTTATTTATTGCCACTAAGATGTACGTAAATAATGATGAGATCCTTGCTCAGTGACTCATAGATTTTAACCTGCAAGATTTTGATTACACGGAGAGATGAGGAGTGTCTCAAAGTCACTGCCATTGAATCATTGGAATTTGCTCAGGATATTGCAGATAATAATAGGAAAAACATTGAGAACCATTCAATTCCACAGGTGTATTAAGTTTGTAGACACATTGGCTGAGAAATAACCCTTGCACAGGTCATTTATTTGTCTGGTGATAGACATTAGTGAGACAAGGTAGGTGGTTGACTGGCTTATTACAAATAATTTCTGAAGGAGATTTGAGTCTGCTCAGTGAGAACTGAGTACAAAAATTTTTTGGAAGAACATTCTGCATACTCTACATAATTTGGGGGGAGAAGTGGAAATACTATTTATTGAAAAAATAAAAAGCAACAAAGAAAATGTTGATTGCATTCAGAGAAGACCTTTTGCTTTGTCATTGCTAGAACCAGTGGAGAGACAAAATGTTTAGACTTGAAACATTTCTACTAGAGAGAACAAAAGTGCATGAATGTGTAACTAAAAAAAAAAAGATCTTCAGAAGGCAGATAAGAAAACTTCAATTTGCCTGGCCAAGGAGCAGGCAGGGTTCATTGTAACTTAACAATTGTAAATGCAGAACAGATGGAAAGACTGGTTTTCCATGTAAATATTTAGACTATTGGATTCCACAGTGGAAGCTTAATTTAGGGTCAGCCTCTTTAGCTGAGTACAGAAAAGAATATTTAAAAATACCTAGAAAATGAATATATCCAGAGTTATAATATTAAATGTACAGAAAGTACATAATCAACTCTCAAATTTCAGAGAGCCAAAGAATAATGAAATTTAGGGAGGGAATTTTTTTCTGGAGATATGTCTCAGAAATTGTCCACTGTGTACCTTTTTGTCTGTATTAATATCAGAAATAGTAGACTAGATGTACAAGAGTGTGCCTTGGTTTCTCATAACACAATATTTTGAATGAGTGCCTTAATGTTTTCAAGTACTTGGAAGTCTAAGACTCTAGTGAGATTTTCTAAACTGCTGGAGCATCCAATTATCAACAAAAATAAAAGGGATTGTTTTCTGCAGGTGTTAGTTATGTCTCTGGGAATACCTAAAATTAGATTTAAAGCTGATGTAAATTACCAAAATACTATAAATTGGTCATGATTCCTGCTAAAGCTTTTAAATTACTGTTGCTTGGTCATGCTCCTATTGTATCTAGATTTAAGCCTGAGATACCCACATCCATACAAATGCCCTGCATCATTTTACTTGATTTAGCCCTTTTCAAATGCTGCATGAAATTCTTTCTTTCTGAAGCTCAGAGAAAACCTCTGACACCAGTGGCCAAGGAATTCACCCAGTTCATTAGTGCAGGATTGCTTCTTAACTTTACCATGGAATGCACTTCATCCAGCACACCTGCAAACTTAAATCAGGGCCTATCAGCTCAACTTCATGGGCAGGAAGATGAATTTCCTGAGAGTAGAAGGAAGGAATTGGTATCCAACAAAAATCCTGGGGTTAAGGAAAACGTATTGCTGCTCTTGTCTTCTCCAATGTTATCGCTAGAGTGTAGAGGTACATCCAAAAGGTTTTGCCTAATTTCTTTGTATACCCAATATTTTCTCTTTTAATTGCTACTTGATCATGAGGCAGATATTACAGAAGTTATATGGTTGTAAATAATGACCAACTCAGTTCCACAATTACATTTCTGAGGCCTATGTACAGAAAGTATGTATAATTTCTCTCTAATCACTTTTCCTTGCATCCATAGCTGTCCTTTTTTTTTCAAAAGAAAAGGCATCTGGGTAGCTGGTAGTAATGTAAAATGAGAACTAAAAAGGAATGTACAAAGAGACTGTGAGTAGAGATTTAAATCTGAAGCACAACTAGAATGATGGATAATTCTGGCCATCTGTCATTTCTTATTTCAAAATGAATTCACTTGCTAATTCAGTTTGGCATAATGGGCCAAATCTTACCTTCCTTATTTGTCCCGTAGACGGGAAATGTGAAATCTGAGTAACAATGAATGGAAAAAGGATAAGTTCTAGGTGAGGTATTGTGCAGTGTTCTGGTCTATCTTTTGTGCTCATTAGCCTTCTGGCAGTCATCCTAGGAGAAGGACAACTCTGATTCCAAACCCGGGCAGATGGAGCTCGTTTAGCCCTGTAAGGCCTTCTAGCTAAGAGGTTAAACCTCCATCCTAAGGACTTGGCTGCCAGCGTCCAAGCTTGCTAGGCCCTGGCAGATGACCCTTAGGACTAAAGGGTGGGTCCAGCTCTGCGCATGCTGTGTCTCACCTAAAAAAATCCATAGCACAGGCTCGAGGGTGCTATCCACTATCCTCTTTTTATCAGCGCTTGGAAAAGGCACTGAGGAGGAGCGTGGCTGGAGCCCTCCCTGGATCTTCATTCGTGAAGCCTAGCCACGACGATGACGACATAACCATCTCTTTCAGGTAAAGATAGNGCCTAAGATGGTTATGTACCTTCTATGGAATAACATAGATTTATGAACACTCTGTACTTGGATTTCTTAACTTATTCATATGCCTATAAACCATATTAATCAATGAGCATATTTATGGACCATATTAATTGATAAAAATATTTCCTTGGGACAATATCATTTGCTCCATCATCTAATATGTTCAGGCCTTACTCATGGTTTGTTTGATCCATTGGAAGTCCTAGCCTGGGAGTGAACTGTAGCAGATGCACATTTGGACAGTTTTATAGTTGCAACACTCCTTGATATACAACTGATGAGTCTCCATTAAAATCTCCTGATTGCTAAAGTTATAATACCATCTGATCCTGACAATTATTTTTGCATACACTATCCCTTGAAGCCAGTCAGCTTCCTCTGTCCTCTCCTTTCTGGCTGCCAAGTCCCTGGTCTTTACAGAATGTTGACAAAACACTGGTGCTACTGAGTGTCTATTGAATTTTTGACTGATTTTCCTGCTGCATGAGATCACTGGCAATTGCTAGAACACACTCTTGCTTTCCCAAACTTTGTGTTTATTTCCCTGAAGATCTTGCCATCTGCTGTGCTCAGCTGCCCAAATAAGTAAAATTTTCCATGGCTTGTATTTTTTTTTCTTGAGAACCTGATCTATTCCTTCTATCTTTCCACTTCTCATCAGGTTCTTTGTGATCAGTTCATGTCTATATAACATGTATCATAACAGGCCATGTTACTACAAACAGGAGTATTGATTTTGACAGTAGGATTGAATTACTGAAGCAACGTTCAGCAAGTACCATTCCAAATACTATCTCGAGGTCAGCCAACAGAACTGTGGACAACAGATTCATATATGATGCTTGTCTTTCAGTGAGTGTTTTGTTGGCCTTACTTAGCATTTACACCTCATTTGTTCCAACTTCCTTATTGTTGCCAACCCCAAGTGCTCAAAATCATGAAATTGGCTTGAAAGTGATAATCTTTTAAGCAATAATATACATGTAGAAGTTCCTATCCCATAGTGCTTGCACTTCCAAGCATTTTCCTGTAGCTAGCAGGAAATGTGCTTTCTTTTGGGGAGGGCAGAAGTGACAGCAGATATTCACACAAAATATTGTGACCCCCTCTGAGCTGAGAAAACATCATATATCTCACTTTTGAGAACTCCTGCTGCCTGAGTGGCTGAGTTACTCTTGATTTATACCAGCATAAGTAAATGAGTATTCTGCATAAATAGCTTATAAAATGACTATGTGCAGCAAAAATAATCTGTTTTTTTCACCTGTTAGAACTTATATGATCATTGCCCCTCCCTACTGGTTCCATATTATTTCTCTTTAAGAATCAAGTAAATAAAAGCTCTTGGAGATGGAAGCCCATGCTGTGCAATTAAATAGAGAGCTGAAGAAGTGAAGACATCCTCACTGCCAGACTGGTTAGTTCTCATCTTAAACTGTTCATGCTTTATCATCTCTACCTGCTCCACGATAGCACAAGATCAGTCTGAGTATAACTTGGGTCAGCCTGAGCCTCACTAGAAGTCATTGCCCTATCAAATGGGAATTGGGCTTGATTGCATGGAAGTACTCTCTTCCATTGCCTTGAAACCTGTTCAGAAATAGAAATCTGGCAAGGGAAGAAAACAAACAAACACAACCCCCCCCAAACCTTGAATAACTCACAGTCAGCTGTTTGAAAACTAGAACTGGGACACAAAGCAGAGATTTCTCGTGAATTTTAACTCCAAATCTCTTTTGTCTAAAGCTTCACCAATCAAGTTCTTCACATTCTTATATCCACAGAATCATAGAATGGTTTGGGTTAGAAGGGACCTCTGGAGGTCATCTAGTCCAACCCTCCTGCAGTGGGCAGGGACATCCCCAACTAGATCAGGCTTTCATTTATTTTTCTCTCTTAGGTGACAGAAGTGGGATGAAAGTGGAAGGTTGAGGGAAGAGTAGAATGAAGAATGAATGAGTATTGCTTGCATGTGGATCCTGGGAACTCCCAATAAAATCTGAAAAAGAAACAGAGAAAGAAGATGTGGCTGGGTGCAGAGATGCTCTGTGGGCTACATCCTGCTGTTTGCTAGGCCAGAACTTGCACACCTTTTTTGTTTGTTCTTTTGTGGTCCTCAGACAGGCCTTGCCACAGCAGCCTATGTATCTGAGAGAAAAAAAGAGCTTGTGCCTTGGCACCACATCTTTACTGTTAGTGCACACCTTCTGTGCAACTTGTTTTGTTAATTATGTTCTCTACTCAGAGAGGAAGCTGATGTGAACTAGTGAGATGTGACAAGGATTAACTTCCACTAGGGGAACCACATTAGGGTTTTTTTCTCTAACACAATCTGAATTTTTTTCCTACAGTGCAGTTTTTTTCCCCAGCTCTGTAAAACTTCTCTGAAATGTCTTTATATCACTTTATGTAGTTCAGCAGAGTGTAAAATAACCTCTTAGCGTTTGCTTTAGTTCTGTCATATTCTGTTTACAAATTCAAAAGGACCTAACATAAATAGCTGTCAACACTTACATATTGCTGTGATTCACTGACTTCACCACAAGCATTTTGGTACAACGGTAGAAAGAGCATCAGTATAAAAATCTTATCTTGAAAGCCATTGCAGTTGTTATCTCTCTTGCAGTGAGTGTGCATAGTGAATCTAATTGAGCTGCTTGAACTGTAAGTACACAGTTGCCAGAACAGGGCATCAAAATGGTAACCTCAGTGTTAGTGTGTGGGCCTGAACCACCCAGAGTGAAGGGTTTTGGTTTTTTGCTACTGCTGTAATAGCTACTGCTTTGATGATTTTGATCATCAAGATTTAAAAACTTATGCAAATAGGGGGAAAAGGGAGAAAAAAAGAAGAAGAAATCAGTAAAATCAAAGCTTTTTTCCTGTAACTTTTGTTTATTCATAGGTCCAAATGTCCTAAAATTCTGTTGAATTTGAAGGGGAGGGATCATTTCTGACAGAATCCTACTATGCAATTTTCAGGCTTGAGGAGTTCAGCTTTAAGGAAAAACTATTTGAGATCTCTTGTTTGTTACTACTAGGAAAAACTTGCAGCACTCCTAGCTAGCTGCCTACCTGTGGTCCTGTGGCCTATGACCATCTCAAACCTTTCACATGGGAAAGCTTCAGCACACAGCAAACATTGCAGACTGGGATTTAAATCATGTCTGCTGGGCCATGGGAATGAAGAAGCTGAGAGACTTGTTGATCCACTCTTCCATAACCATGTGGTGGACAAATACATGTCTGGCATGTATTACCTTTTGCAAAAACAGTAAGCTCCAAGCTTTCCTGCCCAGTTCTCAAAATCAAAAATGCAGAAACACTAAAGGAGAGTTTGTGTTGCAATATGACCCTCCTGCAGTTTTGTGGCTACAGGACATCTATGCAGGCAAGACTGTAATGAACTGGTTCACTTTAGTCTGCTGTCTGGAAATGCAGACCTGGACACCTCAATTTGACATCTCACCTAAGAGCCCCATTTTTTCTGAGACCATGTTACCTTACTTCAGTGCTGGCTCAGGTGGCTCTGAATTGCACAAGGACTATTCTGGGTTGTAAAAATATCCTAGGAGACATTTAGCTCTTGTGGAACTTCACTGAAATAAATGGACTAATTGAGGAGCAGGGTAAAACCACTGGCTCACTGGCTTTACTGGTTTTTAGGCACAGGCTGAATGGACTGAGTGTTGTCTTTTTTTTCTTTTGTTGGTTGTTTTTTTTTTATAAAATGATAAACAAGGTGCATTTTAGGACATATATTTGTATAAGTTGTTCCATGTAGTTAGTCCAATTGATGAACTTCATCTGGCAATCAGATGTATAACTGGATAAAATTGAGCAAAGTAATGATGGACTAGGAGCAATAATGTTTCCTAGTGTCACTAGAAAGATGTCCCACTGTGTCAGTGCCATGAAGCAGCCAGGTAGAGATTTTGTCACTGAACTTCTAAGAAAAGCAGTTCTGTATTTTCATGCATGGTCTATTTTACTTGCCTACAGGTACTCAGCATGAAGTATTTAAGAAAAAGACTTGCATAGTCAGCAGGCTGGATTGGTAAATTTGCTGGCATAAAATGCCATAAAGAACTTTCTGAGACAACTGGAGGTGGGAAGATGACACAGGGCACAGGGATTTAAGTTCAAGGCCTGAGGTTCTCAGCAAAAGTGAATTGATAAACATTGTGCATTACAAATATTTGTGCAAGTTGTGTTTTACACTTGACTGTTTCTGAGTATAGTTCCTAGCCACAGAATCTCTTGGACCATCAAGTCTAACTTCCTGCATAACAAGGCAAATGGTTCCTTCACCAAGTTGAGAATCTTGCAGCTGAAGCAGAAAGCATCTTTTTATAGACATCCAGACTTGATTTAAAAGCTCCAAGTGTCACAGCATATTCCAGGGCAAGCAATTCCAATGGTTAATTACCCTCACTGTTAAAGATGTGTGTCTTGTCTCCAGTTTGAATTTTGCTGAGTTCAGCTTCCAGGCTTTGCATCTTTGAATGTGAAATGTGAAACTCTTTTGTTGTTGATGACTTATTTAGCTCAGCCACACAAGGGAAGGAAACGATTCTCTGCGGTTGGCGAGTAGGGTGGGCAGAAGGGTGTTAGCATTCCTGCCCTGCTGCACAAGCAGTTATCAAGAATGCCAAGCAGTGGCTTTTAAAGCCCTAAAAGGATAGATCCTAGCAGTATGTGGCAGAAGCAATAGGAGAGGCCTTGAATTAAAAAATATAGATACTTTTAGTCTAACGTGAAGTAAGTGAAGCCTAGCAATTGTTTGTTTACTGGTAAATAACAAGAAATTATAAACCTTCTCTCTTCATCCTCCCTCATTTGGGAATTCAGTATGCTCTTAGGAGAAAGCCAGTGTAATTTTTTTATCATTCATTCATACAAGATTTCCTGTATGATCTTCATATAATGTGAACATTACATATGAATAATATGCAGAGTAAAAGGCTGGTGTCTNCCCCAAGTGATTTTCAGACTGTGCCTGCTATCCCTAGTGGGTGAGCAGCTTCTTCTTTCTCAATTTTGTGCTCATATTTATTTCCTTGGCCTGCCTGATTAACTTTATCCAACAGCTCTGCAGTGTCTCCCCACCAATCTTCTGATTATTGCCAAGGCTTAGCAGTTTCTGGAGTGATACTGTGCAGCTTGTCTGGTAAACCTCAGTGTAGATGGAAGCTGGCTGCTCTGTGTGTTACTGTTGGCAGGGACTATATATTTAGAGCAGTATTAGCAATTTCTCTCTCTCCTTTTTTTTTTAATGGGAAAACAATAGATTCACAAAGCTCATCTCTGTGATTGGGGTAGTCAGACTTTACCCTAATGTAGATACTTCAAAGGCAGAAGCCAGAGAAACCTTGAAGTTGTTCAAAGTACATGCTCTGATGGGGAGAAATTGGACACCTCTTCCCATAATGGAGTTTAAGACTAAGAATCTCCTGGGTAATTTGGAAAGTGTTTCTGGACAGTATGAGAGTATGTGCTGAAAACACCATGAAATGGCTTCTTCCTGGAAAAGGATCATGGGAAAATGTCCCAGCAAAGACTTATCCATCCCTCTCAATCACTGCCCACCATGGGCTACAACAGGGCTAAGAAGATGAGGGGAAAGAGAAAAGGAAAGGGAGGAAGGGAGAGAAGGGAGGGAGAAAAGGGCCAGTAGCTTTAATTAGGTATTACAAAGGTCCTTCTAGGAGAAAGGGAATGTGTGTGGTACTACACACAATCTACATCATTAAGAGGAAACATGCTGTTCTAAAGCTCTTCTGAAGTATTGTTGCAGGTACTTCTGAAATGAGAGGGGAGGGGGAATAAAAAAAAAATCCAGAATAAAAAGAGAGAAAAGAAAAAAGGAAAACAAAGGAGGGAAATTTTGAGGACACAGCAATAGAAGGAGATGAACTGATCATTCCCCACTGCATATGCTCCATCTGAGCCCATGAATATGCAAGTGAATATCTGAGCAAACATTATCACTGACACAGATTCCCTTCCACAGCATATTTGTGTTGCCATGCGTATGAATAATTGCATTAGGAAGGCAGAAGGTCTGGTTCCCATATTTTTTACCATGCATCTATATTTTATCTATGGCCATGCTTTGCACTCTAATTATATGGTGCTGGCAACATCCATTTGTCTCGTTACTTTCCAGCATGAACAAGACCTTTATTTCCAGCTGACCCAACACCTAGAAGAAATTGGCACAAGAATAAATAGTGTCAGCTCAAGCTAAGTCTGAAAAAAACAGAGGCAAAAGGAAAGCATTTTAGTGAAGTGTCAGAGGTCAGGTTCATCTGCCATCTGGGAGGCTTTCAGTATATTGGTAGACCAGGTTTAATTGTTTATCTGCATATCAGCAATCACTTTCTTCTGTCTTATCTCCTGCCCCTGTCTCTTTGATGTAAGCTTCATTACTAAAAGAGATGGATACATGGATGAGATGAGATGACTGCATCCTCTAGGACCCTGGAGGGGACATGACACAAGCACATGGTGCTAGTGCTCTCTGTGACTCTTGTGTTTGGCACCACTCACAGCATCAGGGCTGCTCCTGGCCTTCAGGTCTCCAGGGGCCCATGTATTGCAGCAGCATCCAGATCCTCCACTGCTATAGCTGTGATCAGCCCTCTGACACATTTAAGTGGAAAACTCCTGAGGATCTGGGCTACTCAGTTTTGGAAGTCTAACTTATCCCTCTCTGAGGCCAGGATAAGCCCTTTTTAACTAAGAGCAAAACCATTTTTGCAGCTATTAGATGAATTCATTATTGAGCAGAAGGCCAGCACTGTAGAACTTAGATAACACTTAAGTCTTATCTGAAGATTTTAATGGGACTTATTTGGTATATGATCTTGGCCTGGCTTCAGCACAAGGGTTATTTTCACCCCAAATGAACTACTGAGGGGCTGACAACATCCTTTGGAAGACAACCAGCAAGAAGTCATTACTCTTGGGATAGCTGTGAACTCCAGGAGAGTTAGAGAAATGTTTCCTTCTTAGGCAGAAAGCAGTGTCATATAAAGTAACTAACACAACTGCTGTGCTTATTGGCAATGCTAAGATAGCAAGAGTAACTGAAAAATATTTACTTATACTCAATAAGCAACATCTTCCTAGTTTGAGTAATGTTAATGTCTGCTCCTTGCTTATGGTTTAAATTATTTTCACAAACCATTAAAGTCAAGATGATGAAGTTGTCCTATCCTGTAGAGCACATCTATTTATAGAATGGATGTGCCCTGTACCAATAAGGATCTTTTAAAAGGAAAATATATTATCTGAGTGCTTTTCAACTGCATTCTCCAGTTCTGTGCACTTGATTGTCATCATCTAGAGCCATACCAGCCTCTGGGTAGCACTTTTTTAGCAATTCAGAAGATTTATGTGTCTGTTGCTGTGCTGAATGCTGTTCTTTGAGTAAGCACAGAGCACTGAAACTTTCTTTTGAGGAGTGAGGGAGGAGGAGGAAAGATTAAAGCAACTCATGTGCTTCTTACATAAAACTTGAGAAACTGAAAAGCAATTTGGTTAAAATATGACTGAAAGGATGTTCTGTGGCATGCCCAAGGCTAATGTTTTTAAATGACATAGGTGCATGGGGGAGAAGGCAGGAGTTTGGTTGTTGATATTTCTGTTGTCTTTTTAAGGATATTAACACCTAATCTTGCAAGCTTCCCTGTAGGAAAGCCTTGTGGGACTAGCAGGGCACTGCTATAGTGAAGGAGTCCCCTTGCAGCACTCAGTTAAGATGACAGCCCTGAATTTGCATCCTTAGCTGAGAATGTTAATAGTCAATTAGAAACCTGGTTCTAGGGCTGCTCTTCATCACCCCAGGAATAGAAAATGGATTTTAAGTGAGTGAAAGTGTTACTTATAACTATTATAAAGCATCTTTGCATCTTACTGCAGTTTAAAGCCCTGGGGTAAGCAAGAATCTGCATTCCCAATGTATAAATTATGGCCAGTCTGACTGAAAATTTTTGTATTTTATAATGCTTCTACTAAGCCAACTTGAATAACTTAGTTACATTTAATTCAATATAGCAATTGTATTCATTAGGGCTCCTTAAACTGTATGGTAATCTCCAGGTTTCAGCATTTTTCTTTGTAAACAATTGGGAATTTTGCAGACACATTCAGAGATCAGGTTGTTCTGTTCTTTTTTTTTTCCATTCCAAAGCTCCTAGGAAAAGACATAGCACAGGAGGTCAGTATGGAAAACACATTCTAGTCCATTCTTCCTTTTCACATTCACTATGTTTCTTTAAATAATACATCACAAGACATTTTACGTTCTGAGAGTTTTTGGCAAATAAAAATCAAAGTTTTCAGTGTTAGTTCCTTAGGTATTAACTTATTGTGATTAATTATCTCACCCCTAACACCAGTTATGGTCTGTTTGTTACCACTAAGCCCTCAGTTGGCACTGACAGCACTTGAATAAATCATTTACTCCAGGATGTGTTCCATACATGTTACCTTTGAAGTAGCAGGGATTTAATCTATACTGTTTTTTGACCATAAAGGCAGCAAAAATAAATAATAAATGGTGGCATCTTCTTATGAAAACAAGTATGGGTCTCTTCTTGCAAAAACCATCTTTGTTCTAACAACAGCATTGCTTCTTATAAAGGAGGCAGAAAATCATCCTGGGTATTAAACATACTGAGTATCACATCTGACTTCAGGATCTCTTCAGCTGCTCCTGCCACTGTAAGTTTTTAATACCAAGCAGAGTTAAATTAGGTATATATTACATACTTAAAATAAAAAAATGAACATATATCTTGTAACTTTGCTGCTTCCATCTCCTTCAAATATTGTTCCTTTCTCTTTAAACAGCCATTGCTCTGCCATGACATTTTCTTCTGCAAGAAAACGTCTTAAAAGAACAGTGAGCTTTCCTTCCATTCCTTTCTTAATTTGTATTTTCTGGAAGATTTTAATATTCATTGGGATAACAACTTAAGGCCCATTGCAAACTCTGTATTCTGTAGTCTCCTATTAAGAGCAATTAAGAACCAAAGCCTGCAGGATGAACTCTCTGGGAGCAAATGAGTAATTCTTGATAGCAGGACTGTGGCTTTAAGCTGCTGCCAACATCTTGAGAACAGTTCCATGCCGAAAGCTGCTCCCAAGAGTCCTTTCTTGCAGTTTCACCAAGTACTAGCATAGGGGAGGCAGACGAAGTGGATGCTTCTGTCATTCGGCAGAGGCTGTTGATGTGCACACCAGCAGAGGGAGATGAGGGGATGTCTTTCCCCTTCTGGGAGCCTTGGCACTGTTTCCTGCCTTCAGATACATCTATTTCTGCTATACTAAGGCATTTCCACTGCACAAACTTGCAGTGCTTAATTAAAGCTATGATTTTAAACACATTCAGGCAAATCAGTGCAGTGCCCTACTGGATATGTAAGTTGAGCTAAATCTGCTGCTTGCACCAGTAAATCTATAGGGAGAAGATACTCGTACAGGTCGAGTTTTAAACCAGTGCACATTTCTCCACACTGTTGGGCTCTGCCCGGGCTGCTGGCCCTGCAGCTGGATGCAGCAGGGCAACTGGGACTGTGGCCCAGCTGTGCAGGAGCTAAGGCTTGGCTAATTTCCTCTAACAGCAGATGTGTCAGGCAACTCCACCAGTTGCTCTTGGCAGTCTGCAGTGCCATTTGGCTGTAGTTTTGCTTCTGACTCTCTTGCTTTTCATTTTTGTTTGCTTAGTCTTGATCCCTGGTTCCTGTCTCCTTTGTGTTATGCTCCTCTACCTCACCTTGTTCCAGCCCTGACTTATAATAGGGATTCTTTGGCTTTCAAACATATGGCTTTATGATTTCTGACTATGCTCTTCAGCTTGGTATCACTCTTTGTATCTCTGGTGTCTTGATTTAGTTTTATGCTGCCTTCAGTACTTGTCTCCAAAGTTAATTCAAACCTGGTCTTCACCTTTGGACTTGCTAGAGTAATCTGATGGAAGTATGTACCACTTAAGAAGTCTGAAACTGCAGTGAAGGAAGCCTGCATTAGCTCAGTTTGCAGCAGTATTGGAAAGGGGATAGATGTGGAAGTCTCCTGAATGGTTTCTCTGGAGTCTGCATGCTACTAGGGATTACAGGCATGATTTGTGGATCAGTTTTGCACCAAAGGCTTAATCTGAATGCAAATCTTCATTAGTAGCCTTAGATGATCACTGTTATGTTTCTTTTATATTGAAACCTGTTGTTAGTAGGCCAGTTTTGGTAGGGGGTATAACTATTTCCAGGGTTCAAGGTTATTTTCTTTCACTTGTGTTCTTTTCTTTTACTATCAGTTGACTTTTCAAATGTCAGTCAAACTCTGTATAACTGTTCATGGCAGCACTTGTTACTGTTTTCCATGTTGATTCAGCATCTTGGAATCTGGAGCTAACCTGCTTTCCCTCTCCAGTGTTCTGAATGCCACTGCTTGAATTTTATTCCAACACAATTAATTTTGGTATCATCCATTCCATGCCTCTCTGTAGAATTATCTCTTTTGCTTTGCTTTCTAAACCAGGCACAGCATCATTAACAGTGTGCATAAATTCTGCTAAAAGCTTCAGGATCAAATCCAGAACCTGAATAAATAGCTGAGCCAAAAGTCTAACAGATGTATGCAAGTGGAAAACAAGCAAAGCTCCAGAGAGGCTAACGATGCAACAGGCTAAGTGCCCACAGTGGACACATAAAGACCACACGTGGGGAAGGGAGAGGATACATTTGGTGCTGGATTACCTGGTTATGTTTTGCCATCTAGACTTTCCATCCCTTTGCAACCATAGCCAGAAAACTGTTATCTGCTCTAGGCCCTTTATCTAGCTCCCTCTTGTGTACTGAGGTAGAATAAGTGTGGGAAACCACCTCAGGTAGTGTCCCTTGATGTTGATCTGAATTGGCATATGGTCCTTCGTATAGGTTCTCTACACTGGGGGGAATTTCCTCTCCTGGATATGATGGAACCAAATGGCATGTGATAATTAATATAGGCTTCCTTAGGCTAGTATACAGTATTTATTTTAACCAGATATAGACCAATGGAGTTGTTTTGGAAGGTTTAGGTGCTTGAAGCCAGTGCTGTGAGCGTGGGCTGTAACAGAACATTGATTTTGCTACAGAGCATTTCCTGAAGATGCACTGTCAACATAGACTAGTATGTAGTGCTTTTAATCTTGTAGACAACTATGCTACACTTAGATACCCAGATGTTAAGAATCCCCATTATTTTTTACATTGAAGAAAAGTATACTGAAACAATTACAAATCTCTCTTAAAAGAAAAATCAGGAAAACAATCAGTTAAGGCAGGACCAATATCCAGACTAACCTTGTTGCTCATGTTTTCCATGCAGCCATCACAATACTCAAGAACACTCTGTAACTCCCTTTACTTCCAAGATACTGTCAAACTTGTATTTATTACATGTGAAGCCAGAACTTCCAGGGGGCTAAAATTTAATGCATGAAGGACAGACTCCCTGTAGCTAGAACAGTTTTTCTCTAATAATAATGATTAAAATTTTAAACACTATCTCTTGCAATCAGTACTTTAAAGCAGCATCTTAATTAGTGAAGTCAATGTGCAAATATATGGTTGCATTTCTAGAAGTTAATCTTCATCTTCATGCTGAAATGAGTCCAGGCAACTTGATTGCTAATTTTTCATGGGACCTATGACAAAGTTTGGAATCCATTTGTATGCCTTTATGAAACTCTGGCTTAAAATCACTGCCTTCTCATTCTATGGGCATTTATTCCTCCTTCCACTTCAACTGGATGCTGCTGCCTTCTGGAGCTGCTGTGTGCTTAAAAGAATTGTCATGTCTCTGCTAAAATGGAAAAGAATCACTCATCTGATGCAAAGAGGAGGGGACTGACTTATTTCAGACTTGAAAAAAAATCTCTCTCCCCCAGCTCTCACAGACCTTGTCTCCAAAATCTATGATCTGAAGTGACTGCTCTTCAGAAGATCAGAGCTTCCAATGTATCATGCTGGGTTTCTATTCTACTAGGGGATAAAATGACTAATGATGCTACTAGGGATTGGTGATGCAAGAGGTCAAGTGTGTTAAAATTTTGCCAGAATCCACAGACTATATATTTTCCTTTCAAAGATGTGATCTTCATGTTCTCTTCCCACTGTGAGATGAGAAAAGGGAATCTAATAGGATTCATATCCCATGAAAAAGAAATCCCACTATGGTAAAGAAGGCCTTGTAAGAAAAAGCTGAAGGACCACCAGTATAGATGGAGGACAGGACAGATGTAAGTAATAAGGAGTAGTTATACAACCTTTACTACTAACATAGACCTGAAATAGTGAATTTTTCTAGTCTATTACCATTATGAGAGAACAAAGATGGTGTTTGGTGACTTGTCTCTCTTCCCTCCCTCACAGCAAGGGTCAGGATTTTGTGAATGATCCTGAAACAAGTCATGGGGTTAAGACTGCACTGCACCATGATGGAGTAGTAATGAGGCCTTCTTAGACCTATGATCTGAATCTTGGTCATATCATACCTTGCAGGAGTGACATGATATGTGGTGTTTGGTAGTGGTACTCACCTTTGTCTTATGAAAGCTTATGTGAAAACTCCTAAAGAAGAAATTAGCTGAAACTGGGAGTCTACCTTGGAAAGAAAGATTAAATGCATTCAACAGATGCATACTTAAGACCCTCCATAAGATAGAACTTTCCCTAGCCTGGATAGCATATTACAAATGAAAACTTAAAGTAAAGAAACTGTTAAAAAGGTCCTAGATAGCTTTCAGAATTATACAAACATGCTGGAGTTGTGACGCCAAATGTCCTTCTAGAGCAGCAACAATAATTGTACTTCCTTGTTAAAAAACAGAGCTGGAGTCTTGTCCTGTGACTAATGGGGGAGCAATTGTGAGCTGGAGGGACTCAGAGTCTCTGCTACTGCAGCCTATGAGAAAGAATCCAGGTGACTCATGCAAACAGCCTGAAGTCACAGAAGAACGGATCCAAACTGGTCCTCCATGTCTCATGAAGTTGTGGTCCACAAGGTGTAGGCAATACCTGCATTTACTGGCCATACTGCATTCCTGAGGTGCTGCTTCTCCTTCTGTGGCCAAGCATCAAGTGCCGCTAAGCACTTGCCAGCAGTGGGGATGAAGGTGTAGGGGTTTTCTGACCAGAATCTTCTGTGCACTTGGTACTTCACAAAGTACACCCACCATATGGAGAGCCTTCTGTGTACTTGTCATGGGCTTCAGGATGTGTTTGGGCATGTATAAAATATCTTTGCTTGAGCACTAGTTGTTTCTTATTCTTCTGTTAACATTGCAACAGGAATCTCAGACGGGAACCTTGTTACCCAGCTAGTTCGTGCTCATGGCACAAAAGAATGGTCACACCACATGGAGCTCCCCAGGGTTGTCAGAACAAGCTGAGAACTCATGCTGTTGTACTGAATGTCAGTCGCATACAATGTCTTCCCATGTTCAGTGAAAATAGCACAAGGACAGCCAACAAAATGTCCCCTAAAAATGTCAGGCGAATCAAAGCAGAAAGTATGTGTCATAACTATCATCTTACTTTCTTTGTGGCTTTCTAAAGCAACAGTATCTGCAAAGCAAGCAACTTGTACATCACCCTGGAGGGACATGGGAAGCCAGGTTAGGTGTCTGATGATTCTTGGCTCATCTACACAGAAGTTATTCAACAACAACTTTGTAAACATCCCTCTTCCAGAAGAGGTGTGCCCTATTTTCCTCTTTAATTAAAACTCACAGTGTTAAACTAAACCGGAACAGCTCAGCCTTATTCTGGAAATTAGTCATGAAATTAGTCAAGAATAGCACCTCCTGAACAACTACATGTATAAACAAGCCCTAAACAATATTTATGTTGTCTGGAAGGATGGGGGACATGGTCACTGATATAACTTTCCAGTCCCTGAAGAAACATGAAGAGTTTCATCAGCCAACCGGGGACAACAAACACTTCACACTCCACATATGACCATTGCTTTAGTCCTTGCTGGACAGTTTGAGGAGCCGGTGGGGCTGGACGGGCACCAGCAGCGAGGCCGAATGCTGGAACCCACAGCAGCCTTTTCGGCAAGCTGAGCTGCCCCAGGTGTGCCGGGGAAGGAACACAGTTAGGGGAGATGGATGCGTTTTATTCTTTTATCCGTACCGGAGAGTCTCTTACCCGGGGTATGTATTAGCAAACCCCCAGAACAGAGAGTGGTATTTAGGCAGCCTCTCTCCCATGCAGTCCAGCCCCCAAGGCTGTGCCTCACTTCAGGGAAGGTACCTGGAGCCGCCGGGACTCGCCGGCTGTCCGCACCCCTCGCAGCAGCGCAGCGCGGCCACCGGGCGCGGTTCTCCCGGCGTGCGGCCACCCTGAGTGAAAACCGGCGGCCTCCCCCGAGGCCACAAGAGGGACTCCCCCCTTCTTTTTCTGCGGCCCCGCGGTACCTCCGCGTCCGCTTAGCCGCGGCCCGCCCGGGAGGCGAGCGCTGTGCTGTGCTATGCTACGCGTCCCCACCGGTCCCCGCGGTGCGGGTGGGCGCAGGCGATTGTACCTGGGCGGTGCGGCGCGCGAGCGGGCGGAGCTACCTGACAGTGATTGGCATCTGGGCGGCAGCCAATGGCGGCGCAGGGGATCAGGAGCCGGGAGGGCGGGGCCGGGCGGTGTGTGTTGGGGAGGGGGAGGGAGGGGTGCTGCGCCGCGGAGCGTGTGCAGCGGNCTGGCCGCTGCGTGTGCAACCTGGCTGTTCCCTGCTGCCCGTGTCCACTCGCAGCTTTTCCTGCCGGCGCTGCCCCATAGCCACCCTGCCGCGGGGGCTGTCGCCGGGGTCGTTGGCGGCGGCGGGGGGGCAGGAAAAGCGAGCCATCCTCAACAACCCGGAGGCGTGATTGAAAGCGAGCAATAATTAACTGGAGGAGGAAGAGGAGGAGGACGGGGGTGGAGGAAGACGAAGGAGGAAGGCACCGCGCGGCAGAGCCCAGCCGATCTTAGCGAGCGGCGGTGGGACGCGGCAACTTCGGCCGCAGCGGAGGAGCCGGAGTCCTGACCGCAGCGGCGGCCGCCGCCTCAGC